>JACEFZ010020563.1:0-123788 GCA_014155875.1 Cepaea nemoralis | reverse complement strand
ACTTAAATCTACAACCATGGTCAGACTGCGAGAACAGCAAATTAAAAGAGGTGTGGCCAAACAAGAACACTACGCAGGAAGCCAAAGAAGATTGATAAACCAAAACAGAACTGGTGTCGTTAGCCGCTACACGCTGCGGGATTTGCTGAGGAGGGGATCCCTGCACTTATGGACTGGATGGTTCGATGTGCAATGAGGATGATATGTCGACTACCTAACTAACCAGCTAAGATGAAAAAACATAGTGACCAATAAAAAGATATAAATTGAAACGAGAAAAGGCGTGTTGAAGTGCTACATAGAACTTGTACTTTTGTATGGATGTGAAGCATGGACAATGAGCAGACAAGCTGAAAAACATCAGATGGCTGTGGAAATGTGGTTTCTGAGGAAAATACAAAAAATAGACACGCTAAAAAATATCTAATTGCAGTGATTTCTGGGGGAAATGGAAAGAATACGATGGACAGAACAGCAACATCAGTGAACAAATCCTTCAAGAAATAAATGAAGATCGTAAACTGTTTAGAAACATTAGACGTAGGCAGTCAAAATTATTTGTGCATGTTATGACAAGAAATGAATGGAGAACTTGGTGACAACTGGCAAGATCGAAGGGAAGAGACCAACGGGAAGACCGAGAAGTAAACATCTGGATAGCTTGGCCACGTGGCATGATCGAGACAGAAACACGGAGCTGATCCACGACTCTGGTGATCGAATGAGATGGCGAAACATGACCATCCACGCTTATCGGCAAGGCACATGTTGGATGGATGGATCTCATGCAGTTCCGTTCATATTCTCTCGCATATGATTCATTTCTGTCTCCACTTCTCTAAAACACAGTCTTCGAGAACATCCACAGCAAAACAACCAACCAACCAACAAACCAACCAACCAACCAACAAAACAACCAACCAATCAACAAACCAACCAACCAACCAACAAAACAACCAACCAACCAACCAACAAAACAACCAACCAACAAACCAACTAACAAACCAACCAACCAACCAACAAACCAACCAACCAACTAACCACCGAATCAATCATACAGCCACCCAACCCAAACCACTCACCCACCAGTCCTATCAACAAGACCAACCACCCAAACAAAGCAAACCAACATTCCAATCAACCAATTATCCACGAAACAACCATCCATCCATCCATCCATCCAACCAACCAACCAACCAACCAACCAACCAACCAACCAACCAACCAATCAACCAACCAACCAATCAACCAATCAACAAAATAACTAAGCATTTAAGCAAGCAAGCAATCAACAAATCAGTAAACCATCAAACGATTACCCACTCAACAAACTAACTACCCATTCACTTAATTAACCAGCCAACCAATCAGCCAACCAATCAGCCAACCAATCAGCCAACCAACCTACCAACCAACCTACCAACCAACCAACCGACCAACCAACCAACCAACCAACCAACCAACTATTTAAGCAAGAAAACAACCAACTCATCAACCAATCAATCAACAAACAATATACCGTACACTTGAGCGTACTCATTATGTACAAAATAATCTCTCATTAGTATTTCGGTTTAATAACAGACGCATAGGTTGATTTAGTGATTCGCGCGCGCGCGCACACACACACACACACACACACACACACACACACATACGTGCGCACACACTCACTTGCACACACATACACACACATACACACACATACGTGCGCGCACACTCACTTGCACACACACACACACACATACACACACATACATACACACAAACACACAGACACGCTACATTGCGAGAAAGCAATGCTGCATAGATTAGTGCCTTCTGGATCTAGTAGTTACCTAGAAAATTAATTATATATCCTTGTCACAATATATTATGCTAATGTGTATAGCTCCGATGCTCATGTTTTCACGCATCCAGAATGCCACATGGCAGGAAGTATATGCTTTCAATGCTACAGGCATCAACTTCAAATTTGGGCTCCCCCTCTACCGTGTGTCCACCTTGTCGAGGTAGAGGGGCTTGTGTGTTCCAATGACCCCAAGAGCTATGCCGACGGTAGCACAGCTACTGGTAGGGTCACCCATGTCGGACAGGTCAAGGGAGAGGGACCAGACCAAGTGACACACACACCTGCTGCCTTGTAGGTAGACTGGGGACAGTCAAAGGCTAGGGAAAGCACCCCAAACAAATGCTTGTCGAAATCGGATGTACTGAGCCACAGGCTTGACAAAGCAGTGCAACGTAACTTAATTCATGATGTCACAAATTAAAATTAATTGTTATGGTGCTAATCCCGTGAAGTCCCATCAGGCGGTGATAGTGCCGGGCCCCCTGCCTCGAGGGGGTCCACCCATGACTACTGGTGGTCACCTTCCCCTGTGCTGTGGAGTCAAGGCACAGAGGAGTAGGTTAAGAGCTATTGACCAAACACCACGGACACTCAACATACTACAGTGGAATGCCGAAGGAGTTTATAACAAGAAAGCCTCCCTAACACAGCGTCTTCATAAAGATAGAATAGATGTGGCATGCATTCAAGAGACACACCTCAACGCCAATCGCACATTTTCAGTCGAGGGATATCAGGCCACACGTTTCGACCGTGAAGGACACAAAGGAGGAGTTGTAATACTTGTACGAAATACAATAGCTTGCAGCGAAGTATCTGTGATCTCTGACAACCAAACGGAAATTATAGGTGTTGATATAATGATAAAGGACATGAAAATAAGAATTTACAATCTGTATAGCCCAGCAGATAAGGATCTTACACTCTCAAACATGAAAATAACTGACACAAATTGCATTGTTGTCGGAGACTTTAATAGCCGTTCAGAAAGATGGGGATACCCAGATACTGACAAAAGAGGAGATGAAGTGGAGGACTGGGAAATAGACTCAAATCTCCATCTACTCAACAAAGTGGATGACACACCGAGCTTCTACTCCAGAAGATGGATTACCACTTCTACTCCAGACTTAGCTTTCTGCACAGGAGACATCCTCCACAAAATCGATCGCCACGTGCTTGACCAATTAGCAGGTAGTGACCACAGACCGATCAAGCTTGTAATGAATATGGAGTATGTTCCACAGGAGCAAAAGCCTTTGCCCCGCTGGAATTACAAACGAGCAGATTGGGACAGATTTGCCATACTAACAGACAAATATTGTGAAAACATAAATACACGATATGGCAACATGAAGCAAATGGTGGAAAGTCTAAACAGAGCAATAATACAGGCGGCCACTGAGTCTATTCCAAGAGGAGCGAGGAAAAATTACAAACCGTACTGGACTGAAGAACTACAAATTTTGGAGGACAAAGTTGAAGATGCTAGGAAGACCGCAGAGAGAGAACAAACAACTGAAGCGAACATCTCTCTCAAAGCCATCTCAGCAAAATATAAAAGAACAGTAAATCAAACAACAAGAGATTGTTGGAGGAAAAAAACAGAAAACCTGAATTTTGACAGGGATGGAAACAAACTATGGAAACTAGTGAAAGCCATGAACAATGAAGGACCTAGAAACAAACAAATAACAATTAAACAAGGAAATGCCTTGCTTACAGGAAAAAAGGCTGCAAATGAACTAATGGAACACTATGCAAATGCAAACCACATTGATATTACAACCGAACAGAAGAAAGCAATCAAAGATAAACAGATACATCATAGAAATACAGAGACAGCAGCAGAATATATGATGGCAAATCTAACAATGGAAGAAATGGAACAGGCAATGAATACCCTAAAAACGAAGACATCACCAGGAAAGGATGGAATCACAAATGAAATGCTAATAGGACTAGGCACTAAGGCAAAAAAGAAACTACTAGCAGTCCTAACTAACAGCTGGAAGAGGGGAATAGTCCCACAGGCATGGAAGGAAGCTATACTAATACCAGTCCCAAAGAAAGGAAAAGACCTGGAAGAACCAAATGGCTATCGACCTATCAGTCTACTTAGCTGTGTAGGAAAATTAATGGAACGCATTATCAATGGCAGGCTAACATGGCATCTGGAAGAAAACAAACTCTTAACACCACACCAAGCAGGATTCAGAAAGTACAGATCCACTGAAGATCAAATAACTTATATAACTCAGGAAATAGAGGATGCCTTCCAAGAGAAAAAACACACACTAGCGGTCTGGGTAGATTTAGAAAAAGCATTTGATAAAGTATGGAAGGAAGGACTGAAAGTAAAACTGCAAAAAATGCATGTTTGTGGGAAAATGTACAATTGGATCAGCCACTACCTTGAGAACAGAACTGCCAGGACAAAAGTACAAGGACAAACCAGCAAAATGATGCTGTTGGAGCAAGGTGTCCCCCAAGGAGGAGTTCTTTCACCAACATTATTCCTAGCATATATAAACGACATCACGGACAATTTTCCAGCCAGAGTACACACATCATCCTTTGCAGATGACCTAGCCATATGGACATCTGAAGAATATATTAGTACAGCTAACAGCAGAATACAGCAAGCCCTATTAGCGCTAGAGGACTGGTCAAAATCATGGCTAGTGAAGATAAGGGAGGAGAAAACAACATGCACAGTGTTCTCACTCTCAACTAAAACTCAGCAACCTAAGCTGGTATTGAATGGAAAAATATTGCACCATGAAGAAAATCCAAACTATCTAGGAGTCACATTTGATCGTCGCCTGACATGGAAAACACAGGTTGAGAAAAATCGAACAAGAGCAAGGCAAAGAATGGCAATCATGAAAAAGCTTGCTGGTACAACGTGGGGAGCAGATGAGAAAGTTCTTAAGAAGTTATATACTGGACGGGTGAGGCCAGTACTGGAATATGGCATTGCAGCTTGGGCAACAGCAGCTAAGTCAAACTTTAACAAAATAAGTAGAGTCCAAAATCAAGGAATGCGAATCATAACTGGAAGCCTGAAGACAACGCCTATTAATGAATTAGAAAAGATCACTTGTTTACAACCAATGCAGGATAGAAGAGATAGCAGAGCCCAGCAACAAGCAGAAAAATTTAGAAGATTGACAGACCACCCTATGTATAAAAGGTTTAGTGGTTTTGGAAAAGGAAGACTGAAGCGTAGCAACTTTGTAGAAACTGCAAAACGAAAGATTAGGGCAGATCCCATACTTAACATATCAACAGTCAGACCCATTTACAATGCAGACAAGTTCCCAGCTTGGAGACAGCAGCAACTGCCTGAGATGATAGAAAACATTCCTGGTATTGAGAAAAAGAACACTCAGCATGAAACCGAAAGAAGAGAAATAACCCTAAACTACATAAAAGAACATTACCCAAGCAGCAATTGGACCCATGCATATACAGATGGATCAGCCAAAAATTCAGTAGAGAATGGAGGAGGAGGAATTCTCCTAAATTTAAAAATGGAGTGAAAAAAACAAGTTCAGTGGCAACTGGAATGTTTTCAAGTAACTTCAAAGCGGAGGTAGAGGCTCTGAAAACTGCAGCAGAAATGCTCTTGATGGAGGAAAATAAAGAGAAGCAAATAGCTATCTTCACAGATGCAAAGTCAGCTGTCTCAATACTGAAGAGCAAAAACAGCACAGAACTAGCTGACCTAAGAGCAGCACTCCATGGTCTATGCCAGAAATCCAAAAAAGTTGTAATACAGTGGATCCCATCACATTGCAGTATACCTGGAAATGAAGAGGCTGACAGACTGGCAAAAGAGGGCGGACGACTACCACAGCCTGGACATAGACATAACCTATAATGAGGCAAAGAGGTTGATAAAAAGCACTTATAGAACCAAATGGGAATCAGAGCATCCAGGCCACCAGAAGGATGATGCATATTACAAACTCGACCGAAGAGAACAAGTAACAATCTTCAGACTCCGCACAGGACATAACAGGCTGAAATACCACTTGTTCAACAAACTAAAGATAGGAGATACAGATGAATGTAATTGTGGAACTGGTAAAATGACAGCTAAACATTTGCTGCAAGAGTGCCCAATATATGCAGAACAGAGAAAGATATTTTGGCCCACACCTGCTTCATTCGAGGACAAGCTCTATGGAGATATCAACAAGCTCAAGTCGACTGCAGCTTACTTTAACTGTATTCAGGTTGACATTTACATGTACATGAAGAAGTATTTAGACTGCCACACTTCATACCACAGGCATGTCGGTTACACAAGCCTCCCAGAGGCATGAAATGGAATATTGCTTGGATAGCAAATCCATTACGTGGAAAGTCCGAATCGAAAGCTCACTGTGTGGGCTTCATAAAAGGTGGAAAAAGTGTCCTAGTGGCACAAAATGGAATATTGCTCGGATAGCAAATCCATTACGTGGAAAGTCCGAATCGAAAGCTCACTGTGTGGATGTCATCTGCAAACTGCATTCTTCTGGCTTCTAGAAGAACAGCCTATGGTGAACGGAAGGCCCAATATACGGAAGTGAGGCTAAGCAGCCATGTGCAGGACGTGACGATTCCTTGGTGAGCCCAGTAACAGAGCGCTGTGTGACGGCTCTGCAATTATGGAAGCCTCCTTGGATGGCGGGGAATGCCATTGGTCTGCCCCTGCCTTCCCTTGAGGGCTGACCAGGATGCCTTTGGCTGTTCTATATGGGCCAAGATGGGATGGGAGATAACACCACAACAGTGAGAGTCTAACGTCCTAAGAAACCCCCGGGAAGGTTAACCCGGTCAACAAATGCCCGCAGAAGTCGGATGTGTCGGCCTAACGGCGCAAGAACGCAGCTCTGCTGTAAACAGGCACAACGCAATCACGTCCGAAAAAAAACTCCGGATGAACGAAGAAGAAGAAGAAATTTGGGCTCAGCTGTGCCTATCATTTTCAACTTATTCATTCACAGGTTCGTACTGAAGCCCCCGTTCTCCCTGGGACGACACATATCAGAAGCAAAGGATCCTACAAATGTGCAATGAAAGTCCACAATGTTGGCGGCTGCATGCAAACAGCTCAAAGATGGGCTATCAATATCAAAGATCATAATCCTTTTATTTCCATGTGGATTTCGATTATCTTACTAGAAGCCAGCCATTATGCCAAAGCTCCCAGACCTTCAGACGAGCAGCTCATTTCCACCCTGGAGTTTTGTAGAGGCTTTATTCATGCCACCTAGGCTTATAACACTTCATTGTTGACTTTTTGGCAGTGCATTGCTGATGAAACCCACCAGGGTTGTATTACTCGCCCACATGCATATGTGGAACTTATGAATATCGCTAAGACAAAGCAAGGAAAGAATTTCGTGGATAAAACTAACTTAGCCACTGTACTTAAAAACTTCAGCGATATTTTACGTCTCATAACAGGTTTCGACAATTCTATTGCGCTATTTAGAAGTATATTTAGCGAATTTGAGAGTTTAGCTGTGTCTCCAGACGCAGATGACGCGTTTGTTTGGTTGATATTTGGGTCTATGTTAAAGATGCTTGAAGATGAGTTTCCAGAAACTTCTAGCAGCTGGATGCAATACAATCCTAACATTTCTTCAGTTTTTGATGCTGTTAAAAAGTATGCATACAGACCCTTCTCCAAAAATCCTTTTGTGAATACAATAGAACCGCAAAGTTATTACGTTCTTCGAAACTTCCTGAATGATGCAAAGATTGCTGGTAATGACGTTGCCTTGGTAACGGCATATTTTACTCATGTCGGTGAGAGCTCGGAAAAAGAACCTGGCAATACTGTGAACAGGTTGGTGAACAACATTGACGCAACGGTATGTTCCAATGCTGTAAATGCCATAACGTCAGCCATACTATCCGGTCTAATTAGCCCACAAGTACTACTGGATGAAGAGATAAGTCAGATCTATCTAAACACTTCAGCAATGCTGGCCTATTTAATTAACACCAACTTCACCAACCGTCCCGACCTGGCACTCCTCTACTACCCGTCCAGACATCAGCTGTATTGGACAGTAGCCAGAACTGTGTCAATGATGGACATTTACTTGGGGAAAGCAGATTTCCCAGCAAAAGTGATGAAACTAGTTCATAGCAATCTTAAAGGCGCCCTGGAAGGGGAAGCAACTCGCTTCCTGTTATCTAATGCGAAATACGCCGAAGATGGTGCTCTCTATTTTGACGATTTTCTGGGCAACGGAGACATATCGGATGACAATCAGCCTATAATTAGGGGAGAAGACAGAATATTCACAACCGCTATAGCTGCTAATATCCTCATGTACACTTGGCTATCCTTCAACCCAAAGTCTGCCAAATCTCACTGGAAGACTGCAACCCCAGACAGCGTCAAACAAACTGTGGACGGATGTATCCAGTGGCTGGTCAATAATATATTTCAAAGCAAGTTTAAACCCTGGAACGTCTTCTTTTCTGCACAAAACAAAGGAAGACATATTCTCCCGTTCCGCTATCCCGCCAACTATTTTATTGAGCTACCCCAAGCATATCCGTTCCAATACGTGACCGCACTGCAGACTGTACTTGGTGTGCAGGGTTACATTCCCAAGGACGATTACGACGCAATGTTAAAGACCAGCCAGTTTGGCCAACCAGTCCCAACTGTCTTCAACGGGTTTAATGATCCAGATTCTGCAGCCATGTTGTTTTGGAATTCAGAGCCGTATACATATGCAGAAGTTCTCCTCGCACTGTCCAGGTACCGGGAAATTGATGTGACTAATGAATCTTCCTGTTTGTAATGGTATGATAGCCAGTACACTGTTCTTCAGCAAATATTATATTTTAATACCATGTATAACTTTTTCTTGCCGTTTATAGGTATCGGGAAATTGATGTGACAAATGAATCTTCCCGTTTGTAATGGTGTTATACTGAAAAGACATGTTCTTCAGCAAATATCCTGTTTTAGGTGCCGTTCATGCTGAACATTTCGTTGCTCTGTCCAGATACCGGGAAATGGATGTGACAAATGAATTGTCTTGTTTGCAATGACGTGTTAGTCATTCACACATTCTTCAATATGAAATGGAAATAAATAGGTATTTTGAACTCCTGCGAGAAAAAACGAACTAAACATCAACAAACGTTGCACATACGTTACAAGGAGATCCACGTGTCGCGAAATACAGGTGAAAAATCCGAAATCAGAAGCACTCAATAAATATAAAAATGAATAATAAAATAAGATAAAATACACACGAACGCACACAGACGTTTCGATTCTCAGAATCTTTGTCAATGACAACACAGCTAACAACGAGATACAGCAAACGAAAGACCACAATACACTAACACACGATCTATAACTTCGCCATGTGAGGCCGGAAAGGTGACTTGGCCAGCTGAATTAAAAATGGGTTGCCAAAAGGATTTGAGTAGCCAAAAATATGTGAACAGTCTGCTATGAAAATATAGGAAAGTGAGGACAATTAAGTCTAGATATGGGGGGAGGGGGGGGGGGGGGGGACAGCATAGTAATAGATAGTGTGAACAATTGGGGAAGATGCCACAGTTATACTGTAGCGTCCACAACCGTATTAATTCCGGCTGGGTGGATGCATCCCAGATTGTTGATTAGTTGGCATTCAATTTTAAGTCTGACGCAGCTATTGGAGAAGCAGAGTTTTAATGCGGTGATGCAGTAGAGACAGTCTAATGTTATCATGTGATGTTCCATGCAGCAGATGCAGTCTAATATAATCATATGATATTCCCTGCAGTAGAGGTAGTCTAATGTAATCATATGATATTCCCTGCATTAGAGGCAGCCTAATGTAATCATGTGATATTCCCTGCATTAGAGGCAGTCTAATATAATCATATGATATTCCATGCAGCAGATGCAGTCTAATATAATCATATGATATTCCCTGCATTAGAGGCAGTCTAATGTAATCATATGATATTCCCTGCACTAGAGGCAGTTTAATATAATCATATGATATTCCATGCAGTAGAGGCAGTCTAATGTAATCATATGATATTCCCTGCATTAGAGTCAGTCTAATGTAATCATATGATATTCCCTGCATTAGAGGCAGTCTAATGTAATCATATGATATTCCCTGCATTAGAGGCAGTCTAATATAATCATATGATATTCCCTGCATTAGAGGCAGTCTAATATAATCATATGATATTCCCTGCATTAGAGGCAGTCTAATGTAATCATATGATATTCCATGCAGTAGAGGCAGTCTAATATAATCATATGATATTCAATGCATTAGAGGCAGTCTAATATAATCATATGATATTCAATGCATTAGAGGCAGTCTATTATAATCATTTAATATTCCATGCATTAGAGGCAGTCAAATATAATCATATGATATTCCATGCATTAGAGGCAGTCTAATGTAATCATATGATATTCCCTGCATTAGAGGCAGTCTAATGTAATCATATGATATTCCCTGCATTAGAGGCAGTCTAATGTAATCATGTGACATTCCACGCAAAAGATGCAGTCTAATATAATCATATGATATTCCATGCATTAGAGGCAGTCTAATATAATCATATGATATTCAATGCATTAGAGGCAGTCTAATATAATCATATGATATTCCATGCATTAGAGGCAGTCTAATATAATCATATGATATTCCATGCATTAGAGGCAGTCTAATATAATCATATGATATTCCCTGCATTAGAGGCAGTCTAATATAATCATATGATATTCAATGCATTAGAGGCAGTCTAATATAATCATATGATATTCCATGCATTAGAGGCAGTCTAATATAATCATATGATATTCCCTGCATTAGAGGCAGTCTAATATAATCATATGATATTCCCTGCATTAGAGGCAGTCTAATATAATCATATGATATTCCCTGCATTAGAGGCAGTCTAATATAATCATATGATATTCAATGCATTAGAGGCAGTCTAATATAATCATATGATATTCCATGCATTAGAGGCAGTCTAATATAATCATATGATATTCCATGCATTAGAGACAGTCTAATATAATCATATGATATTCCCTGCATTAGAGGCAGTCTAATATAATCATATGATATTCCATGCAGTAGAGGCAGTCTAATGTAATCATATGATATTCCCTGCATTAGAGGCAGTCTAATATAATCATATGATATTCCCTGCATTAGAGGCAGTCTAATATAATCATATGATATTCCCTGCAGTAGAGGCAGTCTAATGTAATCATATGATATTCCCTGCAGTAGAGGCAGTCTAATGTAATCATATGATATTCCATGCAGTAGAGGCAGTCTAATATAATCATATGATATTCCCTGCATTAGAGGCAGTCTAATGTAATCATATGATATTCCCTGCATTAGAGGCAGTCTAATATAATCATATGATATTCCCTGCATTAGAGGCAGTCTAATATAATCATATGATATTCCCTGCATTAGAGGCAGTCTAATGTAATCATATGATATTCCATGCAGTAGAGGCAGTCTAATATAATCATATGATATTCCCTGCATTAGAAACAGTCTAATGTAATCATGTGACATTCCACACAAAAGATGCAGTCTAATATAATCATATGATATTCCATGCATTAGAGGCAGTCTAATATAATCATATGATATTCAATGCATTAGAGACAGTCTAATATAATCATATGATATTCCATGCATTAGAGGCAGTCTAATATAATCATATGATATTCCATGCATTAGAGGCAGTCTAATATAATCATATGATATTCAATGCAGCAGATGCAGTCTAATATAATCATATGATATTCCATGCATTAGAGGCAGTCTAATATAATCATATGATATTCAATGCAGCAGATGCAGTCTAATATAATCATATGATATTCCATGCATTAGAGGCACTCTAATATAATCATATGATATTCAATGCATTAGAGGCAGTCTAATATAATAACGATATTCAATGGAGCAGATGCAGTCTAATATAATCATATGATATTCCACGCAGTTGGGTGTCAGGTCTTAGTCAGATATGACTGAGCTATAGTATGGCAATAGACGGTTCTATCTGCTTTCTGTTAGCACCGAATGTTTGGCGGCGCTCACTAAACCCGGTGGAGTGCAATAGGGAGAGTACGAGCCTTACCCTAGTACGAGGAAATGCAACTCAATGTCATGGCAGAGCAGACCAGGCCCTAAGCCTTGGTCGGCAACTGGTCTAGGCTGCAAGCTTCGACAGGCGGACAGTTAGCGCGTTGCTGTGTTAATCCGGCAACTTCTGCAACTTGTCCTGTTTCAGACGTCTCGATGTTACTTTTCTTCTGGAGTAAATTAGACAGGCCGAGAGAGGGATCATGCTACATGAGCAGCACATGGTCTCTAAATTCAGCCCAGGCTTTGTGTTATGGAGAGGTATAACTCCAATTTACAAACTGTCGTCTGTCAAGAAGGCAAGGTGACAGTCAAATCCATGCATTAGAGGCAGTCTAATGTAATCACATTGACATTCCACGCAGCAGAGGTAGACTAGTATAATCATATGATATTCCATGCAGCAGAGACCATCTAACGTAATACTATGTCGTCCATGCCTGTTAATTGTATATCCTTTACAGGACGTAGCAGTCAACCCCAGCATATTTTGGCTGTTCGTGATTCCTGGGCAAGTTTACGTTCAGTAGTTTGCCATTGCTTTCTGAACGACCGGAACTCATACCATTTCATTAAAAACTAACGTAAGGCGGTTTGCTGTCAAATCGCACACAACTGTGTTTCGAACGCGGTATGCGGGATTACTAACTGCCTATGTATCCCCAGGCAAGTAGAGGCAGTCTAATGTAAGCAGACAGCATTCCATGACTTTTAGCGATAACTTACTACCGACCATCATTCGTTTTTTAACAACAAAACAAATAAAAATCAGAATTTGGATAAGAAAACGGCAAAAGTGTTCAATGCATCAAGCCAAATTAGTTTTAGGATAAAATAGAAGAAAGCAAGTGTAATAAGTTTTTTTTAATTTTCAGGTCAAGAGAGAGAGAGAGAGAGAGAGAGAGAGAGAGAGAGAGAGAGAGAGAGAGAGAGAGAGAGAGAGAGAGAGAGAGAGAGAGAGAGAGAGAGAGAGAGAGAGAGAGAGAGATGGGGGGGGGAAGAGAGCGAGAGAGAAGTTAGTTAGTGGTCAGATTTATCCTCACTGCCCACAGAACTATTCAGTCCTTAAGTGCTCGGATTTCCCCCACCCACCCCCTTTTCCCCCTGTAGCTTCCTCAGCGCGTAATGGCAAAGACACCAGTTCTCCGACGGTTAACTGCTATTCATTGTCCCCCCTGCTTAGTGCTCATACCTGGTTTCAACCCCTTTGACTTGCTCCTACCTGGGTTCAACCCTTGTGACTTGCTCTTACCTGGTTTCAACCATTTTGACTTGATATTCTTGCAGTCTGGTCAAGGTTACATATTCACAGTTGTCTCTTGATTCGTTAACTCTCCCCTGCCTCTCCGACAGCATTCACTGTATCAGTCCGCTTCAAAGAGAAGAGTGCTGTAATCCAAAGTCGTTTTCACGACCAACATAGACGAAACAAAGTGAAGTACAACACAGTCTCTTTACGGATATGAATTCACGGCAGTTATTACACTCAACGAGTATTGAATTAAATCTTCAAAAACTTTATTTGAAAACAATTTACCAATTTAATGTCAATAATGCTACAGTTCGGAATGTATTCACCGTGTTACCACATTGCTACGTTAAAATGGGATACGAGTCTGTAGTGGTTGCATTCCATTGGTTTCTATTTTTGACTGTCCTTTTCCAGTATATTGTTTCATTCTCCGCGTGTTCCAGTTCTATTGTTCATTTACTGTTCCCTTTGAATCTCCGGGTCATCAGCAAGTCTATGCAGTTTTTCCAGTTCTACATTTCATTTAGTCTTCTCTTTGGGTCACCATGTCATCGGCAAGTCTTTACAGTAGTGCCAGTGTTACATATCTGACTTCAATCAAATCATCTTACTGTGACTTAGTGCGTTGACTCGTCACACCTTCCTTATACTGCCTCAGTTTGCGAGTCACAGACGGGATCGTGTACAACAGAGGGTTGATGGCCGAGTTAATTGGCAGCACGAGGACCGCCGACCAAGCGAAGGCTTCATGCCCTATCTCATAACCACTCAGCGAGAACAGCCCCATAACGCCTATTGGGAACCAACAAACGAAGTCGGTGATCACAACCAGAAACAAGTTTTTCGCAATGACCTGATCCTGGGAACGCCGATAACTAGCGTTGTTCAACTTGCTCTGGTTAATTCTCATAGAAAATACTGACCGGTAGATGGCCACTTGACCAAAGGCGATCAGGATAAACAAAATGAAATTAAGAAATATGAAGATAGCCGTTGAGAATTGCCACCCAGGGTGACGCCGGTTTGTTAGTGGGAGGGCCAGGCACATGCCATTGGTGCTGTACAAGTTCCAATGCTCAAAGTATGGTATTAGCGGTATGGCTGCGATCAAGATGCCCAGAGCCCAAGCCATGACGCAAATCAGGGTAACCATTTTCATGGATGCCTTTAGCTGCCGAAACGGAAATCTCATAGCAAAGAATCTATCCAGCGTGATGAGGAAAATGAAAAAGGTGGATGTTTCACTGGAGAGCGTTGAAAGAAAGCCTGCAATTTCACAGGCGGCGCTGTTCCTCCAATCATACTCATCCCAGACATAACTGTCCCTGTAGTACGAATCAGCTGCTGCTATAATGAGAAGGTAGCAGCCCATGAATAAATCGGCGAAGCTGAGGTGCATGATGAAGTGCCCGTACGCCATTTTAAAGATCATCTTGTCGAAGGACACGCGGTAGAAGATGACGCTAATGTTGCCAATGACAGCTAGTAACCCACTGACCCAAAGGAGGATTTTGAGGATCATGACGCTCATGAGATCAGAGCAGGAGGAAAATGGATCCTTATCCGAGGCACACACTCTGACGTCGGTGTCTCGGTTGTGGATTTGAGGGCAGCATAACTTGAAGGAGTCAGTCAGTAGAGAAGACTTGATTGTCACGTTCTTGAACATGTCTGGATATAGGTCGTTGAAGATTAACCCCCGCAGATCTAGAACCTGCAGGGTTAAATTTCTAGGGAACATATTGTAAGGAATACTAGCAATATATGTGTTACGAAGTATTAGCGTTTCTAATTTGTTTAAGTTGAGAAGAGAAGATCGCAGGGAACTAACAGCAGTGTAGGATAGATCAAGTACTTTCAGAACTGAGGTGAAAGATCTATACGGGATGAATGCTTCACTGCGTATTCTTGTCAGTTGCTCATTGTGGCTAAGATTCAAAAACTGCAAGGCAAACATCGACTTGAGTATGTTAAAGCTGGGCACCTCATTTATGAGGTTGTAGCTGAGGTCCAACCACCATATGCCGCGAATGTCATTGTACTCGTATGATTTGGCTTCGACTGTGCTAATGCTGCATCTAGACAGTGTCAAATTAACTACATTTGTCAGTCGGTTTGGGGGGAAAGAAGGAAACACGGCAGATACATTAATGCCAGTTAAATCCAGGTACCGCGTGTGAGGGGACACAAAATCCAAGTCAGTCAGGGGGATGCTTTTATTGTAGCTTCTGACCGCAACTGTTCCGGCAAGGCATAGAAAGCCCTCTCTGCAAGGGACATTGCAGGATATCTCGTCATCTCCGTTAAGACAGTCAACCTGCTTATCACACATGTGATCCGGATGAAGACAGGTATCGCTGGATGTACAACGAAAATGTTTTGGACAAGAGAGACTAAAATCTTGTTCATCCTCTCCATCGAGGCAGTCAAATTCGGAATTCTTTAAGTAGTGTACAGGTATACAATAGGAGTCGGGGCACTTGTAAAATCCTTCGGGGCAAATAAAACTGCTACAGTTTTGCAAGTGTCTCATATTCCTGCAGCCTAAAGGTTCCCCATACCGATCCTTGATATAGATGCATTTAGGTCCCCAGTTGGCGTAGGGTATGCTCACATTATCCAGTTCTGTATAACAGGTTGTCGGTTCCAGAGCACCAATGATTCTGTCCAGTTCACCCTCCGGGCCTTGACATTGAACCACGTCGTCTTGCAACATGGAAGGATGAACACACTTAGTTCTGTTGCAAATAAATAGACAGTTGTTAATATCGGAGTCTAGAGCAGACTTGGCTTCGTCTAAAAGGCTTCCATCGACCAGACAAGAATTGCAATCGATCTCGCCATCACCGAACCAGTGCTTGGGTAGACATCTCGCATTCTGACAGCGGCCATGGGGGCATATAATGCAGTCCTCTTCATCGGATCCGTCCAAGCAATCGTTATACAAGTCACACCTGGCTTCAATGGGGATACATTGCTTATTATTGCAGGTGAACTGAATCACCGGCTCACAGCATTTAAATGTGTACCCACACAAGAGTTCATCGGCCCCACTGGTGCAGTTCACTACGTAATCGCAGACCATGGTAAATGGAATCTGTGTGAAGTTGTCGCAAAAAAACATATTTATGTCATGAACGGAAATCTCTATTTTGGGGTCGCTATTAACAAAGGCCCTAGGATATGGCATTTTATCTCTTTTCAGCGCGAGAACTGACACGGAATAATATGAGGAAGAAAAGGCAAACATCCCCATTTCGGCTCTCTTAATGGCTAATGATACGCTGGTACTATTCGGTTCATTTAATACTTTTTTTGATTCGCGATTTTTAAACCGCTTGCCCCGAAAGTAGTTCCTGGCTTCGCATAAGTAGAGGGGTGATTTTGCATTACCACAGCCCACACTAGACCACCCGTCCAACATATCGCTGGAGAAAGGTACATATTTCGTGGACTGATTCACCGAGGCCACGACCAGAGCAGCTGCAGCAAGATCCTTGGCAGGAAATTCCCACACAGCGCAGGCAATGGTGCTGCCACCTTGTGGCTGCGCGTGAAGCCATCTTGAGTATACCAGCGGTCTTTGATTCACCCAACGAAAACGTTGCCCAATACTTGATAATCGTCTCCTCAAACCAATATGAACCGACACTTGATTGTTTGTTGTGTTTCCTGCAAGAATCATAGCATTGATCTTCTGGGGTAACACGTTTCTGACTAGCTCATGTTCCACATAATTCTCGAATGACGCAAGCTCTGACAATTCCTTCTTGCACTTCTCGTTTGCGTCTATCCAGTTCAGCTCCTTTTGATGGTAAGATAATTTATAACACGAAAAGATTTCGGAGTCTTTAGGTATCTCATCAATGACATGAAACCAGCCAGAAAAGCATTGCTTGCACAAACGTATTGGTATGTGGTGCATTTGGCTGATGTACTCCATATTCTCATTGAGCAAATGCGTGGTAAAGGAATAATAGCTCTGCAGTGTTGTTGTAGCTTCCGCCCCTATAATCACGAAGAAAAGTAGGACATTATTTTCACTGGCCACAAAGTAGGCCTTTTGCAAATCATCTGTAAAAGAATTTGGAACGTGCAATCCTTGAGTCATCATAATGATGGCGTGAATGGCGTCTGGACGAGAATCGTATGTTGCATTTCCGAAAATCGTTTGCAAGATCATCTGCGTTGTTTCTATAACACTCGGTTTCGGAGCTTGCTGATTCTGCAAGCTGTTCAAAGCTGCTTGTAGCAGTGTCTTATTCGTGTAAGAGCCGAAAGTGATCCTTGTATCAAGATTGATTGTGCTTGAAGTTACATTATTTTGTGGAACTATTACACTGACCCTTAATCTGCCCAGGGTCATTTCTGTACGTGGAGAAAATACGTCAATGAGATTTGAAAATATTTGCATTTGTCTTGTAAATGTCATTGCCGCGGATGAGTCAGGCACGAAGACAAGGTCTATCTTCCCACCGTGGCAGTCATCTATTGGCCATTTACATTTCCAAGCAGACACCGATTTGTCTAAAATAAAAGAAAAGAGAACGTGAAGACAAAAGAACAGATTTTGCAAACATCTCAATATACATATTTTTTTTTAAACCCTCAATCTCTTTGAACTCAAGCGTAGTCCATTAACGCTATTTCTAGTAGCAAGGACTAAATTTTGTGTGTGGATTAACTTTCCTATTACCAGTGTCCCTCGCTATCAGGCGAACCCACTGTGACTTCAGAGGATCTTGTAATTTACGCCCCCCAAGTCAAGGACGAGACGTCAACATTTTAGCCTATCTGACTGGTAAAGGGGTTAAACTCCTTACCTCGACATCAGTACACCGGATGTTTAAGAACGCGCATCCTTATGCATTTGGCCACGCAGACCTCCACTCCTCAGGATATTTTTTGCTATCTGTTTTAAGCTGAGTCGACTTAGAAATCCAGTTTAATTAAAAAAAGTTAATCTTGAATGAGTTTCTAACATATGACCATTAGGCCGTTAGGCTAAGGTGCTAGTAAGTGCGCCACCGCGACTCCCTACTACAGTGTGACTTGATAGCTTCGATAGTGCCGTGGATAGTTATTTGTTTACTAGCCTGTGTGGTCGCGTGTTCTAACCCCCTTAGAGACGGTAGTGCCGTGGATAGTTATTTGTTTACAAGCCTGTGTGGTCGCGTGTTCTAACCCCCTTAGAGACGGTAGTGCCGTGGATAGTTATTTGTTTACAAGCCTGTGTGGTCGCGTGTTCTAACCCCCTTAGAGACGGTAGTGCCGTGGATAGTTATTTGTTTACAAGCCTGTGTGGTCGCGTGTTCTAACCCCCTTAGAGACGGTAGTGCCGTGGATAGTTGTTTGTTTACTAGCCTGTGTGGTCGCGTGTTCTAACCCCCTTAGAGACGGTAGTGCCGTGGATAGTTGTTTGTTTACTAGCCTGTGTGGTCGCGTGTTCTAACCCCCTTAGAGACGGTAGTGCCGTGGATAGTTATTTGTTTACAAGCCTGTGTGGTCGCGTGTTCTAACCCCCTTAGAGACGGTAGTGCCGTGGATAGTTATTTGTTTACAAGCCTGTGTGGTCGCGTGTTCTAACCCCCTTAGAGACGGTAGTGCCGTGGATAGTTGTTTGTTTACTAGCCTGTGTGGTCGCGTGTTCTAACCCCCTTAGAGACGGTAGTGCCGTGGATAGTTGTTTGTTTACTAGCCTGTGTGGTCGCGTGTTCTAACCCCCTTAGAGACGGATTATTTTTGTTTACCTGGGCTACTAGATCAACATCCTGCGCCGTGTCGAAGGAGTTACGGACGCAGTTCGTAATCCCACATACCACGTTCGAAACACAGCTGCGAGGGATTTGGCAGCAGACCGCCTTGCGTTGTTCTTTTACGAAATGCTATGATTGCCGGTCGTTTAGAAAGCAATGGCAAACTACTGAACGTAAACTTGCAAAGAGATCACAAACAGCAGAAAAAAATGCTGGGATTGACTGCGATGACCTGTAATGGATATGCAAATAACTTTTTAACTAGATCAACACAGCCTACAGAATTAGGTATAATTTATTTTCTGAGAAGCAGACGTGGGCAGCTGATACAGACACATCACCCATCGAATGTCGATCGATTTGAAATTACCGGGTTAACACCATTTATTCAATATGCTTCATGATGTGAACATCTGTATGTCAGCTTTGTTTTGTTATTCCATCTTGGATTCTCCGTGGTGATATGGACACACCGCCTGCTTTACGTTCCGAAGGTTGTGAGTTCGATTCCGGGCTATGTCGTTCTGTTCACGAGTGCAATTTCCTCGGACTCTACCGAGGGTCGTCGCTGGAGCTATGAAGTTCGTGCTTTGTGCGATGCTTTCGGCAGGCCGTCCTGTGGAAAGAGACCGAGCCTTATGGGATAAGCATTGTGCAATGAAGTATATCCCTCTTGCATTTTAAACTTTTTAAAATATATTTTGTTTTGCTCTGGCCATGCGGGAGTGCTGGAGAATGAACAGGCTGATAGGCTGGCAGTGAATGCACCTCTTGGTGTTAGATTACCTATGGACAAGGGAGAGGTGGTCGTGCGCCTGTGAGGCCAGGTGGAGAAGGTGGTGGGGAGGGGGGCAGATCGAGAACATGTATGTGGAAAAATATGAGATTGCTGGGGATTGGCGGGGGTTCTGGAATAATCTCAAAACTGAGCGGGAAGACCAGGAGAACTGTCAACCAGATAGCGATGGGGACGATTAGTAGTATGACTCTTAGCTGGCTGTTGAACGAGGGGACGTAGCACGTATGGGATTGTCCTGAGTGCAGTGATGTTGATTCTTAGCTCAACTCAACTCAATTCAAACCTTGTTTTTAACCCCGTACTTCACTGTATTCATTCATTCATTCATTCATTCATTCATTCATTCATTCATTCATTCATTCATTCAGTAGCATGTCCTTTGCAGAACCTCGTTCCCATAACACCTTCCGGAAGACCTTTCGATCATAAGCAAGATGTCCCGCGTCCGATACACCATCTGGAGATCATCCGCCACATCCTGCGCTCTTCACCGTATAATAGAGACAAATCCAGTAGTATTAACCTGCTGTAGGTATGTCAAGTGTTAGAACGATCGCACTTAGTAGGTCTCAGTGCGCAGAAGAAGAGGTGGCCTGTCTTTCCCTCCCGTAGCGAACGTCGTCGTCGAGAACTGACATGAAATTCTTGTCAGACTGAGCTCATACCGTTGTAACCAGTTTACAAACGTGACCGCTAGCAATGATGCATATAACATTAATCGTGCATTTATTTAAACATTTGTTGTATCTGTTAAGCTTCCAGAAGAACATTGTTAAGTAATTGAAAGGCATTCATGGTTTAAACAGCCGAGATCGTCTGAAGCATTGTGCTTCCAAGATTGATCTCAAATATGACCTCACTGTCTAAATCCGGTGCTGCCAATATGACTTAAAAATTTGACTTCTACTGGCAATTTTGGTGACTTTCTTACATTTATGCAAACTTTTTGTTTTGTTCGCATATCATTTACAGGACATCTCTGTCAACATCAGCATCTTTCAGCTGATTGTTGATTTCTTGGCAAGATTACACTCAGTAGTTTGCCATTGCTTTCTGAGCGACCGGCTCACATACCCCGTAAGTTACCGACGCGGAGAGAACCGATACCGATTCTCGTGCACGTCACGTTACTCACGAGAGTATACGGGATTACCGAGAAAGTCGTGTAACACCTAGACCAGGGAGACCGACTTATGCAAACTACTAAACATAAAATTGCTTAGAAAATGACATACAGCAAATAAATGCTAGAGTTGAATGCGACGTTCTGTAAAGGTATTGCATCTAACATATTCTAAATTTTACCATAATAAGATGACGCTGGAGGAGAAGAGGGAGCATGATTGAGCAGTTACAGTGTCCCCCTCAAGCTCATATGGTACGGGGTTGGATATCAGCATTCGGTTGGAGATTTTCCCAAGAACCATTGTAACTAATGACTCCACGCGCTCCCTTGGTCTCTTGGGTAGTGAAATAAGATACCTAGCTTTCTCCGATAAGGGCGAAAAACAGAAGTTCCCTCATGCAAGATGGACACTTTAAACATCCCACGGCAGTCAGACATCGCTGTGAGAGCACTGCCCTGGCCAAAATTGTTGACGATGATTTGTATTCATATAATTTCTGCCATCACATTTCCATTGCCGTCAGCAATGAATCTAAATAGTCAAAACTGCTCACTTTCTGTGAAAATTATGTCACTTTTAGGGAAACACGACTCACAAACAGTAAGTCACTACAAGGAAAGGATGACACAGACAGCAGAGCCACTCACGCCTGACGTACGGAGAGAGTTACACCCATTTTAAATCTCACAAACTATCTATAATGAAATTAATCGTAAAGGTACACATTTTATAATTCAACATTAGAATTTATACCAGTTCTAAAATAATTAATTAAACAGCGAGCGGACTAAAAATTACCGTTTGGACCCTTTTACACGCTTTGAGACCTATTAACTATATGGTGTTATTCATTCCCCTATTTCTTTTTTAAAGCCAATCAGCACTCGATTATAAATCGTGTGGTCAATAACAAGCCGATTGCATTTACTTCCCTGGAATCTCCTGGTACCATTTTATGCTAGGTCGACCTGGTAGCTTAGGTATATATAAACAGAAAACGAGTGAGTAGCGGTACTATACAGCTGGGTACAACTGACGAGTCCGTGTCATAACTAATTAGAAAAAGCCGCCCTCCATGGCAAAGTGGTTAAGGGCGTTGTTCGTAATCCCATATACTCACAGCTGCGCGAGATTCGGCAGCGGATCGAGTCACACTGGTTACTTACGGAGGCATGTGAGCCGGTCGTTCAGAAAGCAATGGCAAACTACTGAGCGTAAAACTTGCCAAGATATCAATAGCAGCTGGAAAATGCTGGTGTTGACTGCAATGTCCTATAAATAGGATATGCACAAAATAAAAGAAAAAAAAAAGTGCAAATAGCCTGTATAGTAGAATTCCAAAATGTGTACCTTTATGATTAAAAATTAAATGTTTGCATATCCTTTACAGGACATCGCTGTCAACATCAGCATATTTCAGCTGATTGTTAATTTCTTGGCAAGATTACGCTCAGTAGTGTTGCTTTCTGAGCGGCCGGCTCACATACCCCGTTGGTTACCAACGCGATTCGAGCCACTGCTGATTTTCACAGTCGTCACGTTACTTACGAGAGTATACGAGATTACGGAGAAAAGTTGCTAACCTCTAGGCCAGGAAGTCGGCACCTTTATCATTAGTTTAGTTATATATGGTTTGTGAGATTTAGAATGGATTTGAATACAAGACTACCGGTCAGACACAAGCAAATGTGTTAGCCAGTGTGCTACCTGACAAAAAACTATTTTTGCATGTCTCCAACTCCAGGTTGACTTTGTAGGCAATTTTACATTCGGTAGTTTGCCTGACAAAAAAATTATTTTTGCATGTCCCCAACTCCAGGTTGACTTTGTAGGCAATTTTACATTCAGTAGTTTGCCTGACAAAAAAAAAAAAAAACTATTTTTGCATGTCCCCAACTCCAGGTTGACGTTGTAGGCAATTTTACATTCGGTAGTTTGCCAGTCCCTTCTGAACGGCCCTCCTAACAACATAATATACCAAACTCAAAACAGCAAATTTCTTACCTTTCATCACCACGATTATCATTAGATTGAAAACAACGAGAACTATCATGCATAGGTACATTGTTAAAAACATATATAATATAACACGAGTGAGTAGATGTACTTTACAGCTATTTACAGCTGACGAGACAGTGTCAATATATGTATTCGTATATATAATTAACTGTACTAATCTCAAAAGCCTGTTATGAGAGAAAGGTACCACACACGAGAAGCCAAAAGATGATAATATTTACTGTACTGAAGATGTTTAAAATAAAATTAACGCGATGAGAATTCTATCAATTAAATGTTATTCTTTTAGTAGAAAACTGATCACAGTCCGCAGCCCGCAAGAGCTGGTAAATAGTTGACTGAATTTATACTCGAGGACAAGAAAATTATTTGCGGAAAAACACACAGCTATAGATTGTATTGAGAATATTCCTTATTTCTTGCACTGCCAAACGTACCAGATTTTTTGGGAGTCGAATTATGCAAGTGGCCTTGACTATTTTTCGGTTAATTCCTGGGGATTTACGTTAGGGTACTGTAGTGTGTAGTCGCTAGTGCACTCACTGACCGACATACGGGTTAGGTGGACAATCCTGAGTGGTGCTGATGTCTATTTTTCTGTCCAGTACGAATGTCAGGTCGCTTCAGACTTACAAAATAGGTCAGACAGATGAGTAAAACAGTAAAGCGGCGGACATATCCTTATCATTCCTCGAGTACAGACAGACAGACAGATAAACACAGAGATAAATAAATAGATAGACAGACAGGCAGGTGGGCAGGCAGACAGACAGACAGACATACATGCAGGCAGGCAGACAGACAGGCTGGCAGACATGAAATCACTATTAAAACCTAGAGAGATTAACAGCGCATTAAAAATGTTATGTGTATTCAACAGTGCTATATGTCGCGGAAGCCTGAACATTGAACTAACAATTATAAAGTCGAATAAAGACCCTGAAAATGTGTATATACAGAAGAATATGTCGTATTTCACGGAAACAATAACAATCTAATATAGAGGTTCTAGAAAAACTGGGAATGAAAAAGAGCCGATGAAAGAAATAAAAAGGAGGCAAGTGCAATATTTTGGCCACTTTAAAAGACATAACACTCTTATAAAAACCATACTGGAGGGTAAGGTTGAAGGCAAGAAAGCAAGAGGTAGACAACGATACAAGTGGGAAGATAACATCAAGAGATGGTTGAACAACAGTCTGACAGAATGTACTGTCAGTGCGAGAGACAGACAGTATTGGATATCCATTGTAGCTTACCTTCATTGTGGAGACGGTACCTGATTGATTGAATGACTCTGTGTGTGTGTGTGTGTGTGTGTGTGTGTGTGTGTGTGTGTGTGTGTGTGTGTGACTCAGTCAAATTGTATCTCCTTGTATCTATTTCAATATGCGTGAGCACCATCCAGTGCATTAATGATTTCGTTGGTCAATTCCTATTCTATTGTGTGTGCGTCACCCTGTGCCATTATTTTTTTCCTTTCGCCCAGTCTAATAAGTTATTGTGTGTGCGTGTGCGTGTGTGTGTGTATGTGTGTGCGTCACCCAGTGCAATTATTTTTTTCCTTTCGCCCAGTCTAATAATTTATTGTGTGTGTGTGTGCGTGTGCGTGTGCGTGTGTGTGTATGTGTGTGCGTCACCCAGTGCAATTATTTTTTTCCTTTTGCCCAGTCTAATAAGTTATTGTGTGTGTGTGTGTGTGTGTGTGTGTGTGTGTGTGTGTGTGTGTATGTGTGTGCGTCACCCAGTGCAACTATTTTTTTTCTTTGGCCCAGTCTAATAAGTTATTGTGTGTGTGTGTGTGTTGTGTGTGTGTGTGTGTGTGTGTGTGTGTGTGTGTGTGTGTGTGTGCGTGCGTGTGACCCAGTGCAATTATTTTGTTCTTTGGTCTATTCCAGTAAGTTACTCTGTGTGTGTGTGTGTGTGTGTGTGTGCGCGCGTGCGCGTGTGTGTGACCAATTGCAATCAATTTTTTCTTTGGCCCATTCCAATAAGTTACTGTGTGTGTGCCACCCAGAGCTATTATGATTTATTTGGCCTATTACTATGGTTACTGCGTCTGCGTCAATAAGTGCAATTATTTTTTCTTTAGCCTATTCCTACACGTTACAGTGTATGGGCGTCATCCAATGCAATTATTGTTTCGTTGGAATATTCCTATTGTTTACTCTCTCTCTCTCTCTCTCTCTCTGTGTGTGTGTGTGTGTGTGTGTGTGTGTGTGTGTGTGTGTGTGTGTGTTTGTATCACCTAGTGTAATTATTATTTTGGCCTATTCCTATTGGTTACTGTGTGTGAGTCACCCAGTATAATAATTTGTTTGGGGGTATATCCCTATTTGTTACTGTGTGTGTGTGTGTGTGTGTGTGTGTGTGTGTGTGTGTCTGTGTGTGTCTGTGTGTGTGTGTGTGTGTGTGACCCAGTGCAATTATATTTTCTTTGACCTATTCATATAGATTACTGTGTATGTGTTTCACCCAGTGCAATTATTGTTTCATTGGCCTATTCCTATAGGTTACTGTATGTGCGTCACCCAGAGCAATTATACTTTCTTTGGCACATTCCTGTAGGTTACTGTGTATGTGTCACCCAGGGCAATTGTCGTTTCTTTGGCCTATTTCAAAACCGGCACAGTGGTTTAGGGAATAGTGAGAAGCGAAGTGTTATAATTCCCCGTCATACAGAGTCCAGTGTTCGAAATCAGCTGTTGGGTGTTTCTAACAGACCGCTTTGCGTTGATTGCTATGAGATGAGGCGTTATTCAGTGCCTTGTCGGCTGGTGTGGGCGATCATGTCTCTGCATAAATTGTGATCTCCGACGGTATGGCTAATTTCGTATGTTGACTCCCTTCCGTTCTTTGACATAAGACTGTCAAGAATCTTCTCATGCTGTCTTCCTCTATCTCTCCTTCCGTAAATCTGTCCGGTTGTCACAACATATCCAGTTCTTGTCTTCTCATAACGTGGCCAAAAAACGATGATTGCCTCTTTATGATGTTTGTGATAAGCTGCCTTTGCGACTCAGCTTCCCTTATATCGTCTTGATTGCTAATTTTGGCAACCCAGTTAATTGTCAGCTATTTAGAAGCATGGTTATCTTGGACAAATACAGCCGTGGCTTCCTTTTGCCTTCTGCAGGTTTGTATATGGTTGACTCTACTAGCCTTTGTCTAAAGAGACAGGCTCTGAAAGGCAGCAGAAAACAATGGCAAAATACTGAACCAACATGGCCTGAAAAGGAATATTGCTTGGCTAGCAAAATCCACTACGTGTAAAGTCCGAATCAAAAGCTCATTGTGTGGGCTTCATCAAAGGTGGAAGCAGCGTCCTAGTGGAATATTTTTTGGATAGCAAATCCATTTCGTGGAACATCCGAACCGAAACCTCACTGTGTGGATGTCATCTGCAGACTGCATTCTTCTGGTTTCCGCAGGAACAGGTTGTGGTGAACGGAAGGTCCAATTTACGGAAGTATGGCTAAGTAGCCATGTGCAGGACGTAACGATTCCTTGGGTGAGCCCAGTACAAGAGCGCTATGCGTCGGCTCTGAAAGTATGGAAGCCTCCTTGGATGGCGGGGATTGCCCATGGTCTGCCCTTGCTTTCCCTTGAGGGCTGACTGGGATGTCTTCGGTTGTTCTAAATGGGCAGCTGGGATGGGGGATAACACCACAACAGTGAGAGTCAAATGTCCTACGAAACCCCACGGAAGGTTAACCCGGTCAACAAATGCCCGCAGAAGTCGGATGTGTCGGCCTAATGAATAAATGCTGATGTTCGTTGCAATGTCCCGTAAAAGATATACACATGACTATAACTGCGTGCTTTACTCAATCCATTTATATATTCCTTTGACGATTCTTATGGTGTCTTCACACACATTGTCTGTTAATCTACGAATACGAGAATGTTATCCTTGATAACGAAAGCAAACAAGGAACTTCTACAAAATATGGAAATAATGACAGTGAGATCAAGTTAAAACAATTAAGGCGTCTTTGCAAAATCAAGAGACAAAGCTCCTAGCTAAATGATGTTCTGGCGGGTAAATTGAAGGACGTTACATGTTCTTGAACAACATCAAAAGAACTACCGGAAGAAGCATGCATGAGTGCACAATGAATACAGGGGACAGAGGCTGTTAGAAATTCATTATTGCCGAGGTTAAATTTCGAAATGTCAGAAATGAATAATAATGATGATATTTTCACATCAAAGTGTTGGTAATCTGGCGATCGATCAGAATTACAAGGAAACATACATAGAGTTGAAAGAATTTTGACTTAAGCAAGTGCTCTGAATGAATATGACAATAACAAGATTAATAAACGTTGTAATTTCTAAAACAAAATACAACAACCTCTAAAAGCAAAATAACATTTATAGCATGTGATGGCATCCCCGATAAATCCTTATATACGAGTTATAACGCCCCATTGTGACGTCTTAAAAACCATCCGCATTTTTCGAATCTCGCGCGGGTTTTGTACTTCCGGTGTCTTCAGGCGAGGCGAACCGGCGCGAACCGGGCACGCTTCCGGTTTTGGGTGTTTAAAAAGTCAAACTTTAATTATTAAGAGGTAAATTATTTACGAAATAATTAAAAAAAAATAATCGTGTGTGTGTGTGTGTGTGTGTGTGTGTGTGTGTGTGTGTGTGTGTGTGTGTGTCTGTGTCTGTGTGTCTGTGTGTGTATTGGATAGGCCGACTTGAGGGTGGAGGTCAGGGAAATGGGCTTCTAGTTCTACTATTAGCCTTGCTCACAGTGGGCCACCAGACTCACAGTGAGGAGATGTGATGTATGATGATCATCTCTGCCCCTGACCAGACCAAGTGCAGTAAATTCAATACTACACTTTGATCTTATCCAAAGACGGAAACGGTTTGAGCAAATAAGACATAATTCGTGTTACAACCTCATTAAATAAAGTGAGAACACATAATGGTTTACAATACTATAGAAGGAATAACATAGCATAAAGAAATAAGCTAATTAACATAGAAAACTGCTTTATTCCTGTGAAGACCAACGCAATGAAATCTTCCGCAGCTGTGGTTCGAGCACGAAAGGAGAAATTGCCAATTGCATAGTGCGTCCGCGACATCTTCGCCAACCCTAATGTTTTACTTTTGCTCAAATGGGCGCCTCTCCACCCCAACCCCTACCGGTGTACCTTTCTGACGGTATTGACCTTTGACCCGTTGACCATACATCCGGTCCATACAATCCACCAATAGCCGCCGAACGCGTGTTAGTCGTCAGTCAATCCAAGCTAGGATACAGATTAAGATAAGTACCCTTAATATTGTCATGTAGTGTGTTTCGTGTAGTTTTGTGTCGGTTTTGTGTTTGTTTGTTCTGTGCTGACGAAAGCTTTGACCGCAACGTCCAATTTGTTTCTTGCAATCGTGTTTTAGTAAAGCTTACAATCTACTTCTCGTTTTTTTTGGGTGATTCATTCATTACCTTATTCCTATAGAATCTAACGTAAACTATTAGTCTAATAATAAAATAGTCAACTGAAATATTGTACTCAGTGACTTTTGTAAAATAATGCTTAAATTATAAAAGCATAATAGTAAGGCAAGTTATGTCTCTTACCCAGCCTTTTTTAACATCGCGTCAAGGGATGTAACTCATGAATAACAAATCGACTGGATTATTGCGGTTTCTTCCCTTGATCTAACGAGAAAATGGTTATTTTTCATTTGAAAATGAAAGTTTGCGGTTATTAGTGTTCTGTAGAGGGTTGTAGTGGTCGGACTGTGTGTGTGTGTGTGTGTGTGTGTGTGTGTGTGTGTGTGTCTGTTTGTGTGCGCGTGTGTGCGTTAATCTATCCGGATGCCTATCTGACTCACTCGCTATCTAACTGCATGTATGAATGGGTCTCTTACCTGCTCTCTCTTGCTCTCTCTCTCTCTCTCTCTCTCTCTCTCTCTCTCTCTCTCTCTCTCTCTCTCTCTCTGATGCTCTCATTCTCCTTAATCCCTCAATTGCCCGCTCTCTCTGGTTTTGTATATTTAAAAAGTTAAACTGTAAATACTTCTTCTTTCCTTCACTTGAAATATGCCTATAACTGCAATTTTGTCTCTCTTTTTTTTTTTAGTTCACTCAGTGTGGTCCATAGAGTTCATCTTCAACTTTTGTCTCTCTAGACCAGAAGGTTTGTCTGTAAATAGTGTATTTTGGGCAGTCTTGGTGTATGTGCTCAATCGTCTGCAACGCCAATCCACATGTGCATATTGCTGATTCACTAGTTTGTATAAAGTGATTGCGTAATCTATTGTGTCCTGCTCTGAGGCGCAGGATAATGACTTGTTCTGGTCTGGTCATAATGTGGTAGTCATCTTGAGGAGGCTTCGGTGGCTTTCCGACTGATTTCATCATTCTTTTATTTTGTTGATATGTAACGAGCCATCAGACTGTTGTTCTTTTGCTCCTTCCTTAGCCAATCAATCAGCTCTCTCGTTTCCGGGTACTTCACTGTTGGATATTATCCAGTGTGTGGTGACCTTATACTCACTGCTGAGTTAAAAAAGTAGTTTCCTTAGAACTGGCGATTTCCCAGACAGGAGCGTCCCGAGCACTGATTTTGCATCTGTCAATAGCACCACAGGTTGTGTACCATTGCTGGTATTTAGTAATTTCCTTTCAATACTAAAAGTAATAGTATTTTTGCTGTGTAAAGTAACAGATGGTGGCAAAAGTTTGGAGGTCGACTATCGACAACTTCAACGCATAAATGAAAATCCGATCGTCAGAAGCTCTTGTGGTTTTCCATGATATATCTAATGAAAAATTACCAAATGTGTACTATAATGGCGGTTAGTACTGTCTGTAAAGGATGGAACTTAAACACTAGCATCATATAATGGCGATTTGTTAGAGACACAAGACTCTTCATCGGCTGTGTTATGGTGGCTACAACCAGACCACTAGGGTAAAGGTTTCATCTGGACAAAGATGGTGTTGAATCCGATCACCTGTGGTTAATGGCTACAACAAGACCACGTGGGTAATGTTCATATCCGGTCAAAGATGACACTACACGCGATCACACGTGGTTAATGGCTACAACCAGACCACGTGGGTAATGGTCACATGCGGTCAAAGATAGAGCTGCATCCGGTCACACGTGGTTAATGGGTACAGACGAGACACGTGGGTAATGGCTACAACCGGACCACGTAAGGGCGCTGCTTCCGGTCTCATGTGTAAGGGTACAGTCGGAGACGTAGGTAATGGGTACCTCCAGTCAAAGATAGCGTCGCATCGGGTCACATGTGTAATGGTACAGCCGAGAGGGATACTACACAGAAAGGGTGTCGTGACGGTTGTCGAATCAGGGGACCTAATTAAGAATGGTTAACAATGTTTAGGAGTGATTCCACTACATCGTCAACAGAGCATCGAAAGTTAAGAATGGTCTCCCTATCTCTCTTTTCTATAGCCGATAAGGTGGTCCACCGAGTAACATCAAAGACCATCCTGCCAGCTATCCTCTACATATTGCTTGATTATGGACTGTGGAGCACATTTCAATGACGTACGTCAGCAGACATCGTGTATAAAACACCAGGGGATTTAGGGTGCTAGCCGCATATAACTAAAGAGACAATACATTTCTTCATATATTATGGTAGGCTGGGGTGACCTGGAATAGAATGGGCTTCCGAACTAGGTATTATCAATAGTAATATATGGCCTGTTTTAACCGAGTGGTATATGACAGACACAGAGCTATTATTCATAATATGTAGGTCTATAACTCTGTTATATTACTTTATGTTTATCTATGTTTTACAGATGCGGATGCCCGCGAAAAACAAATTAGGAAACAGTGGATCTTACTAAGACCTGAACCATACAGCTATTGCATAGCGTGTCTTAATATCCTACCCATTCAAGAAGCCGAGAATCAATTCATTCACTCTTCTGATAATGGTGATGGTGGTAGTTTTATGGACCTAGTAACGGTTCTATTGCAAGGTGTACTACAACAGAACTTCACCAAAGAGTAAAATATCATATTACGCCTCAGTAGAATTGAGGAGTGCATCCTCAAATATAATCACCAACAAGATACTCTGGAACCATCTCAACCCAAAGTCGAGCAATCATCGTCACCGACAACCATAACCTTCAGTCAATCCACACTAGTGGACGAGTCTTAAACATCTTCTTAAAAAACAAAATGGTTGTAATATACTTACAGGCATGTCTTCAATTGCTGACCAATCCTGAAGAACCAACATATTCAGACAAAGAAGAAATTTAGCTGTGTATAGCTCTTGATGTGAAAATTAAATGTTGCGATCATACTATGTATACCAGCTTACCACATCATCCATTTCGTGTAATGAAATTATGCTTTTTTGTTCTTGTAAAAATATACGGATATACTGTAAATAAACAGGTATATATAATAACCATGTCTTGGTTGTTGATTGTTTTAGTGTTGACGGTATATATAGTTGTCATGTAGTGAGAGAATGGTACATATTGATGACAAATTCAAGAAATATGTCAACAAATCTAAGGAAACGGGCTAACCAGGATAAAATGTTGGTCAAATGAGAAAAATGTCGACCAAAATGGGAAAATTAGTTAGCGGAATCGGGAAAATTATTGGCCAAGTAAAGACATATCTCATCGAAACATATGAAAAGAAGGAAACCTTGTTAACCAAATGGGAAAAAACGTTACCCAAATACATAAATATCTAGACCAAACGTATGAACAGTAGGACAACTTGGTAACCAAATGGGAAATATTTTGGCGAAGTAAAAACATATTTCAACCACGCTTGCAAATATGTCGGCCAAATTTATAATAATTTAGGAAACTTTGTTGGCCAAAGGGGAAACATATTGGTCAAACTTACACATATCTCGGCTAAACTTGTAAAAACTACGAAAATTCGTTGACCGAAAGGGGAAAACGTTAGCCTGATACAGAAATATCTGCACCAATCTTATAAAAATCTCGTCCAAACTTAGGAAAAGTAAGAAACTTTGTTAACGAAAGGTGAAAAAATATTGGCCAAGTTAAAAACATATCTCATCCAAACTTACCAAATTGTGTTAACCATATGTGATAAATATTGGCCAAGTAAAAATATATTTTAACAAAACTTGCAAATATCTCAGCCAATTTTATAAAAACTAGGAAATTTTCTCGACCAAAAGGGAAAACCGTTGGCCAAATACAAAAATATCTCCAGCAACCATATAAAACTCTCGTCCATACATATTTGCCAAGTAAAGAAAAAAGTAGAAAGCTTTGTTAACCAAATATGAAAAATATTTACCAAGTAAATATATATATTTAACCAAACGTGCAATTATCTCCGCCAAACTTATAAAAAAGTAGGACACTTTGTTAACCAAATGTGAAAAAACAAACATTTGCCAAGTGAAGAAAAAAGTAGGAAACTTTGTTATCCAAATGTGAAAAAATATTTAAAGTAAAGAAGAAAGTAAAGAACTATCGCATCCAAACTTATGAAAAGCAGGAAATCGTTAACCAAAGGGAAATATTATTGGCAAAGTAAAAACACATTTCAACCAAACTTTTAAATATCTCATCCAAACTTATAAAAATTAGCAAAATTTGTTAAAATAAATGGGAAAAATATCTCACTTTGTCACTTCACATCCTCAATACAGTCAAGTCGCCAACCAACTAACAGTTCTGTTATGAAGTTGACCTTTCTTAAAATCACGCTATCTTATTGACCATTTGAATACCACCCACCACATCTTTTAACCGACTTTTAACCACTTAACACTAAAATTCTCTTTGATTACAACACAGCCCGTTGTTTATTCTGCTGACTGGGCAAATTGGTATTGACTGGTATTATAGACGTTTCACACACACACACACACACACACACCACACACACACACACACACACACACACACAAGGAGACACGCTTGTGCATGCACGAACGTGCACAATTACACACACGCACGCTCACTCATGCACACAAAACAGACGTACGCATACGCACACTCGCAAGCACATACACATACACACACATACACACGCCTAAGCACACACACATTTCTCAGTCCGACCACTACGACCCTCTACAGATAACTAATAACCACTATCTTTTATTGTCAATTGAGAAATTAACAATTTCTCGTTAGACCAAGGGAAGAAACCGCAATAATCCAATCGATTTATTATTTATGAGTTACATCCCTTGACATGATTTTGGAAAAAAACTGGGCAAGGGAAATAACTTGCTTTACTATTATGCTTTTATAATTTAGTCATTATTTTACAAAAGTCACTGAGTATAATATTTCAGTTGACAATTTTATTATTAGACTAATATTTTACGTTAAATTCTCTAGGAATAAGGAAGTTTTATATGTTAATTAGCTTATTTCTTTATTCTATTCTATCCCTTCTATAGTATTTTAAATCATTATGTGATCTCACTTTATTTAATGAGATTATAACACGAATTATGTTTTATTTTCTCAAAGCGATTTTGTCTTTGGCTAAGATCAAAGTTTAGTATTGAGTTTACTGCACTTGGTCTGGTCAGGTGCCTAGATAATCATCAAACATCACACCTCCTCGCTGTGGGTCTGGTGGCCCACTGCGGGCAAAGGCTAATAGTAGGACAAGGGGCCCATTCCCCTGTTCCCCCACCCCTCACGTCGGCCTACCCCGCACACACACACATACGCTTTAAAATATTTCTTATATAATTTACCATTTAATAATTATAGTTTAACTTCTTAAACACACACAAACGGAAGAGTGCCCGGTTCGCCTCGCCTGAAGACACCAGAAGTACCAAAAACCGCGCGAGACTCGAAAAATGTGGATGGCTTTATGACGTCACAAGAGGGGCGTTATAACTCGCATAGAAAGATTTATCTGGCATGCCATCCCCATTTCCGACTTAGTTAGGACTTGACGTACTACTCATGTGTGTTTCTCGTGTTCTAATATTGGGATCCTCGTCAGTGCTACGGAGTTTGTGCACTGTGTTAAGATTCTTCTCGTGTGATCTGTACAGGAAAGTGATAATCTATAGAGGAAAGCGTTGATCTATAGAGGAAACTGGTGCACTTACGAGATCTTCTAAACATGTAATGTTGAATCACTGTAAACAATAACTCTACTTCCTATACAACCTTGCGGTATAGGACTGGTGAGAAAGAGGGTCGGGCAGGAGTGTGTTTTTAAGCCTGGACAATTAAGGCCGCCTGGCTAGTGCAGTCGCCTCGAACTGTCCAGGATGGGGGTTTATTTTCGCCTCCGTAAAGAAAATAATCCACATCTTACCAAGGATTTGAAGCCGAGCCCCACAAAGGAAGCACGGTAATCTAGCCACATTTTTGAACTTTTACACAAACGTTCTTAGAATGTCTTAGACCAAGAAGAAGAAAATCGAAACTTTGAACTTTTACACAGACGTTCTTAGAATATCGTGGACCAAGAGAATAAAACTACGGAAATTCTACAAGATCTGAACAATGAAGACAACTGGTTCATAAACAGTCTTGTGTCTCAGAAACTGAGATACTTTGGTCCTTTTCAGACAGTCGTTCTCATGACTGCCTGTTGAAAATATTCTCAATTCTAGTCATGCACAAGATGACGTCAATGTTCTGCGTCTATTGCGCTGGTCGACCAGTGCCTCTTATTACAGGAACACTGATCCCATCAGTGTTCTTGGCAAACCTTTGTGGCGTTTAATATAGCCAAATCCTTTCAGTTTTCGCTACGAGGTGCTGTTTGTGGGCAAGTTTTCTTACATGCTCACATCTGGCTGACCTCATGTTGTTTACTATTACCACCATCGCCACCACCACCACCGCCGCCGCCGCCACCACCACCACCACCACCCTATTACTACTACTATTACTACTACTACTATCACCACCACCACCACCCTATTACTACTACTATTACTACTACTACTATCACCACCACCACCCTATTACTACTACTATTACTACTACTACTATCACCACCACCACCACCACCACACCACCACCACCACCACCACCCTATTACTACTACTATTACTACTACTACTATCACCACCACCACCACCACCACCACCACCACTACTACTACTACTACTACTACTACTACTACTACTACTACTACTACTACTACTACTACTACTACTACTACTACCAGCACAACAACAACAACAACAACAACTACTACTACTACTACTACTACTACTACTACTACTACCACCACCACCACCACCACCACCATCACCACCACCACCACCACCACCACCACCACCACCTACACCGCCACCACCACCACCGCCACCACCACCACCACCACCACCACCATTGCTACTACTAACTGTGACAGATATATCAAACAGTTCCAAGAAGCAAAGGAACATACATGTGGAGTGAGTAACGGACACAAACTAAACGATAAGAATAAGTAAAAAGTAATAGGCCCTTTACTACGCCTTGACGTGTATTGAGTGCTACCACATATTTTTATAGACAAATCGTCACTCAATGGATGATGTGGTCAACATTCGTCACTCAATGGATGATATGGTCAACATTCGTCACTCAATGGATGATGTGATCAAGACCACGCTGGTCGATTTTACTTCCCATAACACTCATTGGCACCGTTTTAAGACTAAGTGGACAAGTCTCAGGTCGTGTTAGTCGACCCCCAACTCTTTTTCCAGGAAGCAAGCATTCTATCACTGATTTTTTTTTCTTAATTTAAGAATCGACAGCACTTCACTCCGGACATTCCCAGACACGCTCCGTCTTTTCCTTTTAAACATATCCTATCTAAGGGCCATCGCTGTCAGCACCAGAGAAAGACGTTAACCATTTAGACAGGGAGACCGGCCCGCCTTCTTCAGTATTGCGAAATGATTTAGACTCACATCCGTATGTTGCCACAGGAAAGATGCATGTTTTTATCATCTGTACTTTAAATTGCTTGCCGACGCGGCACCATTGGCGGTTGATACAGTTTGTTTGTGGACATTTCAGAAAGTTCTGGATCCTCACCGTGTCTGTTAACAGAAAGGATTCATTGTTCTAATTCAGTCTAGGAAGGAGTTGCAATTTAGTTGTGAACAATTGTTATAAATAATTAGCCCAAAGGTGTTGTATTCACCCTCCTTATCCAAGGGTTTTGGATCTGATGCTTAGCCTGCTTAGACAAGGGGATAGGGCCGGGGGGGGGGGGGGGGGGGGAGGAAGAGGATCCTTGTTCACGTTGCACAGGTTGAAAAAATCTTGGACAGTTTAAAATCTTACAAGGTAGAGGTCGCTTATCATTAACGCGTGACATACCGGTAAGCGTAGGCGGACATGGGTGGCCATCGCACAGCCTCGCCAAAGCCTTGGGTCAGGTCTTATGGTCTGTGTTCCTGATCTGGTCATGTCATTTGACCATGACATCTAGGTGTTCGTATTTATCTCTGTGTCTTCCGCTTTCTCTTTTGTTATACACTTTGCTATTGGCCGTTCATTTGGCAATATTAGTAAACAAACCCAAAACGTTATATTTATACAGTGTATATATGTGTCAGGTCTTAGATATGACTGAGCTATCATATGACAGTAGACGGTACTACCTGTTGTCTGTTGGCGCCGAATGTTGGGCGGCGCTCACCAAATCCAACACCCCACATTGTGCCAACGGCTTCGGACTGAGGAGCGCAAATGGGAGGGTACAAGCCTTATCCTGGTGCGAGGAAATGCAACCCAAAGACAAAATAAGTCATGGCAGGGCTGACCAGGCCCTAAGCCTTGGTTGGCAGTTGGTCTAGGACCGAAGCTCCGACAAGAGGACAGTTAGAACATTACTTTGCTGATCCAGCAGCTTCTGCAGCTTGCCTTGTTCCAGATATATTGGTGTTACCTTTCCTCTGGAGTAAACCAGGCAGGCCGAGAGAGGGTTCATACTGCATAGGAAACACACGGTCTCGACAATTCAACTCAGGCTTTGTGCTATGGGGAGGTGTAACTCCATCACTGGTCTCAACCGATCTCTTAACCCCCCCCCCCCCATTGGTTGTAGTTATTATGCATGTTTTGAAGCACAATGTAACAAGCTATCGTCTGTAAAGACGGCAAGATGCCAAGTATAGTATAGATTTGAGAATACACATATTGAGAGCCCCACCGTTCCTACGGAGTCCGTGCAATGTATGCGATGCTCTTACCGTGATCTTTGGGAGTAAACTAAAGCAGTAATACTAATAAGAAGTTTCGTGTCCCAGCCTATTTTTAGGAAAATAAAGGCTGCAGTGTGCTACCTAAACCCATAGAAAAAGCAAAGAATGGTAACACTGTAGCCTACAATGCATGCCGTAAGAGGCGACTAAACAAGGTTGGTGTGAGAATGCCTACTTCATACCTTAGAAAACCTCAGCTGCAAAATCTAACCGTTGTACACATGTCCACAAAGGGGGGGGGGGGATGCAGCTTAAAATGGGTACCAGAAATTTCTTGGGAAGTAAAGGACATCACCTTCCCTTGAGTAGGGAATAGGGAAAGCTTGCATAAATCAGCCCAGTGCACTAAAAGTGGTAACACGTGTATGGACTACGCTGGAGTTCAAAGCGAGCGAACAAAAATAAAAAACAATGCTTTTATTTATACAAGTTTTCCTGGTCGTTTTTGCCCTCTGGATGAATACCCAGCAGTTGGCAGGTTGGCTGTTTGTAGTTCCAGAAAATTTACAAGTCAGATTTATTGCAATGGCAAAATCAGGTATAAAAATGCATTCGTATTTACGACTTGATTATACTCTGTGGTTTCTTGAAAGTGGGAAGGGCGAGGGGTTAAGAGAGGCTTTGGAAAATAGAATGAAAAGAATACTTAAATGGGTAGAGAAACGAAACAAATAGGTGGATAGTCAACAAACTTGAGCACATGTTCTGTTGTTTATCTAGTAAATGCATTTAACGTGTACGTAAACTAGGATAATAGCTATTAATATATTTTTGTTTTATTTTATTCGTTTGATGAGTCCATGTGCAATTAGCATGAAAATAAATTCACGTGCCTTTATTTGCAGTCATGGAAATAAATGTAAGAAGCAGAGAGTATCGGATATCTGGATAATATATTACGAGGGGTCTTCAAATGAAAATCTTACAATTGTGATAGAAATTACAATAACCATGCCATTGGCTTGTAATCTGTCAACATTGTTGTTAAGGATGTTAAGAGTGCTCAGCACGTCACATGACGGTGCAGACGAACATAGTGACATCATAAGAACCGTTTAAGGATGGCCGCCCCCACTTTGACATGCAACAAAGAGGAGCAACGTTCTGATATCTGATGATTTTTAAAAAATATAAGTGAAGGAATGAAACCTATAGCAATTCATTGGCGAATGAAGGTCCAGTATGGCGATGCATGCCTGTCAGTCCAGCAATAAGTTCAGTGCATAAGTAGAGTAGGAAGGATACATAGAGCCTGTTCTTTTGTATGGATGTGAAACTTGAAAAATGAGCAGTCAAGCTGAAAAACATCTGAAGGCAACAGAAATGTGGTTTCTGGGGAAAATACAAAAAATACCATGGACAGACAGACAAACCAATGACCAAGTACTACAGGAGACAAATGAAAATCGTAAATTCAAAACTCTTTTTCTCGTTTCAAGTGACATCTTCTTATTGGTCAGAATGTCTTTTTTATCTTGCTAAAGGCTATTTTCGCCATGACGATTCTTGTTGTAATCTCTTCAAGGCATCTCACATCAGATGTTATGACTGTTCAGAGATAATTGTACCTATTCACTTGTTGAAGAATACTCCCATGTACATGTATATAACATTGTGGTACTTCGTTCTTCCTAGTGACGACCATAACCTGTGTCTTTTTATAATTTAATTCTAACCCCAGTTGCTCACTGTGTACAACAACCGCATCTACTAATTGTTGCAGATCAATACTGCAATCAATACTGTATCATCTGCATATCTAATGTTATTGATATTCTTGCCATACGGCCCTAACAAACATGATAGAAAATTGGCACCAGAATATAAACAACAACAGTCTATGTGGAACTGTGTTTATTGATTTCAAGAAAGCATTTGATATGATAGACCATGTTATTTTAATTAAAAAACTTGAGACAATGAAAATTGGCCCTAATGTAGTCACTCTAATATCATCTTTTCTATCAAACAGAAAGCAAGTAGTATCACATAATAAATGTCTGTCTCATACCACTACCTTCAATATTGGAGTACCGCAAGGCTCTATTCTTGGCCCTCTATTGTTTGCCATATATATTAACGATCTACCTTTACATCTTTCGTCGTCCTGCGATCTATTTGCAGACGACTGTACAGTGTACACAAATGCTGAAAACTGTATTTTATTGGAGTCGTCTTTACAACAAGAATTAAATAATGTAGTTAGGTGGAGCTATTCAAACCGTATGCAAATTAACATCACTAAAACAAAATCAATGTTACTAACAACCAGACAAAGACTTCAAACTCTAAGCTCACACACATCACTTCAACTTCACATCGATAACATGCCAGTAGAAAGTGTAATTGAGCACAAAACATTAGGCATAATCATTGATAGAAACCTAAACTTTAATTCCCACGTTCAAGCGCTTATTAAACAAACAGCGAGAAAGGTCTACCAACTAGCCAAAATTAAAAACTTCCTTGATGAGGACACAAGGAAACTATTCTATACTTCTCATATACAGACACACTTTGACTACTGCTCTACAATCTGGGACGGTTTTTCTAATTCAAACACCAAACGACTTTACTCACTCCAGAAACGGGCCATGAGTCTAATTTATAACAAACATTTATCTGACAATCCTAGCCTGTATAAACGCCTTCAGTTACTACCACTCCGCAAACGCCTGCTTTTCAATAAAGCTAAACTAATTCACAAAATCCTGCATCGGGATGCCCCAAATTACCTTTGGCCATTGTTTAAATATAATGCTAGACACAGTAAACGTTTAAATATATTACACATTCCGAAGCCTAGGATTGACTTATACAAAACAAGCTTAACGTACTCTGCAGCTCAGCTGTGGAACAATCTTCCACAAGAAATCAAAGACATCACCAATCCCTATTCATATAATCGCAAATTACTCGAACACTATCTCAGTACGGATTATCTTCCCCCTTAATAATAGAGATAATAATAATAATAATAACAAAACCCTAGTATAACAGCCAGTCCCCTTTTGATAGGCCAGTATATTCCACATGGCTAATAACAAGTGTCAGATCATTATCTAATTTTACTGTGTCGTGTAGTCTTGATGTTCGCATTTTGCCCATGCCTTTATAATGCATATCTTTTATATTGTTGCTGTTCAGTTAGCCTTGAATGATGTGTGAATGAAATAATGTATGAAAGAGAGTGATAGAAGGGCAGAATGTTAGACGGGCCTGCGTGCCCAATTCTTAACCCTTTGAAAATAAAGTTTGTTCGTTCGTTCGTTCGATGTTTCGTCCTCCAATGCTGATTCCATTTATATCTTCTACATTTCTGAAAATATTTTCACTGTATAGGGAAAAAAGATCTGGTGACATTACACATCCCTGCCTAACACCTCTCTTAATAGGCTGATATTGTCCCACTTCATTATCAATCCTTATGGCCGCTTGTTTTTTCCCAATATATGTTTTTAATCAGTCTAATGTCTTTCCCATCAATTTGAAGATCTGCAAGCATATCCACCATGTTGACATGTCTAACTCTATCAAAAGCCTTTGTATAGTCAATAAAGCAAAGATGTATATCCTTGTTTACTTCTATAGCACGTTCAATAACTGTTCGCAGCATATACACAGCATTTACTGTACCCTTTCCTTTTACAAACCCACATTGTTCTTCCCCTATTTCAGGTTGTATTTTCTTCCTCACTCTTTGCATGATAATTCGTAGCAAAATCTTTGTGATGTGACTCATTATACTAATTGTTCTATGTTGATCACATTCCAAGGCTCCTGATTTCTTTGGGATTGCAATGAATACAGAGTTACATTATTCAGAAGGTGTATTTCCAGTATCATATGTGTTCAGCAGTCTGGTGACTTGCTCTAGTCCAAATTCTTCTAAATCTTTAATCATTTCTGTTGTGGAGAAGCCCGAGTTACGATCGAAATGCAGGGGTCTTCCCTCAAACGGAGTATTGTGCTGAACAAACCCCGACCCCAAAAGGCTGCGCATGCAGTGAATACACTACGTGCTCTGAAATTTGAGATCTTGAAACATCCAGCATACTGTACAGTCCAGGCTTAGTTCCATCAGACTTTCACTTTCTTTAGGACTTGAAAGAACTATTGCAGGTTCAGAGGTTTGTGGATGACAATGAGGTAATGGAGGCGGTGCAAAATCGGTTTAAGGTCATACCCAAACATTTTTCCTAGAAGGCATCAACAAGCTGGTGGACAAGTGAAAACCAAGTGTGTTGCTAGGCAAGGGGGCTATGTTGAGAAATAAAAAATAAAAAAAAAATACACACACACAACCACATAAAACCACGTACAACCGTACATATACAATTTCTAGTTAGCTATATTAAGAAAAAAACAACTTATTCGTAAAATTACTGTAACTATCGTTTTTGTGTTCACTCGCTTTGAAAACAAATGTAGTCCATACATATACTATTACCACGGTTAGTGCACTGGACTAATTTTTGCGTGTGTATTAGCTTTCTCTATTAACAGTGTCCCTCGCCAACAGGCGAACTCACTTCTTCTTTAGAGGTTTCTGTTATTTAATTACTTACCTTCTTATATACATTGATGGCTTTTTTTGTTTTTTTTGGTAAGAGGTAAAACGAATGGATACGCTTTGATTGTAAAGACAAATGGACACTTTTTAAATCGCGGACTTGTGATATAATATATTAAAATATCTAGCATGATAATAAAAGACAGTAACGACAGCTTTCCGATGGTTGGAAGATAGAGCAGCCAGCCATGCTGTGTTTATAGCGAACTCCGAGTATGTTTCTTGAAGTGGAAACTGACACATTCCGGATGCAAAGGCTAGCATCGCTTGATAGGCCGGAGATTGCGAGTATATTGTGGAATTTCTGCCTCTGGCATGCGGGTGCGCGGGGTAGTGACCAGGCGTAAAGATTAGCTGCTGCTGCCTCTCTGGGTGGAAGGCTACTTTGCGATAAATGTGATGAGGTGAAGGCTCTCTGGAACCGGGTGAAGTGTGCAGCTGAACACACTGAGCATTCATGTCTGAACAGATTGGCTCAGAATGGAGTGAGTAGAGCATATAGACGATACTCAAAGTGTAGAGGAAAACCCAGGTGGACTTTTAGTCAAATTTCTACTGAAATGATCATCATATGAAGTTGTCGGTGACTGTGACAGAGGTATACAAAGCATGTGTGCGAGTGCCCGGAGTGCACCGATGTCGATTATTTTCATGTTTATGTACTATAGATAAAACAGTGTAAATGTAGCACCTGATTACACGTAGTTTCAAATAATAACTTAATTGTTTAAATATGAGAAGTTGATTCACATTGTTGAACGTTGTTTTAACTATTCCAATTCTCTTTCTAATGTCTGCCACGCACCCGACTACACCTATTATTAACTGACTCAGTGCCGAACAAACTTGTGGTTTCGACCAAATATGGTACACAATCAAATGAACAAGTTATGGTTCCGTCGCCCTGCTACGGAGTTAAGTGCGTGTAGCGATACTGTGAGCTGTGCATTTTTTATGTAGTGCTTTTACATCTGTCCGCGGTTGTTTGTAGCGTGAACTGCATGTTAAGAAAAATGGCGGCCGGCCCGTAGCAGAACTAACTGGATTGCCTTATGCAGTATTGTGTGGCTGCTGGTTTTTAGTGACAGCCGCTTCCATCGACGATGAACTGTATTTTTCGTGGCGGACTTTTGTGTTGGTATTCTGGCAGCGGCATTATGCATAGTGTAACTGAGCGGACTGTTGGTTTGTCGAGATTTCTGTCTGTTCCACTTTTCACATGGGGTATTGAGGAGCATTTTGTGTGATATTTACAGGCAAGGAAAGGAGCTTAATGGGGTGATCCAGTGCCGTGAAGTTGGAACCGCGACTAACTAACTAACTAACTAACTAACTAATGAACAAGTATTATAATGTATTTTCCATTGAACTTTGAGCATTGCAATTGTGGAAGATACTACGAAACAAAACAAATAACACGATGACCCTAGTATGGCGATATATAACCCTTCTTTCCAAATGGGAGACCACATTTGGTGGTATATTATCCTTTGACACTGAAATTAAAAACCCTATGCAGAAACAACCAGAACTAATCTGGCCAAGATAAGCATCAACCGAAATAAAACTGGGACAGACTGCTCGGAGAACTTACAATAGACTAGTTTTTATTGACATAATCTGTTATTATACGCATGTAAGCAGCAGAGACGACACGTCATGTCAATTAGCATTGCTACCGAGCGACATCACATTCACGACTACCTTCGCTAATTGAATTCCAGACTACAGAATCACCCCGAGGAATAGAATGGTGACAGCTTCATGTTATTGTGGCTGGTTTAAGGTATGAAAGGTCTTGGAGAAGTAGTTTATGTGAAATCCTACTATGTTATGCAGAATGTAAATCTTGGACCGGCGGTAGCGCAGTGGCTGGCACACTTGCCCACTTACACACTATGATGACATTATGGCCTCTGGTTGTTTGGTGTGTTTTGCAATTAATATACTAACTTACAATCCTCTTAGTGAGCATTCGCAGGAGAATTTAGCTAGCAGGACCCACTAGTGCAACAGCACGATAGTTATACAGTAATCAATTAACTTCCTTTAAGACGGAGTTGGGGGGGGGGGGGGGGGAGGCTGCCTGGTGACTTCCCTTCGTTCATGTTTTGTATTCATGATTGTACGTCTTCTAATAACGGTTCTAGTTCTTTCCATTCGCTTCAAATACATAAATAAAGTTTCCTGATATGGGTCTGTGATTTGATCAATCACTCAGGTGCCGTCTTCACAATGAAGGTTGGCTATAATGGATCTCCAACAATGTCTCTCACCCTGACTATACATTCTGTCAGATTGCTATTCGCCCACCTCTTGATGTCATCTTCCCACTTGTACCTTTGTCTCGCACCATCACATTTTGTAAGTTAGATGCACGGAGGAAATAGTAGCCAGTCTTTTCCTCACTTTCGCAGACGACGAGCCCAGGTTTCGAACTTTTGCCCGACCGTGCTCATGAGATTTCCAGCGCAGTTCGCTATCAACTACTCTACTGTGTCTGCTTGTTTCCGGTTACACACATACGAGTAGCTGGGTTCTGTGTCGTATCACTGTACTTTTGATTAGTTTCCTGTAGTGTATGTATGTGAGACTATTTATGTATATCCCTGTTTGATTTTCTTTGCTTCTATCGTCTATTGGTCTGAATGTTTCCTCTGTAATATATATATTTTTCTTTTACATTCTTTTATGAATCATATAAGAATATTTGTTTAAATTAAGACGATAATGTCTCTTTCTTCTGTAGTTTGCTCTTCGTGGTTAGTTAGAATGTTGTATTCAAGTGGTATACGATTGACACCGAACCGTATTGATTGTTTTATCATTTGTTTTAGTTTAACCTTGACCCCTGTCACGTGTAGATCAGGATTCGTGTCACAATCTGCTCTCGATAGTGTCCTCCATTTTGTTGTGCTAAGATGTAGTCATTCTGGTTCCTGCAGTTACCATCGGGTTAAGCCCAAGTGTATAGCCTACGTGGATGTTGCCTAAATGGATGTTTGTGATTGAAAGATTGTTTTGTAGACGAAATTAGATTAGTTTTTCTCCACTCGCATTTCTATGTTCTAAATCGAACTAGCTTCCTAACCTTATTTTGTTCTTCCGTTCGTTCAAATCCAAGTTTCGCCTTGAAATACCTGACTATCATGATACCTCCTGCCTTCATCTTATTTATATATTGCCGCAAGGGTGCTACCAGGTCTCATATGGGAAGCAAGAATAGTTACATTGTAACTACCAAGCATGTCGTAAGAGGTGACTAATGAAGGTTGCCATCAGACTGCCTACTTCAACCCGTAGAAATCGTCAACTGCAAAAGCCACCCAATCATGAACGAGTTCACAACAGGCTTGTATTGACTTAGTTGAAGGCCTGTGCTCCTTTGTGAATTGAAAGTCAGCCACAGAAGTCGTTTAAAACATTTAAATCAGTGTAAAACTCCAATTTCATCATCTTCTGATGAACTTTTGGTGCATCATAGACCTCTACACGTGTGATAGTTCGTTTCCCTTATTTTCAGACCGATACTGAGTTGTGGCTAATTAACAAGATTGTATCCAAGAAGTGCTGAAGAATCCTTCTTTGTCTAGAAAATAAATCATCTCCGTTCTATCCATCGTTTTCTTTCTCTGAATATACAAATGCGTATCCTGCCTGGATTACTGTAATTATTGTCTTCTTTATTTTACAGTACAATAGAAAAGTCAAGGACGTTTTTCTGCTTATTGGTTAATTGGAGTGGTTGTGACCATGAACGGTATTCAGAACCCATCCGATAAGAAGCAAACTCTTTAACTACTGCACTCTATTTCACTTGTTACAATGAACATGCTGAAAACAAGCTGAGACACTGAGTGCCAATTACAACATTGCCAACTCCAGGCCCGTGTAATAAATAAACAAAACAGCCATTAACAAGAAGCACCTTGACATGTGCAAACATCATGCACCCAAGGAAGTTACGACATTAACGTCCCTGCATTAAATACCAATCCGGATGAAAAAGCTATTTGTTTGCGGCAAGCATCATTGCGTACAATATATGAGATAACTCTCTTGCCAGCACGCAGACAGGTCGTACCTCTTAAGGAATGAATTCCATGGACATAGGATACACATTTTATGGCTGCGTGATATCGCTCCTGTTTGTCAAGCACTTAAGTTAGCGCTTGCAATCGATGACCTTAAGTGGGATTATGAAAACCAGATGCAGGGGCGGAGATAGAATGTAAATGTCAAGAAATTGTGTTGCATCCACATTCTAAAAAAAAAAAAGACTCTATAATTTGTTGAAAATATAATGAGAAATTTAAACGATAGAGAAATCAACTTCGGCGAACATAACATCAACAGTTTAACTGACAAATCAGCCATGCACAAATGTGGATTGGCGTCGTAGACTGTAGATCACATACCCCGAAACTGCCCCGAATACATATCTAGGCAAACCATCTGATATAGATAAAAACACATAGTGTTGTTTGGCGCTAAAAGAAGGCGAAGAAGAAGTAGAGTTTAGAGGACGCACTAGACAACACAACATTTGAAAGCTATAGTTACCGACCGGGATGTCGTCATTTGGAGGTGACAGGTTCGAATCCCGGTCGGTAACTACAGCTTTCAAATTTTATGTTGTCTTGTGCGTCCTCTAATCTCTACTTCTTCTTTTCCTTTTATGAGCGCCAAACAATACTATGTGTGTTTATTTATGTAACTGTCTCAGTGGCCGCAACGGGTTCCCCTGTTGATTTCCATCTGATATAGAGAAGTAACAGTGGAAGATTGCAGATATAGACACTACATTTCAAGCCAACGAAAGAAAAAGCTGAATTAATAATTTAAGATATGCTGATGATATAGTATTGATTGTAGATAATGAACAGGAAGTGCAGCAGTGGGCTCTGTTAATGAACACAGAGAGCAACTAGAGTTAGTATTAAATTGTAAGAAAACATAAATTATGATCATCTCCAATATGAAAGAAATATCACAATACAACATGCAAGTAAAAGCGAAAATTCTTAAACAAGTAAATCGGTGCAAATGTCTTGGAATAGTCATCTGATGGAAGATGCCTTGTGCATATTAGAAACAGATTCTACATGGTAAAAGTAACCTTTTGCAATATGGAAAACATAACAATTAAACATATATTAATTGAAGTGAGAAAAAAAATGTTGAAGTGTTATGTAATTATACTGTTGCATGTCAAACAGGGACAATAAGTAGAGTAGGGTGAGAAAAACTTATTAAGTGGTTTCCTTTTTTTTTTTTTTTTAACAAAAATGCAAAACATAGAATAGACGAAAGAACCTAGAAAACATCAGAAGTGCACCAAGGCCAAAATCGAAGAAGGATGTGCGATCCTTTCTCTCCTTATGTGGGTTTTACCAAAAATGTATCCCACATTTTACTGAAATGGGAGCTCCATTGACGGAAACCTTGAAAAAAGGATTCCCGGACCAAATCGTTTGGTCACCAGAATGCGAGACTGCCTATAGTCAGTTAAAGGAGGCCTTGATCAGCAGACCTGTGTTACAGCTCCCTGACCTTTCCAAACCATTTGTGTTGAGAACGGATGCGAGTGGGATTGGGTTTGGGGCAGCTTTGTTACAGGAAGGAAAAGACCATGCTTCGGTTTTGAAACCTGTGGCATACGCAAGCAAGAAACTTCTCCAGACTGAGATGAATTATTCGACCGTCGAGAGAGAGAGAGAGTGCTTGTCTCTCGTATGGGCCGTGCAAAAATTCCAGCCCTATTTGTATGGAGTTCAGTTTCGGGTCCAGTCGGATCATCAGCCCTTGATGTTCCTGGCTACTTCTCAGAAACTCAACGCCCGTTTGATGCGGTGGTCGTTGTTACTTCAACCCTACAATTTCACAGTGGAGTATATTCCTGGGAAGGAAAATGTTGGAGCGGACTACTTGTCAAGACACCCAGCTCCTGAAGAAGAGGAATGAATCATCTGGATTGAACTTGCAGTGGAAAAGAGTGAGATGGACTACTCTCTTAAGATGGGGCCTATGTCGTGAAATCACTCCAAGTTTACAATCAGATGTCAAAAATACCAAGGACAGTCAGATTAACAGCTGCAGTTGTTTACTAGGGGGGTCCGTGAGATGAATCAATACACCGTCCTTTGAAAGTTCCCCGCCAGTCAGGAAATTGTAACACGTGGGCTTTTTTTAGTTGTCCGGACAGGAGGAGACAACTGGTGACATTGATTAAAAACATGGGAGATAAGAACTTATTCTGAAATGGATAATCTGCCCCTGAGGCCATCTGATGTGTTTTGTTTGGTTGTGAACAAAGAAAGACAACTCTTGCATTGATTAAACCAAGGGTACATAAGATTTTGGGAAATAGTTAGTGCCCTTGGGGACACCTGCGTGACATCAAAGACGTCACTGGAACACTCCCGGCTCTGTGACAAAAACAAGACTTGGGTACATTAGTGTTGAAGAAAGAGCTGACTAGGGCAGAAATGCTTTGTCACTGCAGTTATGGATTTTAATAACGTCTTCCGTGTGCGGGATTAATTAGATTTAATTTTACCCGTGCCTGTTATGGCAAAATGTAGATGTGATTTAGCAGAACTGCTGTATTGCATAAGGTAGTATTGATAGTATAATTAGGCCTAATTAATATAAGCAGTAGCTTTCGTAAAACTAGCTAGAGTAGTGAAGTGATGATTAGCTCTGTTAGTTGAGAATAGAGTAGGGAAGGGAGAATTAGCTCTGCTAGTGAGAATAGAGTAGCGGGGTGATATTTGGAAAGATTTAAGAATGGGTTGGGAGATGGGGGAAATGTCCAATGGTGGGATCTTGCAGTGGGGTGCCCACTGGGGTTCTGCACGCTGTTATTGGTCTTTCCTTGTCATAACCTGATTCAGATTGAAGGGATGAGCCGCTCTGCTCTATGACAGAGTTGGTTCACTGATAAAAATCTCTGAGCAGGGCAGTAGGCCTACATTCAGCTAGTAGGGATTAGTATCAGGCGGCCTTCACCAGATGTGGTCTCTTTCTCTAACAGGTTCCCCTACGTCTATGAGGAGGTTCTACACTGGGTTTGATGGAGGTCAACTCTCCTTAAGAAGAACATACAATGAACATTCACGTTATGTTTATAATATGAATAAATACCCAGAAGAAAGTACAATCAGCACTGTTTATGCTAGGCCTAGAATCCAGAGGGTTCATACGAACCGGGCTCAAGTGAGAGAAACATTATAAACGATTCTTTTACAATAGGGATTCAACCAGGTCGGGTGATACTCGTTTCTTCACCCCATACCACTGAACAATAGAGTCTAGAGAAAGACATTTGGACATGAAGTTCTCGTGGAATAAGTTAGTCTAAAGAAGAACATTGAACATGAAGTTCTCGTGGAATAATTTAGTACAGTGAAGAAGTACTTTAGAACAGTTTGTGTGTGACAATCTATGAACATGGATTAGAACAAATGTGAGACCTGTGACATTGAAACATAGTTTTCACGGTACAGTGATCCGTACTTATTTGAGTTATAGGGACTGTAGTCTTTATAGTGAGTGACAGATTCATGATTAAGGTTATACAATAACTATTTTTTGGTGGATCAAACATCTAGTCGACCCAGTGGATCCCGGAGAAAGTCAACGTCTGGAAGAAGAGACGCATCAATCGGTGAGGTGTTCACTTACTAAGCTATCATGCTGTGGCGTACCCTTGCTATGATGATCATCTGACTTGGCTCCTGATCTGCTGCTCTGAATCTACATACACACTAGAATATTCGACACACATTCTACACAGTACACACACACACACCTCTCACACCCATACTCTTTGCTTTAATAAATTATTTTGTATTTATTTGTTAAAGCTAGAGTTGTTGAGTATGTTGTGTTGGGGAAGAGTGAGAGGGGGTATGATCTAGGGGTGAGTGAGAGTGAGAAAGAGGTGTCTGCAAACTGACGGAGTTTTGTGGGCGGAGTCTGGTGGTTTCTCTAGGACAATAATATTGGGTTAATAAAAATGTGGGTGTTGATTCCCCTCACTCCAGGGACGACACTAAAGTAAGAAAGGATAACTTACGACACTTTCTATCTGCTTACGGCTGAGAGTCAGGATTGCCATCGCATACTCAAAAACAGACATGACCAGCCCCTCGTACAGAAGACATAGATGGCGCTGCTCACAGTTTGCTGCCGCCATCACCCCATCGCAACCAAACCCCGCTTGGCCTTTGTTATCACCTGGTCTATGTGCTCATTATAAGCAAGGCTTCGATCAAACCGTATTTCCAGGTAATTTATTGCCTGTGTTCTTTCCACCGTCTCTGAACACAGCTTTACAGTTGGTGTTGTAGTGTTGACAATACGATTATTCAACGAGAACCAAGTCACTATTGCCTTTGTTGGGTTGACCATTGCCCCAGCTTCATCACACTAAGTACTTATGCGATTGAGTTCGGTTTGTAGTTCCACAGCAACCTGATCTCTATCCTTACCCTGAAGATACACTAAAACATCATTTGCATATGACAATGTCCTACCAGGTCCAGTGATCTGCTCACTGGTGATTCTCGCTGTGTAGGCGTTGAACAGTACCGGAGAAAATGGTGATCCCTGTGGTAGGCCAGGATATATTGTTGTTGGTTCCGAAGTCCAATTGCATTACTTTGTGTTATGTTATATTGTTTACATTTCCACAGCGTTACCACAGTTCCACCATAGCATGACCCACTAGTGCAACAGCATGATAGTTGGTACACAGTAGTCAATTTACTTCCTTTAAGACGGAGCTGGGGTGGGGGTGTGGCGGGGGTGGGACGGGGGGATCTGCCTGGTGACTTCCCTTCGTTCATGTTTTGTATTCATGATTGTGCATCTTCTAATAACGGTTCTAGTTCTTTCCATTCGTTTCAAATACATAAATAAAGTTTCCGTATACGGGTCTGTGATTTGATCAATCACTCAGGTGCCGTCTTCACAATGAAGGTTGTCTGCAATGGATCTCCAACACTGTCTGTCTCTCACCCTGACTGTACATTCTGTCAGTGTCAGATTGCTATTCGTCCACCTCTTGATGTTATCTTCCCACTTGTACCGTTGTCTCGCACCATCACATATTGTAAGTTAGATGCACGGAGGAATTAGTAACCAGTCTTTTCCTCACTTTCGCAGACGACGAGCCCAGCTTTCGAACTTTTGTCCGACCGTGCTCATGAGATTTCCAGCGCAGTTCGCTATCAACTACTCTACTGTGTCTGCTTGTTTCCGGTTACACACATACGAGTAGCTGGGTTCTGTGTCGTATCACTGTACTTTTGATTAGTTTCCTGTAGTGTATGTATGTGAGACTATTTATGTATATCCCTGTTTGATTTTCTTTGCTTCTATCGTCTATTGGTCTGAATGTTTCCTCTGTAATATATATATATTTTTCTTTTACATTCTTTTATGAATCATATAAGAATATTTGTTTAAATTAAGACGATAATGTCTCTTTCTTCTGTAGTTTGCTCTTCGTGGTTAGTTAGAATGTTGTATTCAAGTGGTATACGATTGACACCGAACCGTATTGATTGTTTTATCATTTGTTTTAGTTTAACCTTGACCCCTGTCACGTGTAGATCAGGATTCGTGTCACAATCTGCTCTCGATAGTGTCCTTGTAGATGTTATGTGTATCCTCCATCTTTGTTGTGCTAAGATGTAGTCATTCTGGTTCCTGCAGTTACCATTGGGTTAAGCCCAAGTGTATAGCCTAAGTGGATGTTGCCTAAATGGATGTTTGTGATTGAAAGATTGTTTTGTAGACGAAATTAGATTAGTTTTTCTCCACTCGCATTTCTATGTTCTAAATCGAACTAGCTTCCTAACCTTATTTTGTTCTTCCGTTCGTTCAAATCCAAGTTTCGCCTTGAAATACCTGACTATCATGATACCTCCTGCCTTCATCTTATTTATATATTGCCGCAAGGGTGCTACCAGGTCTCATATGGGAAGCAAGAATAGTTACATTGTAACTACCAAGCATGTCGTAAGAGGTGACTAATGAAGGTTGTCATCAGACTGCCTACTTCAACCCGTAGAAATCGTCAACTGCAAAAGCCACCCAATCATGAACGAGTTCACAACAGGCTTGTATTGACTTAGTTGAAGGCCTGTGCTCCTTTGTGAATTGAAAGTCAGCCACAGAAGTCGTTTAAAACATTTAAATCAGTGTAAAACTCCAATTTCATCATCTTCTGATGAACGTTTGGTGCATCATAGACCTCTACACGTGTGATAGTTCGTTTCCCTTATTTTCAGACCGATACTGAGTTGTGGCTAATTAACAAGATTGTATCCAAGAAGTGCTGAAGAATCCTTCTTTGTCTAGAAAATAAATCATCTCCGTTCTATCCATCGTTTTCTTTCTCTGAATATACAAATGCGTATCCTGCCTGGATTACTGTAATTATTGTCTTCTTTATTTTACAGTACAATAGAAAAGTCAAGGACGTTTTTCTGCTTATTGGTTAATTGGAGTGGTTGTGACCATGAACGGTATTCAGAACCCATCCGATAAGAAGCAAACTCTTTAACTACTGCACTCTATTTCACTTGTTACAATGAACATGCTGAAAACAAGCTGAGACACTGAGTGCCAATTACAACATTGCCAACTCCAGGCCCGTGTAATAAATAAACAAAACAGCCATTAACAAGAAGCACCTTGACATGTGCAAACATCATGCACCCAAGGAAGTTACGACATTAACGTTCCCTGCATTAAATACCAATCCGGATGAAAAAGCTATTTGTTTGCGGCAAGCATCATTGCGTACAATATATGAGATAACTCTCTTGCCAGCACGCAGACAGGTCGTACCTCTTAAGGAATGAATTCCATGGACATAGGATACACATTTTATGGCTGCGTGATATCGCTCCTGTTTGTCAAGCACTTAAGTTAGCGCTTGCAATCGATGACCTTAAGTGGGATTATGAAAACCAGATGCAGGGGCGGAGATAGAATGTAAATGTCAAGAAATTGTGTTGCATCCACATTCTAAAAAAAAAAAGACTCTATAATTTGTTGAAAATATAATGAGAAATTTAAACGATAGAGAAATCAACTTCGGCGAACATAACATCAACAGTTTAACTGACAAATCAGCCATGCACAAATGTGGATTGGCGTCGTAGACTGTAGATCACATACCCCGAAACTGCCCCGAATACATATCTAGGCAAACCATCTGATATAGATAAAAACACATAGTGTTGTTTGGCGCTAAAAGAAGGCGAAGAAGAAGTAGAGTTTAGAGGACGCACTAGACAACACAACATTTGAAAGCTATAGTTACCGACCGGGATGTCGTCATTTGGAGGTGACAGGTTCGAATCCCGGTCGGTAACTACAGGTTTCAAATTTTATGTTGTCTTGTGCGTCCTCTAATCTCTACTTCTTCTTTTCCTTTTATGAGCGCCAAACAATACTATGTGTGTTTATTTATGTAACTGTCTCAGTGGCCGCAACGGGTTCCCCTGTTGATTTCCATCTGATATAGAGAAGTAACAGTGGAAGATTGCAGATATAGACACTACATTTCAAGCCAACGAAAGAAAAAGCTGAATTAATAATTTAAGATATGCTGATGATATAGTATTGATTGTAGATAATGAACAGGAAGTGCAGCAGTGGGCTCTGTTAATGAACACAGAGAGCAACTAGAGTTAGTATTAAATTGTAAGAAAACATAAATTATGATCATCTCCAATATGAAAGAAATATCACAATACAACATGCAAGTAAAAGCGAAAATTCTTAAACAAGTAAATCGGTGCAAATGTCTTGGAATAGTCATCTGATGGAAGATGCCTTGTGCATATTAGAAACAGATTCTACATGGTAAAAGTAACCTTTTGCAATATGGAAAACATAACAATTAAACATATATTAATTGAAGTGAGAAAAAAAATGTTGAAGTGTTATGTAATTATACTGTTGCATGTCAAACAGGGACAATAAGTAGAGTAGGGTGAGAAAAACTTATTAAGTGGTTTCCTTTTTTTTTTTTTTTTAACAAAAATGCAAAACATAGAATAGACGGCAGAAAAAGACACTCCTTCAAGAAACAAATAAATACCATACAATGATTAGAGTTTTGATGTGGCACGTTATGAAAAGACATGCTTGGCACCTTATGAGGAGACATATTTGGCACTTTATGGGGAGACATTTTTAGCACGTTATGACGAGACATTTTGGCACTTTATTAGGAGAAATTTTTGGTACTTTATGAGGAGACAATTATAGCACGTTATAGTGAGGCATTTTTGGCATGTTATGAGGGGACATTTTTGCACTTTATGAAGAGATATTTGGACACTTTATGAGAGCTATTTTGGCACGTTATAGGGAGGCAGTTTTAGGCATGTTATGAAGAGACATTTATACACTTTATGAGGAGACATTTTGACACTTTATGAAGAGATATTTGGACACTTTATGAGAGCTATTTTGGCACGTTATAGGGAGGCAGTTTTAGGCATGTTATGAAGAGACATTTATACACTTTATGAGGAGACATTTTGACACTTTATGAAGAGATATTTGGACACTTTATGAGAGCTATTTTGGCACGTTATAGGGAGGCAGTTTTAGGCATGTTATGAAGAGACATTTTGGCATGTTATGAGGAGATATTTGGACACTTTATGAGAATCCATTCTGGCACGTTATGAGGGGCAATAAACCTGAAAGTTTAGACATGGACACCAGACAAGGGAAGACAGCAAAAGAAAACAGTTTAGAGGCTTTGTCACGTCCTACAGTCGGGACAAAAACACAAACCTGATCCAAGACTTCGGTGATCATGTGAAATCCTGCAAAGTAAACCTGTCTCCCCAACATATCGTCTTGCTGACAGATTTAGACGACACCTATCTGATATTAACAGTGGCGCCCAGAAACCAGTAACCATGCACTTCAACAGTCCTGACCACAGTGGCGTGGCTGACATACAGGTACCGGCGATTAAATCATGCGCATCCCACGAACGGGATCGTAAAACATTGGAAAACCGTCTCATCTTCCAGTTGGGTTCACTCTCCCCTCACGGCCTCAATGTCCACCATACCCCCCCTCCCACCCCGCCACCAGTTGTACAGTCCACCAATAGGTATTTGCATGTCCTTTGCAGGACGTCGCAGTCAGCCCTAGCATAATTTTTGCTGTTTGGGATTTCTTGGCAGTTTTTCGTTCAGTGGTTTGCAATCGTTTTCTGAGCGACCGCCACTCATACCCTTCTGTGAGTACCAACGCAATGAAATCTTCCACTGCTGTGTTTCGAACGAGAAATTGCTAATTGCACAGTGCGTCCGCGACATCTTCGCTTCCTAATTTTTAACTTTCGCCCACATGGGCGCCTCTCAACCCCAACCCCTACCCGCTGAGTTTTTTTTTAGCCAATACCTTTCTCACGGTATTGACCTTTGACCCGTTGACCATACATCCGGCCCATACAATCCACTGACAGCCGCCGAACGCGTGTCAGTCGTCAGTCAATCCAACCTAGGATACAGATTCAGATAAGTACCCTTAATATTGTCATGTAGTTTATTTATATTGTCATGTAGTGTGTTTCATGTAGGTTTGTGTCGGTTTGTGTTTATTTGTTCTGTGCTGACGAAGGCTTTAGCCGCAACGTCCAATTTGTTTCTTGTAATCGTGTTTTAGATAAGTTCACAATCTACTTCTCGTTTTTTTGTGATTCACTCATAGACAGGTTCACAGAGTGGCATGGGAGACAATTAGTGGTGGAACTTACAAAAACACAGAAGACAGACGTTTGTGAAAGAGCATTCCGGCTTGCGCAGCTCATCGTAGTACGTGGTGACTGAAGTATGGACAGGGGCCGACATCGTCAGTGCAATACGAACTCAACTGGCCGAGGTCGAAGCGTCTCTGACGCTAGTTCGATTACATGACATGGCCGTGAACTTTGGTCAAGCACGCCATTTCTGTCTTCAAGGGAGAGAGAGAGGAAACATTATGTAAATTACAAGTACCTCAGAAGTTAGAGTGGATTCGCCTGATGGCGAGGGACACTCGTAATAGGCAAAGCTAATCCATACGCAAAATCGGTCCAGAGGCAACTACTAGAAGTTGAAGCACTTGTGTGGATTACGCTTGAGTGCAAAGCTGGCGAACGACACACACATATTGACCAACTCATCTCGATAACAGGTCTACAAGGTGTGGACTGCGCCTGGCCCTGCGGCCAGTAGAGTTAGGATCGGACAGCCTCTCCCAGGAGGGGTGGAAAGAGAAAATGAGTAGCCTGTCGATGACCCGCAGACTACACAAGTCTACCTCACCTCCCCGTGGGCTAGACCGGGAAACCATGACCGCAAGGTCATGGGCCAACAGGGCTATGGCTCGCCAGCGGGGATTCCCCCCCCCCCCCCCCCCCCCAGGTAAGATTTGTGACCTTGGCCTAGCAAGCTGGTGGTGGATTTTTATATCGCTCGTAGAAATACTAAGAGGAAATGATCATGATAACAGTGAGCAGAGATGATCATGGTAGCAGTGAGTAGAGATGATCATGGTAGCAGTGAGTAGAGATGATCATGGTAGCAGTGAGTAGAGATGATCATGGTAGCAGTGAGTAGAGATGATCATGGGTACAGTGAGTAGAGATGATCATGGTAGCAGGAGTAGAGATGATCATGGTAGCAGTGAGTAGGATATGATCATGGTAGCAGTGAGTAGAGATGATCATGGTAGCAGTGGAGTAGAGATGATCATGGTAGCAGTGAGTAGAGATGATCATGGTTACAGTGAGTAGAGATGATCATGGTAGCAGTGAGTAGAGATGATCATGGTAGCAGTGAGTAGAGATGATCATGGTAGCAGTGAGTAGAGATGATCATGGTAACAGTGAGCAGAGATGATCATGGTAGCAGTGAGTAGAGATGATCATGGTAGCAGTGAGTAGAGATGATCATGGTAGTAGTGAGTAGAGATGATCATGGTAACAGTGAGTAGAGATGATCATGGTAGCAGTGAGTAGAGATGATCATGGTAGCAGTGAGTAGAGATGATCATGGTAGCAGTGAGTAGAGATGATCATGGTAGCAGTGAGTAGAGATGATCATGGTAACAGTGAGTAGAGATGATCATGGTAACAGTGAGTAGAGATGATCATGGTAGCAGTGAGTAGAGATGATCATGGTAGCAGTGAGTAGAGATGATCATGGTAGCAGTGAGTAGAGATGATCATGGTAGCAGTGAGTAGAGATGATCATGGTAGCAGTGAGTAGAGATGATCATGGTAGCAGTGAGTAGAGATGATCATGGTAGCAGTGAGTAGAGATGATCATGGTAGCAGTGAGTAGAGATGATCATGGTAGCAGTGAGTAGAGATGATCATGGTAACAGTGAGTAGAGATGATCATGGTAACAGTGAGTAGAGATGATCATGGTAACAGTGAGTAGAGATGATCATGGTAGCAGTGAGTAGAGATGATCATGGTAACAGTGAGTAGAGATGATCATGGTAACAGTGAGTAGAGATGATCAAGGTAGCAGTGAGTAGAGATGATCATGGTAGCAGTGAGTAGAGATGATCATGGTAGCAGTGAGTAGAGATGATCATGGTAGCAGTGAGTAGAGATGATCATGGTAGCAGTGAGTAGAGATGATCATGGTAGCAGTGAGTAGAGATGATCATGGTAGCAGTGAGTAGAGATGATCATGGTAGCAGTGAGTAGAGATGATCATGGTAGCAGTGAGTAGAGATGATCATGGTAACAGTGAGTAGAGATGATCATGGTAGCAGTGAGTAGAGATGATCATGGTAGCAGTGAGTAGAGATGATCATGGTAGCAGTGAGTAGAGATGATCATGGTAGCAGTGAGTAGAGATGATCATGGTAGCAGTGAGTAGAGATGATCATGGTAGCAGTGAGTAGAGATGATCATGGTAGCAGTGAGTAGAGATGATCATGGTAACAGTGAGTAGAGATGATCATGGTAGCAGTGAGTAGAGATGATCATGGTAGCAGTGAGTAGAGATGATCATGGTAGCAGTGAGTAGAGATGATCATGGTAACAGTGAGTAGAGATGATCATGGTAGCAGTGAGTAGAGATGATCATGGTAACAGTGAATAGAGATGATCATGGTAACAGTGAGTAGAGATGATCATGGTAGCAGTGAGTAGAGATGATCATGGTAGCAGTGAGTAGAGATGATCATGGTAGCAGTGAGTAGAGATGATCATGGTAGCAGTGAGTAGAGATGATCATGGTAGCAGTGAGTAGAGATGATCATGGTAGCAGTGAGTAGAGATGATCATAGTAACAGTGAGTAGAGATGCTTTGAGATGGCTGCTGCATCGGGAGCATTGAGCACTCATGGGCATACCCAATGTGCCGGGATATCGATCATGACATACCGTGATGATAACGATGATAGCAAATATACAACCATAACTGCGGCAGCAGCAGAATCAAAGACACGGAACAGTGCGTAAACAAGACCGGCTATAGATCAGTTCCCACTGAATCAACAAACACAACAGAAGCTTTCATTTCTGCCACGTAAACACACAAGACGTTATCATGAAACATGTTTATTGTTTCCATATTGACATCATCAATTGCTTGGCTTTATCCGTCTCCTTTTTGATCCTACTTCGATGTGGCCAAGTGGTTACGGACACAATTCGCAATCCCGCATACTGGGTTCGAAACACAGCTGCGGGTGATATGGAAGTAGGCCGCCTTCTGCTGGTTTTCATATCATAGTATCCCTTCTGACGTGTCTCCATCTTGCCGTGGTAGAGGGGCTTGCGTGTTCCAATGACCACAAGAGCCATGCCAGCGGCAGCGCAGCTAATGGTAGGGTCTCCCATGTCGGACAGGTCAAGGAATAGGAACCAGACTAAGAGAGACAAACACCTGCTGCCTTGCAGGTAGACTGGGGATAGGTAGTCAAAGGCTAGGGATAAGCACATCCATTGCACACACAAAGTCCGAATCAGGCGCACGATGCCACTGCATTCTTGGACCAGACACATATTCCACGGCTCTCAGCTGAGGGATATGGCTGAACGCTTCTAAGTCAATATTCTCCGGATGTGAGGACCGGGCCGATTCTCACCCACTGCAGAATTGAGGTGAGATGCTGAGCTTGGTCCAGACACTTGTTCTACGGCTCTCAGCCAAGAGATATGAGGGATCACACGGATGAGAGGGCCTGGCCGTTACTCGCTCTCTGCTGTATGGAGGTAAGATGCTGAGCTGGCAGCACATGAAGCATACCTTGTGAGTGTTACTAAAGGTGGAAAAAGTGTCCCAGTCGCATGCAATGTTTACGATGCAAGTCTGTATCTAAACTCATTGAGTGAGCGTAGTCAAATGTGGAAAAACTCAATAACACCAAATGGAACGCTTGGCTAGAGAATCCATTATGTGGAAGTCCGAAGCGAAAGCTTGCCGAATGAACGTCGTCTCATTATCACGGAATGGAACGCTTGGCTAGCGAATCCAATACGTTGAATTCCAAAGAGAAAGCTTGCTGAGTGGATGTCGTCTGCAGACTGACTGTTCATGGTTTGCGTAGGGAGCGGCCAGTGGCGAACGAAATACCCAATACATGTAAATGGGGAATTAAAGCAACCATGAGCAGGACTTGGTGATTCCTTGGGTGAGCCCAATCTCAGAGCGCTATGTGCTGTTCTCTGCAAACCTTTCGTCAACTATTTCAGTTTCCGAGTCAAGACGCTATTCTCTGCAAACCTTTCGTTAACTATTTCAGTTTCCGAATCACGACGTTGTTCTCTGCAAACCTTTCGTTAACTATTTCAGTTTCCGAATCACGACGCTATTCTCTGCAAACCTTTCGTTAACTATTTCAGTTTCCGAGTCACGACGCTGTTCTCTGCAAACCTTTCGTTAACTATTTCAGTTTCCGAGTCACGACGCTGTTCTCTGCAAACATTTCGTTAACTATTTCAGTTTCCGAGTCACGATGTTGTTCTCTGCAAACCTTTCGTTAACTATTTCAGTTTCCGAGTCACGATGTCGTTTATGGGTGAGTACTCTTGGATGTTCACATCTTTAAAAAAAGTTAATTGCATATCCTTTATAGGGCGTCATAGTCAATGCCAGCATGGGGGGGGGGGGGGGGGGGGCCTGTGATTTCTTGGCAAGTTTACGTTCAGTAGTTTGCCATTGTTTTCTGAACGACCGGCACTCATACCACTATGAAAACCAACGCAAGGCCGTCTGCTGCCAAATCGCCCGGAGCTGTTTCGAACACGGTATGCGGGATTACGAATTGCGTCCGTAACCCTTTCACCACATAACCTGTTCAGATCTGATAGAATACCATGTTTATTCTTCTTGGATCACCATATTAAAATAATTGTTTTATGTCACATTTAAGTTCAAACGCCCCGATTTGTTTTTATTTCGCGATTGCGACATGGTCCGTAACTCCAATGGGTTACACTGCAACTGATATTTATATGTATTAGTCTTAAAGACTTTATGGAGATAATAGAAAGAAGAACTACTGTTTTACAAACTCATATTTAAAAAAAAAAGATTTGTACAAGGAAGTATAAGACAGAGACAAACAGATTTCTTTGGTCATGTGATAAGAAGAGAGGTATTGAAGAACATCGTGACAATGGAAGGATTGAGTGGAAGAGAATCAGAGGCAGACCAAGAGAAATGATGCTGGATGGACTGTTACGGGGAATATAATCACAATTGGAAAGATCGAGGGGAAGAGAGTCAGAGGCAGACCTAGAGAAATTATTCTGGATGGACTGTGACGAAAAATATCATCAGCAGAGTTGGACCCTAAGGACCGCGATCTGCGGAGAGACATGAACTCCTACTCCAGCTGGCACAACCCATGAAGATGATGATGATGATGACAAGGAAGACCTCGCATCGTGAATTGTATCGTGTAAATAGAGGAATCATCAACAGGCGCCAATCCGTTGAGGAAACTGAATTATCGGGTAATGGTTAAAACATCCAGACTATGGCGGATTTGAATTCAGTCCCACTACAATGGAGGTAATGAATCTACTGATTTCTACCATCGAGGTCGTGTTTCATCCGCCTCAGAACTCTGACAAATGTGCTAATTTAATTTAGCATATCGTTTTAGCACCCTCACTACAGCTGTACCGCGTACTATAATCAATGATACACCGCTATAGAAACATGGACAATTTTCAGACATGGAAACTTAGTTGACAATACAAACAATAACACCTACGCTTTAATACACGTATGCTCTGTATTTTATTTTTTAAATCTAGAAACAGGAGTTTGCAAACGTTCAAAACACTTTTGTTTTTACTTTTTACATTGCGCAAGTTAAGCTAGACATTCATAGGTAAAAGAACTGAGAATGAAATTTGTGTCTTTCACTTTTGTCATCAACGTAATATATTTAGTTGCATTGTTTCCCAGACTGGACTGGGGTCATTACAGAACATGCTTATATTAACCAGAGAAAAACATGTGACATTAAACCAGTTAGCGCTTGAATGCTTCAGTTTTACTTAGATGTGGCGAGATTTGTATAGCCAGGATGCTATACGAATAGGGGAGTTGAGGAAACAGTACTTTAACTGACAGGGAACAGTTAATGATTTGGGTTGTCTGGCCATTAGTTATCGTCAGTGCATCGCGTTCAAATTATGCGTGCAGACTGGACAATTCCAGACCGATCCTGATATAAGCAAACTTTGAGTGTATGCGTAAATAATGTTAACACATTAGTTCAGAGTAATTGATTTTAAAATCAATACTATTGGTAGTAAAAACAGCTCATAAACAAATTCATAATTTTTGATTGGTGCTAGTAGAGGTAGAAGAGAGAAGTAGATATTATAGTACATGAGACAACATAAAAATTGAAAGTTATAATTAACATATCTCAGTGGCCTCAATGGGTTCTACAACTGATATTTTTGTATGTTGGTTGCAGGAAGGTGAGGTAGTAGTGTGTCTAGCGCTCCGGCTCCGGGTGGTCAAGTTTTCCCCAATGAAGAAGATATTTTTTGCAGTGATTTAAAGTCCTAGGTCTACCCAACCTAAAATGGGTACTTGAAATCTTATGGGAAGTAAAGAAGACATATGGGATGTTTACCGTCGACTCCGATTGATCTAACAATATATTGGGGTAGCATCATATTCTCATTATGCTTCAAGGTATGAGTTGGTTGTGGCGTCTATTCATAAGTGGGAGGTAGATTCAACAGCACTAACAGCAGCAGCAACAGATGAAGACGAAGAAGAGAAGAAGAAGAAGAAGAAGAAGAAGAAGAAGAAGAAGAAGAAGAAGAAGAAGAAGAAGAAGAAGAAGAAGGGGAAGAAGAAGAAGAAGAAGAAGAAGAAGAAGAAGAAGAAGAAGAAGAAGAAGAAGAAGAAGAAGAAGAAGAAGAAGAAGAAGAAGAAGAAGAAGAAGAAGAAGAAGAAGAAGAAGAAGAAGAAGAAGGGGAAGAAGAAGAAGAAGAAGAAGAAGAAGAAGAAGAAGAAGAAGAAGAAGAAGAAGAAGAAGAAGAAGAAGAAGAAGAAGAAGAAGAAGAAGAAGAAGAAGAAGAAGAAGAAGAAAAAGAGTATATGCTCTATAAACGCTATAAATTACAGTGAATGTGCTTACCAAAAAAAATCTACATTCAGCAGAGACAAAATAGGAGTAAGCTTTTTCTAATCACATTACCAGATGCAGGTATAACAATGTTGCGTCTGGAAATTTATCTCCCTATAAAATAAGGAATTACACAGCGCGCGCGCGCGCTCGCACGCACGCACGCACGCACGCGCGGTATTCTCATCTTTCTTTCTATCTGTCCACGGTGTTCTCATCATTCTTTCTATCTGTCCACGGTGTTCTCATCATTCTTTCTATCTGTCCACGGTGTTCTCATCATTCTTTCTATCTGTCCACGGTATTCTCATAATTCTTTCTATCTGTCCACGGTGTTCTCATCATTCTTTCTATCTGTCCACGGTGTTCTCATCATTATTTCTATCTGTCCACGGTGTTCTCATCATTCTTTCTATCTGTTCACGGGTGTTCTCATCATTCTTTCTATCTGTCCACGGTTGTTCTCATCATTCTTTCTATCTGTCCACGGTGTTCTCATCATTCTTTCTATCTGTCCACGGTGTTCTCATCATTCTTTCTATCTGTTCACGGTGTTCTCATCATTCTTTCTATCTGTCCACGGTGTTCTCATCATTCTTTCTATCTGTCCACGGTGTTCTCATCATTCTTTCTATCTGTCCACGGTGTTCTCATCATTATTTCTATCTGTCCACGGTGTTCTCATCATTCTTTCTATCTGTCCACGGTGTTCTCATCATTCTTTCTATCTGTCCACGGTGTTCTCATCATTCTTTCTATCTGTTCACGGTGTTCTCATCATTCTTTCTATCTGTCCACGGTGTTCTCATCATTCTTTCTATCTGTCCACGGTGTTCTCATCATTCTTTCTATCTGTCCACGGTGTTCTCATCATTCTTTCCATCTGTCCACGGTGTTCTCATCATTCTTTCTATCTGTCCAAGTTGTTCTCATCATTCTTTCTATCTGTCCACGGTGTTCTCATTATTCTTTCTATCTGTCCACGGTGTTCTCATCATTCTGTCTATCTGTCCACGGTGTTCTCATCATTCTTTCTATCTGTCCACGGTGTTCTCATCATTCTGTCTATCTGTCCATGGTGTTCTCATCATTCTTTCTATCTGTCCACGGTGTTCTCATCATTCTTTCTATCTGTCCACGGTGTTCTCATCATTCTTTCTATCTGTCCACGGTGTTCTCATTATTATTTCTATCTGTCCACGGTGTTCTCATTATTATTTCTATCTGTCCACGGTGTTCTCATTATTCTTCCAAAAGTCCACATCTCCACATGTTTCCCATAATTCGTCGCATGTCTGTTAACTGATATACGCAAATAAAAGCGTATTTTAATGTACAGATAAAAACACATACAAACATACATATGAATTGATAAACAGATAAATGCATACACGCTTACAAACACTCTACGAGGCGACGACAATAAGTAAGTCACACATGGCTTTAGAAAAATAACTAAATATGATAACAACTTGAAACCAGTTTATTTTTATACACACATTGTCCCTTTATTTCTCAACATAATTTCCACCAACATTGATGCACTTATCCCATCGTTTTATCAGTTCCCCCCAAACCTGCTGCATATAACTGCGTGCCCTGTTTTCTAAACCACTTTTTCACGTCACATTCAACTTCTGCGTCATTCGCGAAATTTCTCTCGCCAAGGTGGACCAAAAAGGTGCAAATCCTAGGGGCTAAGTCGGGGCTGTATGGTGGATGTTTTAGAACTTCCGACCTTAGTTGGTTAATTTTCTCCTGAGATAATCGAGCCGTATGTGGTCTGGCATTGTCACGAAGAAGCAACGCTCCTCTAGTCAGCAGTCCTGGACGTTTTCTTCGAATTGCATAATGAATCATCGATATAACTTCGCAGTACGATTCAGAATTCACATTGTCACCTTTCTTCTTGAAATTGGTTAAAAGCACTCCTTGGCAATCCCAGAACACTGTCAGCATAGCCTTACTTGATGATGGAGTAACCTTGAATGTTTGGACACAAGGCGAAGAAGGATGTTTCCATTGCATTGAAGCACGCTTTGATTCGGGCTGATAGTGATGCACCCATGATTCGTCCCCAGTAACAATCCTGTTCAGCATGTATTCTCCTTCATCTTCGTATCGACAGACATGATGTAAGGACAGGCCAAATCGGTTCATTTTGTGTTCCTTCTTCAATTGTCTTGGTACCCACCTTGAATACACACAATCGATTATGCATTAAGCTGTATGCTGAACCATGTGAGCACCTTATTGCAGATGCTACAGAGACTATCGTTACTTGCCTGTCACTTCTAATCATCTCCCCCACCCGCCGCACGGATGCTTCTGTTGCAATCTCAACAGGATTTCATCAACAATTTTAGAGCGTCCTTGAGAAAATTTTCTACCCAGCTATGCACCACTTTACGGGACAAACATTTGCCAGTATAAACAGGAAGCATTTTCTTATGAATGTCTTTTGCAGGCAGTCCTCCGCCCCCCCCCCCCCCCCCACACACACACGCACGCACAAACGCACAACAGCACGTTGCTCTTTGGTTGTACACTCCGTAAGTACAGTCGCCATTGTGTCTATGCACTGCGCATGCGCATGAGACACCTAGCGCCACCTTACAAACGGGAATATAAAGTTCGGCTACTTACTAAAATTTAATATTTCATTTTTCATTTTAATTTCTATATAGCAAGGGGAATTAACTCTAGAAAAGTTATTTCAAGGGGCATAACTTTTAATAACATTTCTATATACTTTATAGTCATATTGTTGCATTGTTTTCAAAGATTTATAAACTCTTTGTCTATAGTTATTTACAGGCATATGAGTTATAATAAATAATGTTATAATCTTTAAGGCATTTTCAAATGTTTCAAAAAATAATGCATAATGCATAACATTGTAACTCATCTTTTTATGCTTAAAGAAGTTATCTACAGTCATGTAGGTGATTAAAAACAGTTTTCATTAAAAATAATGGATGGTGTGTGGAAGGACATTCTTTTAAGTTACTGTGCGCTAGGAGCTGGGCGAAGCTGGACAGACAGACAGACAGACAGACAGACAGACAGACAGACAGACAGACAGGCAGACAGACAGACAGATAGTCGGGAACGGGAGCTTATATGACTACTTATATGAATTAAATGAGATGCTCCCCACCAGGGACTGGGTGAAGCCGGGCCGGCTCAGACAGACAGACAGACAGACAGACAAATAGTCGGGAACGGGAGCTTATATGACTACGTATATGAATTAAATGAGATGCTCCCCACCAGGGGCTGGGTGAAGCTGGGCCGGGTCAGACAGACAGACAGATAGACAGACAGACAGACAGACAGACAGACAGACAGATAGTCGGGAACGGGAGCTTATATGACTACGTATATGAATTAAATGAGATGCTCCCCACCAGGGACTGGGTGAAGCCGGGCCGGGTCAGACAGACAGACAGACAGACAGACAAACAAACAAGCAGACAGACAGACAGACTGATAGATAGATAGATCCCCTCCAGGGACTGGGCGAAGCCGGGCCGGGTCAGCTAGTGTGTGTGTGTGTGTGTGTATATATATATAGGACAGTAATACCTGTACCTCAATGATAACTCCAACGCCGCATAAGGCAGGTTGAACGAGGTCGAACTTTTAATTTTGTTTTCTGAAAAGAAAGAACGAACGAACGAGCGAACAAACGAACGAACGAACGGATGAATTGCTATTTGTTTATCTTCCTTCCTGCTTACCACACGTGCTTACATACGAATGCACCCATCCACATATCCACCCATTCATCAACCCGTTGCGACTTTTGGTGAATTTTGTTTGACTCAATACTGGCACAGAAACCAACACAAACTCATCACTTAATTACGTCCAGACCTATATACAGTGTATTGATTCTTTCAGTCATGAAATTTTTTTTGTTCGCATATCCTTTACAGGACATCGCTTTCAACATCAGCATCTATCAGCTGATTGTTGATTTTTTGGCAAGATTACGCTCAGTAGTTTGCCATTGCTTTCTGAGCGACCGGCTCACATACCCCTATCTTATCAACCGCTACATATTCTCGCGCACGTCACGTTACTCACGAGAGTATACGGGATTACGGAGAAAGTCGTGTGACGCCTTCACCAGGGAGACTGGTGACTCCCGAAAGCCTTGCGGTATTAGAATAACTATCAGTTCGTTGGAGTGTCGCGACCTTGTATAGACTCTAGCTGACACCAATGCTAATCGAAACCTGACAAAAACAAAGTCAGATTAAAGGTGCCATGGTTCAGTATGAATGAACAAAGAATGCACACACAAAACAACACATTGTTTTTAAATTAAACGCGTCCTTCATGATTAGCTTTCAAAACCAACATTAGAGTTACTGATTTTCAACACAACAAGGAAGCAAGAGAATGTTAGAGACGTACATGTAAAACAATCGATTTGTGTCCATTAATACGACATTAAACCCTAATTCAAATTAAGTTAAACTGAATCTCACGTGCATGACGTAACTGATATAAATGCCAGTGACAGAGGGGAGAATGAATTAATGTCCTTGCTATTACGGGGAACTGCATGGAACCTAACACACTGCATGACATTGCACGGTTCACACAATACCAGTCAGCTGTAATGTTCAGTGTTCACGTTGCTGATAGCTTCAGCAAGTCCCTTAGCTAGTCAAGCAACGGCTGTGAAAGGAAGAATAGGTAAGTGGTTCGTATGGTATTATGTGTAACGCTATATCCACAGTAAAGTAACTCTGTTATGGCATATTTTTCCTTCTTCTACGTTAGTCCGGTTTTTTATTATTTTATTTACAGCAGAGGCGGGATATTTCCTACTTTCGGTCGACTATTGCAACTTCTTCAAGGCATTTGCTAACCCCAGTCCTTTCCGGGAGGTTAAGAAGGGCATTCCGTGTTCTCATTGTGGTAACGTCGTCGATGTCTGTTTCATCCACATTTGATGCACATAGCCAAGTCCACGGAGAATAACCACATGCAAGCCGTTCTGCCCTCAAGGGAAGGCAGGGGTTACACATGGGTCATCGTCTTCAAGTGCTATGTCGATAAACCATCTCATACGATCACAAGAGTCGTGGATAAGCTCTGTTTTCTTGTCTCTCGACCATGCCATGTGGCCAGGCCACTCAGATATTTACTTCTCTGCTTTCCCCTTGTTCTTTCCTCCTCAAAATTTCCAGATGTTACCAAGTTCTCTAGTGCATGTCTTCTCCTAACGTGCTCAAATCATTGTGACTGTCTATGTCTAATTTCTCTAATCAATTTACGGTTTTCATTTGCTTTATGTAGGACTTGCTAACACATGAGTACTCCCCTTCAAATTAAGAAGACTTTTGATGAAGAGCTGACACGTGATGCTTTGGTTCTATGCTCACCCTTCCCCACCCCCAAAAATGATTACTGTCTGCACACTGTTGTTGGTTGGCTGTTTTTCCATTACCTCAACCTCGTTCAAACTCAGAAAAGAAGTTATAATTAGAGCCACCCCAGCCTCATATTAATAATCATGTGACTGAATCAGCCACATTTCGGATATTAATTTGAAAGGGGTTATTGATAGGAGGTCATAGCTATGTCTAATATCCATAGAGGGTAATGGCTATGTCCAATATCCATAGAAGGTAATGGCTATGTATAATAGCACAATAGTTTACATTTGCTTTCCCTTTCACATTCGGAGACCAGTAGGATACAGACTGAAGACTTTTGGAAGCCTTAATGATTTTTCCACAGAGCACTTCGACCCTTGGTATGGTGCTTACAGCTCACATGGTAAAATACGCTCTTTGCTTCCAGGATCCCAATCTTCATCACTGCGTTCTTCTTTGGTGTTCACGGAAAGGAGAGTCTTTCAGGCAGTGCACCAACCCTGGAAAAATATATAGAGGAGCAGTTTTTTTTCCGTTGCTTCTTGCGATGTAGACTTGCTCTGGGAATATATACCCTTCGAACCACAACTGCGTGGTGGAGGTAGAATTTCCATCTCAGAAAATTGCGAGAGTGACAGCTTTTCATTCGTTGACTAACAAAATGTTTTTGTCACACAGACCTCTTGGGGCATTCAGTACAACACATTTAAGACAGTAATGGTCTTTCGTGCAAGAAATTGTCACGTTCACCAAAACACCATTCTCCTTTTATTCGGTCATGCATTTGGTGATCATTTCAACCGATTTATCATTTAGTAGGACACACGTTCAATAGACAACTAAACCGATTTATCATTTAAATAGGACAAGCATGCAATAAACAATTAATCCGATTAAACATTTAGTAGGACACGCGTTCAATGAAAAGTTAAACCTATTCATTATTTAATAGGACACGCGTTCTATGGACATTTTAACCGGTGCATCATTCATTTGGTCGCGTATTAAATGTACAGTTAAACAAATTAATTATTTAATGGGACATGCGTTCACCGGACATTCAAACCGATTCATCATTTAGTATTGAGTCGCGGTGGTGCCGCGGCTAGCACGCTTGCTTGGCGTCCCGATGGTCATGTATTTGAAACCCATTTGAGATAGCTTTTCAAAATTAATTATGACTCCCATGTCGATGCAGACTAAAATAAGTACACGGATATGTCCTGGGGAGTGACAGCGGCCGATATGATATTTACCACATCACAAATCGAATGTCCGATTAGTCTTTACAAATATGGGGGGGGGGGGGGGCGAACTGTCTGAACCCTTTCCTGTCACCAATGGAGTGAAGCAAGGATGTGTCCTGGCACCAACACTGTTCAGCCTCATGTTTTCAGCCATGCTGATGAATGCCTTCGAGAACGACGACATTGGAATAGACATCAACTACCGTATGGATGGGAAGTTATTCAATCTCAGTAGGCTGAAAGCTAAAACCAAAATTAACAGCGACACCGTCAGAGAGCTCCTGTTTGCTGATGATTGTTGGCACTCAGAGGCGGACATGCAACATAATGTTTCAGCTTTCTCACATGCCTGTGCCAACTTTGGGCTCAATATCAACTTGGAGAAGACTGTAGTTATGTACCAACCAGCTCCAGGGAATAATCACACTGTGCCGGATATCAAAGTGAATGATCATAGACTAAGTGTCGTGGACAAATTCACCTATCTTGGCAGCACTGTGTCACAAGCTGCCAAAATTGATGACGAAGTGAATGCAAGAATCTCCAAGGCCAGTGCGACCTTTGGCAGTCTGTACAAGAATGTATGGGACAGAACTGGAATAAGCCTGCAAACAAAGCTAAAAGTCTACAAAGCAGTTGTATTATCCACACTGCTATATGCTTGTGAAACCGGGACTGTTTATCAGCGACACGCTAGGAAATTAAACCACTTCCACACAGTCTGCCTAAGGAAGCTACTGAAGATTAAATGGCAAGACAAGATTCCAGACACTGAAGTCCTAGAAAGAGCATCCATGCCCAGTATCCACACTCTACTGATGAAGAATCAGATTCGCTGGGCTGGTCACTTGACTCGCATGCCAGATCACAGGCTCCCTAAACGAATTTTTTACAGCGAACTGCGTTGTGGTAAACGCTCCCAAGGTGGCCAGAGGAAACGCTTTAAAGACACTCTGAACATTTCACTGAAGGCTTTTGGAATTCATCATGACACCTGGGAGGCTGCAGCCAGAGACCGAAATTCGTGGCGTGCATCATTACGCAAGGGTGCAGTCATATGTGAGGCAACCAGGACTGCAAGAGCTGTGAAGAAAAGGCAGGACAGAAAAACCACTGCAGGAAATCCTCCTCCAGAAACGTCAAGCATTCCTTGCCCACATTGTCAAAGAACATTTCGAGCCAAAATAGGCCTTATCAGCCATCTTGGAACCCACGGCTCCATACCTTCAACCCCACTGGATGAAATGAATGGTCATCATCATTCTTGATGGACTAACAACAACATAACAAATATGGGACTAGCACCGAATGTCCAATTCACCATAATACTTGTACAACGGTAATTTACTTTATATAATTTTGTAGGACACACGGTGAGTGGACATTTAAACTGATTTATGATTTAATAGGATGCGCGATGAGTGGACATTTAAACTGATCTATGATTTAGTAGGACACAAGGTGGGTGAACATTTAAACTGATTTTTGATTTAGTAGGACACAAGGTTAGGGGACATTTAGACTCAATTATGATTTAATAGAACACTCGGTAGGTGGACGTTTAAACTGATTTATGATTTAGTATGAAACCTGTTAGAAAGACATTAGAACAATTTCGTCATTTAGTTCGATACGCATTCGAAGGGCATCACGTATTCACAATACGAGAGTGGGGCGATGACGTGGGACAGACATCACCAGTGTCTTAAGAGATACGATACAAACTGATGACTTTAAGGAGCCTTGGTAATCTGCTTCCTTGTCAAGAGCTTTTCCAGTCCGTGGTTGCCGGTCACTGTGTCTCTTGCTGGTTTTGCCACCGTATCCGCGGATCAGCCAGTGGATCGAGCCGCCATTATAACACCCAGTTAGCGAGTTGGACCGAATCTGGGAATTTCAATAGAATGAATCAACATCTGGCTGAAATGCAAACCCTTAACAATGAAGATAGATTTGGCAAGAACAGAACATCACGCCAAGTACATGCAAGCGGAGTGCATGGGCATTCTCAGCAAGCACAAGATGAAAGACTGTTAAAGAATTAAGTGGTGCCTTTGCAGTGACAACACGCAGTCTTACAAAGGTAGTAACCAATGCCCTGTATTTGCTCGGCGCGAAAAATATTCACATGTATCATATGCATACCGAGCGACTCAACGAACATGCGCAAGAAGGTCCAGTCTGGTCTCAGTGGGACACGGATGACATGGCACAATGAGCACACCATAATTTGTCAAGATAATTTTCATGTATGTACAGGGGCATTCCAACGTGAAAGGCAACGAGTGAGCCGATGGTTTGGTGGACATGGAGGTGATCGAGTCGAGAGAAGGGCAATGGGTGGGCTAGACATCATCTACGCCATAACAGATGCAGGGCAAACATATGACTTTAAGGACGCGTGGAAATCTGCTTCCTTGTCCAGTGTGAGGGAGATGCGAGTGAAGTGGGAAGCTGCGAGGCATGAACTTGTTGTAAAGAGCACAAAGCCTTTAATTAATCAACACAGAACTGGTGCAATCGGCCGTTATACGCTGGTGAAAATGGTAAGAAGACGATTGGGGCACCTAAAGGCATGTCCAGTGTGCGATGGTGATGATCTTCACTAATCATTAATCTCCATGTCAGTCAACACCAAACTGGAAGTAAATTGCTGCATTTATTACAAGGATTGAAGTTCGTGTATCATTCATGACTCGACACTCTATCGAGAAGTATCATCACCAAGTGATAGTGCAGAGGGTATGGTTTGCACTATAAAAGCCGCACAGAGATACGCGATTTACGCAGCCGGGAAGAAGAAGGTAAAGGCGAGGAAGAAAAAAAAATGGGACTGCTGATCCTGTGGCGATACATAGTAGTACCATCACATCTACACCAGCCGAAGCAGACTCCGACAGCAACGTACTCCATCACCGAAGATCAGAACAGCTGAAGCCATCAACAATGACCCAGAAAAATGAGAAGCTTGCCAAAGCAACACTAAGGAAAAGTAGTCAAGCAGGCCACCAAAGACTTCACAAGAACACAACCCAAACGAGAATCTGTCAGCAAAATTGTTGCTGAAACAGGCAAGCGTTGGAGAGGGAAAAGCTGTCATCTTTGCCCACCGGCAAGATAATCATTCTGCCGGAGAACGAGCTGGGAAGACAGACCATCGCCCAGCTTCGCTAGACGCCGAATTGGATTATATCCATAAACAAAACTGACACAGCCATCGCATTAATACGAAAGATTGACCAAGAGAAAGTCAACAACTAGTTACCACGTGGCATAACAGTGGAAGCCATCCGACACCGTAGCATGAAATAATGGGTCATTAAACGAGTCAAGACTCATCTCACCAAAGATGAAATCGGGGAATAGATATTGAAAGAGTGCTCGACACTCAAGGTAATCGAAGCAGAAATAATCATTGGCAAAAACAACACCCCCTCCCAGTTGTCGTAATGACATCGGAGGACAAAACCATTCCACAGACCATCAATTGGAACAATAATGAACAAGTCCCGGGGCACTATATACCAAGAGTGATGCCGAGTTCCAGGTGCCAAAAATGTTTGCACACCCGTGCCAACTGTAAAAGGGAGGCGGGGGTCTGCCAACATGGCGGTTAGGCATTGAACCGTTAAGGCCTGCGGCGTGTTTATGCTTGTAGCTGCGGCTTGCAATCGTATTTTCCTCATGTTGGACTGGTAGTACATGGTTCCGTCGCCCTGCTACTGAGTGAGTGTGTGGGCGACACTGTAAGCTGTGAAATTCGCGTGGAATGCTTTACATCTGTCCTGTACAGTGACCTGCATGTTCGGAACAATGGCTACCGGCTGTTGCTGAAGTGACTGATTTGCCTTTTCGGTTCACGAGTGCATTTTTCAGGAGACTCCTGGGAGTCGGCGTTGAATCTACGGAGTTCGTGCTTTATACGACACTTTGGGCGGGTCGCCCTGCGGTAAAATACCGAGCCATGTGAGAAAACCCGGGTCAATGAGGTCTTTCTGGTGACTGCCGAGTGGATGAATTTTATGTTGGCATTCTGGCGGCGGCATTATGCACAGTGTGACCTGTGCGGGCTGTTGGATTGTCGAGACTCCTGTATATTCCACTTTTCACATTGGACAGTGGGAAGCATATTGTGTGATATTCACTGGCACAGGAATGGAGCATAATGGGGACGACCAATTGCTGTGAATTTGGAACTAACTAACTAACCAACCAACCAACCAACCAACCAACCAACTAACTAACTAACTAACTAACTAACTGCACATACTGCCCTGGACCGCATCCATAAAGCCAGCGCCCTCACGCCAAGATTGATACCGACTTCAGAAAGCCCAAAGCAAACAGAAAATGCCCAACTTCCTCGGCAATCACTAGACACCTCGGGTACCCCTGCTATCAAGACAGCAAAAAGGTCAAGAAGTTAGCCAATAAATCAAAACTGTCATACAAAGAGTCCAAGGGGTGTGCGAGGCGACTACGGACTAACGGGCGACTACGGACTACGGGCCAGCTGAAGGACTTGAAATCAAAAATAGATATTATGGGGAAGAGAAACAACCAACCACTCGAACCGCTAATAGCAGCTGTACAGCGCATCCTGGACAAACTGAAGCTAGTTCAGCTAGAAGATCAAGCGGGATGTGGCTCGGATGGCTGACATCAAGGCGGAGAAGGAAGAAACACTGAACAAAATCCAAGAAGAAAGAATACAGATTGAACGGCTCAAGAAAGAGACCAAAAACTTAAACAGCTCAGACAGACAAGGCACAAAGCAAGACCCAGAGAGAAGAAAGAGCAATAGAAGAGAAGAAAGAAACAACGTGTAATAAAAGCGACCAAGAAACAATGCTGCCTAGGAGAAAACATGCACACTCCAACAAGGGGAGCGGGGTGGGGAGAGAGAGAGAGAGAGAGAGAGAGAGAGAGAGAGAGAGAGAGAGAGAGAGAGAGAGAGAGAGAGAGAGAGAGAGAGAGAGTTAAAGCCACAAGATTTGAAAGAAGAGACAGACCAGGAAGATTCAACGACAGACCAAGACACAAGACCGTGGGCAATAACAATGTCGGCTTGCCTACCGATGAATCACTCCTTGAAAAAAGAACACCATGAGACCCGAGGAGGGAAGGGGGTGGGGGTGGGGAGGGGGGGGGTAGAAGAAGTGTACGAATATGACCAGACAGGAAAAGCAGACACAAAGAAGAAATCAACACGAAGCCAAAAACGCTAAGAAATCAGGAAGTGAAACTCGAAGCTCTATTTCCGCAAGCAGAAAGGAAACACCATAACGACCCCAATCCACGTCCACATCTTTACAGTTGAACGGCACCTGAACACGTCTTTTCTTCAAACCATCAGCATCTCACGTGACCATGTAACGACGCCAACGATAACAATTAGCTGAACAACGGTATGCTTCAATTACGTTTATCTGGTGACTGCAGCTTCCATCGACGATGAACTGCATTCTTCTTGGCGGAATTTCGTGTTGGCACTCTGGCAGCGGTACTATGCACAAATTTACCTGTGTGGGCTGTTGGTTTGTCGATACCCTTGTCTGTTCCACTTTTCGCACAAAGCAGTGAGGAGCATTTTGTGTGCTATTCACTGGCGGGTAGCGGGGTAGGGGTATCCCCTATCAAAGGAGAAGTAAGGCGCCTCCTTCCCTCCGCTAGCCTACGGGACACCCTTGGGCAAGGTGGAGTACCCGTTTAGCCCCCCGATCAGGGTTACGTGAAGCCATGCGTGCAGGTGGTGGATGAAGATGGAGAGCAGCCGACAGATAGTTGTAGGTTATGGTTTTCACCTTCACGACGGTAGGCAGAGGATCTCTTTTTTGAGGAGACAATGGCTACGGTCACTGACCAGTATGGTCACTGTTAGGAAGGAATGCAATGGCAAACTACCTTCTTTATAAATGCCAAGAAATTCATGTTGTGTGGACTCATCGATAACCAGAGAAACGGCGTAAATGGGTGCTCCATAGGAGCAGCCTAGCCCGGTAGGAATAGTCATGCGCACCAGGTGACTCCAGACCGTCAACAGGCTACTAGGTGCAAACGATTAATATCATTGAAAGTAGGAACTTGGAATGTTAGAACAATGAATGCAGATGGAAAATTAGAAAACATCAAACAAGAAATGGAGAGAGAGAAGATTAACATATTAGGAATATCGGAAACGAGATGGAAAGGGGCAGGGATAAGGACAGGAGATGATTATAAGATTATTTACTCTGGGGGAGAAGAACACCAAAGAGGTGTAGCCATTATATTAGATAAACAAACATCAAATTCTGTCAAAGGATATCGAGCTGTGCCAGACAGAGTTCTATTAGTAAAATTAAATGGAAGACCTTCTAAAATAAATATCATTCAAGTATATGCCCCAACAAGTGAATGCAGTGAAGAAAGTATAGAGGAATTTTATAATGACATGGAGTCTGCTTTGAAGAACAGCTAAAAAATCAGAAATAAATATCATAATGGGTGATTTCAACGCAAAAATAGGAAAGCAAGGCGATGGAAACAGTGTAGGCAACCATGGTTTGGGAGAAAGAAATGAAAGAGGATACAGACTTGTAGAATGGGCAAAAGAACAAGAAATGGTTGTAGGAAATACCTGGTGTAAACAGCATCCTAGAAGATTATGGACATGGTGGAGTCCAGACAGCAGGATTAAAAACCAGTTAGATTACATCCTGATTAACAGAAGGTTTCGAAATGCGTTAACAGTCGTAAAAACAGTTGCAAATGCAGACTGTTACAGGCACATTAAGGGTAAAGTTAAAGAAAGTCAAGTATATAGCAGGAAACCCTAAATATGACATGTGCAAATTGAAAACTGACAAAGAAATACAAGATAATTTTAACATAGAAGTAAAGAACAAATTTGATTTATTGTCTGATCTAGAGATCCTATTTCAAGATGTAGATGATCAATGGGAAATGCTGAAGAATTCAATCAGTTGTGCAGCAGAAAAAAACTATTCCAAAATTAAAGAAAGTGGGCCGTAAGACATGGATGACTGAAGAAAGTTTACAAATAATGGAAACAAGAAGACAGAACAAAAATAATCCTGCTAAATGTGAAGAAATTCACAGAAAAGTCAGAACCTTATGTAGGGATGCAAAAGAAACATGGCTTGAGAAAAACTGCGAAGAGATTGAAAAACAACACAACAGTAAAAATGCGAAACTAATGCACAAAAGAATCCAGGAGCTTACTAATCAAAGAACACGTACATCAGCAGGCTGCCTAAAGACAAAAGATGGAAGAGTCATAATAGAAAAAGATAAGATCTTACGTGTATGGTCAGATTATGTGAAAAACCTTTATGACGACAACATAGACGAACACTACGATGTTCAAAATAATAATGAAGGACCAGCAATTTTGAAGATGGAGGTTCAAAATGCTCTTAACCATATGAAATCTGGCAAGACCCCCGGTTCAGACAGCGTCACAACAGAAATGATTAATGCTTTAGACGAATATGGAATAGATAAAGTTACCAGTCTGCTTAATACAATATATGATACTGGAAATATACCTCATGAATTATGTAATTCTGTATTTATTGCAATCCCAAAGAAATCAGGAGCCTTGGAATGTGATCACCATCGAACATTTAGTATAATGAGTCACATCACGAAGATTTTGCTAAGAATTATCATGCAAAGAGAGAGGAAAAAATACAACCTGAAATATGAGAAGAACAATGTGGGTTTGTAGAAGGAAAGGGTACAGTAAATGATGTGTATTTACTGAGAACCGTAATTGAACGATCTATAGAAGTAAACAAAGATTATTGACTACACAAAGGCTTTCGATAAAGTGAGACATGTCGACATGATAAGGATGCTTGAAGATCTACAAATTGATGGAAAAGACCTTAGACTTGTAAAAAACATATATTGGAAACAACAAGCTGCCATAAGAGTTGATAATGAAGTAGGCCAATATCAGCCTATTAAGAGAGGTGTGAGACAGGGATGTGTAATGTCTCCAGATCTGTTTTCCCTGTACAGTGAAAGTATTTTCAGAAATATTGAAGATATGGAAGGAATCAACATTGGGGGACGATGCATCAATAACATTAGATATGCAGACAGTCTTGATTGCAGACAATGAACAGGACCTGCAACATTTAGTGGATGCAGTTGTTACACACAGTGAACAACGAGGGTTAGAATTAAATTGTAAAAAGACACAGATTATGGTCGTCACTAGGAAGAACGAAATACCACAATGTAATATACAAGTAAATGGGAATATTCTTCAACAAGTTAATAGGTACACTTATCTCGGAACAGTAATAACATCTGATGGGAGATGCCTTGAAGAGATTAGAACAAGAATCGCCATGTCTAAGGTAGCCTTTAGCAAGATTAAAAACATACTGACCAATAAAAAAATGTCAATTGAAACGAGAAAAAGAGTGTTGAGGTGTTACATAGAACCTGTACTTTTATATGGATGTGAAGCTTGGACAATGAGCAGTCAAGCTGAAAAACATCTGATGGCTGTAGAAATGTGGTTTCTGAGGAAAATGCAAAGAATACCATGGACAGCCAGAAAGACCAATGAACAGGTCCTTCAAGAAATAAACGAAGATCGTAAACTGATTAGAGACATTAGACGCAGACAGTCAAAATTTTTTGGGCATGGTATGAGAAGAAATGAATTGGAGAACTTGGTGACAACTGGTAAGATCGAAGGGAACAGACCAAGAGGAAGACCTAGAAGCAAATACCTGGATGGCTTGGCCTCGTGGCATGGTCGAGACAGAAACACGGAGCTGATCCACGACTCTGGTGATCGAGTGAGATGGCAAAACATGACCGCCCACGCTTACCGGCATGGCACATGATGGATGGATGGATTCACTGGCACAGGCACGGAGTATAATGGGGCGACCCTTTATCGTGAAGTTGGAACCGCGACTAACTAACTAACTAACTAACTAACTAACTAACTAACTAACTACCTAACTACCTAACTAACTAACTAACTAACTAACTAACTAACTACCTAACTAACTAACTAACTAACTAACTACCTAACTAACTAACTAACTAACTAACTAACTAACTAACTACCTACCTAACTAACTAACTAACTAACTCACTAACTAACTACCTAACTAACCAACCAACCAACCAACCAACCAACCAACCGACTGACTGACTGACTGACTGACTGACTGACTAACTGACTGACTAACTAACTATAGTCTGTCCGGAAATTTATGCCGTCATTCAAGATCAATTATTTTGAAAACTATCTGTTGCATCGTTATGAAATTTTTCCAGCCGTCTTATATTTACCCCCACCCAAGGAATATGTCTTTGATATGTCCAAAAACAACTTAAATCATTAAAAGCGGCATCATTCCTTTGATGTTTTGCTTAACAACTAGTGATTTCTTGTTAAAAAAGTTATGTTTACGGTAATGAGGACCTGCAAATTCAGATGACAAACAAAGGCGTATCTGGATTCGTATGGGAGTGGGTGCAATCAAAGAAGTAGCTTACAGTCGACAGAATCGGCTGCATTGCACCGGGTTTTTATCCCATATGGCTCAGTTTCTTTCCGCAGCGCGGAAAGCGTCGCACAAAGCACGAACTCCGTAGCTCCAGCGACGACCCTCGGCAGTCTCCGAATAAAATGAATGACGCGGCCCGGACAGACAGAAAGGTAGGTAGGTAGGTAGGTAGGTAGGCAGAAAGATAGGTGGGTGGATGGGTCGGCAGGCAGGCAGACAGATAGATAGATAGATAGATACATAGATAGATAGATAGAGATAGATAGATAGATAGATAGATAGATAGATAGATAGATAGATAGATAGATAGATAGATAGATAGATAGATAGATAGATATCGGTAGGTCGGTCGGTTAGTGGGTGGGTGGGTAGGCAGGCAGGCAGACAGACAGACAGACAGACAGATAGATTAGATAGATAGGACAGACAGATAGATTAGATAGATTGATATCGGTTAGGTCGGTCGGTCTGTCGGTGGGTGGGTGGTCGGGCCGGCAGGCAGATAGGTAGATAGATAGATAGATAGATAGATAGATAGATAGATAGATAGATAGATAGATAGATAGATAGATAGATAGATAGATAGATAGATAGATAGATATCGGTAGGTCGGTCGGTCTGTCGGTGGGTGGGTGGTCCGACCGGCAGGCAGGCTGATAGATAGATAGATAGATAGATAGATAGATAGATAGATAGATAGATAGATAGATAGATAGATATCGGTAGGTCGGTCGGTCGGTTGGTGGGTGGGTGGGTCGGCAGGCAGGCAGGCAGGCAGACAGACAGACGGACGGACGGACGGACGGGCGGATGGATGGATGGATGGATGGATGGATGGATGGATGGATAGATAGATAGATAGATAGATAGATAGATAGATAGATAGATAGATAGATAGATATCTGTCGGTCGGTCGGTCGGTATGTGGGTGGGTGGGCCGGCAGGCAGGCAGGCAGAGAGACAGATAGATAGATAGATAGATAGATAGATAGATAGATAGATATCGGTAGGTCGGTCGGTCTGTCGGTGGGTGGGTGGTCGGGCCAGCAGGCAGATAGATAGATAGATAGATAGATAGATAGATAGATAGATAGATAGATAGATAGATAGATAGATAGATAGATAGATAGATATCTGTCGGTCGGTCGGTATGTGGGTGGGTGGGCCGGCAGGCAGGCAGACAGACAGACAGATTAGATAGATTAGATAGATTAGATAGATAGATAGATAGATAGATAGATAGATAGATAGATAGATAGATAGATAGATAGATAGATAGATAGATAGATAGGTAGATAGATATCGGTACGTCGGTCGATCGGTCGGTGGGTGGGTGGGCCGGCAGGCAGACAGATAGACAGACAGACAGACAGACAGACAGACAGACAGATTAGATAGATAGATAGATAGATAGATAGATAGATAGATAGATAGATAGATAGATAGATAGATAGATAGATAGATAGATAGATAGATAGATAGATAGATAGATAGATAGATAGATAGATAGACAGACAGACAGATAGATAGATAGATAGATATCGGTGGGTCGGTCGGTCGGTCGGTCGGTCGGTCGGTGGATGGGTCAGCCGACCGGCAGACATTCAGACAGACAGATAGACAGACCGATAGATAGATTGATTGATTGATTGATTGATTTCCACCAGAAACCGGGCCTTGTCAGCTAGTTTATTTATATAATCATGTTTCATGAAAGAACCCACATTTGGAGACGCCTCTGAATCTTCGCGCTGTTTGTTTGAAAACGAAAGTCACGTGAAAATTTTGAATAATTTGGGTCGAATCTTGGGGAAGCTGTAAAACTGTTAAAATCATAGACGTAATCTTTAAGTCATAATTAATATACCGTATATAAGCTAACTTTAAAATCTGCTGTAAAATCTCCAGAACAAAAATTTTTTTGTTGGGTGGACATAATGATAAGGTTATATACTAAATCTCATCATTTTATCTCAGCCCGTTACTGAGATATTGAATTTTATATTGAGGCAACCAAAAAAAAAACACACTATAACTAACTAACTAACTAACTACCTAACTAACCAACCAACCAACCAACCAACCGACTGACTGACTGACTGACTGACTGACTGACTGACTGACTAACTGACTGACTGACTGACTGACTAACTGACTGACTAACTAACTAACTAACTACCTAACCAACCAACCAACCAACCAACCGACTGACTGACTGACTGACTGACTGACTAACTAACTAACTAACTAACTACCTAACCAACCAACCAACCGACTGACTGACTGACTGACTGACTGACTGACTAACTGACTAACTAACTAACTAACTAACTAACTACCTAACTAACCAACCAACCGACCGACTGACTGACTGACTGACTGACTGACTGACTGACTGACTGACTGACTGACTGAAGTTATTTAGACGCAAGCCGGCGCTGTGCTTTATGGCAATGAACACGTTTCATAATTCCCTGTCATAGGGTCTTTGCTCTCGCTTTGAACTCAGCGTAGTCCATCACACTACGCCCAGTACTGCTGGACTGAATGTTGCGTGTGGATTAGCTTTCCTTATAAACAGTGTCCCTCGCCATCAGGCGAACCCACTCCGACTTCAGAGGTACTTGTAATTTACGGGTCCAAGTTAAGGACGATATGTCAACATGTTAGTCCAACTGTCCGGTGTAGGGGTTAAACCACTTATCTCGGCATCAGTACACCGAATGTTTAAGAACACGCGTTCTTATCCATTCGGCCATGCTGACCTGCGTCCTAGGGTTCAAAATCAGCTGCGGGAGATTTGGAAGCAGACCGCTTTGTGCTGAATTTAATGATATGAGGTGTCGGCAAACTGCTTGTAAACATTGCTTAGTCAGTCACAAACAGCCGAAAATGCTCGGGTTGATAGAGACATCCTATAAAGGGTATGCAGCTAACTTATAAAGACGTAATGCTCTTTATAACCTTATATGGTCATAATATAGTAAAAGCCAGGCTCCAGATAGGGGTGGTTACGGGTCAAAGATGGAATAAGAGATAAAGTGGATGGATATGACGTAACCCAGAAAAAACAGTCCAGCGACAAAACAGTTAACGACCAGGACAACCACCATTGTTCCGGTGAACAGATTAACAGATCTGGTAAGCTCATTAACAAAACTAACGTGCTAAAACCGATGGTACAGACTTGGTCATTTTGGGCACGGTGGAGCTCAGAGAAATGTCACAAGCAGACATGCAAAAGCATTATACCAGCATAGATATTTACAAGACAAATACTTTACAGTAACAAGACATTACCAAGTCTACTTCTTCTATCTATTTCGCAATTTTATTTCCAATGAACATGGTAGTCGTTTGAGGACGGGTATGTGTATAAGTAAGAGCCAGTTTGAGAGATGGAAAGCTCTGGTAAGTGATGCCAGTGAACATTAACAATTGACAGCAGCCGTACCCCACACGTGAGTTTTGTCTTCAACTATATACCGAGTGTTTGTAAAGTCTTACTACACTTAGTATGTAGAACAAATTTGAAAAATGAAGTACATGATGTCATCAAAATATGTGTTCCAAAGTCCATCGTGAAGCAATATGCAGCGAATGGCTGTCGTCTGCTGGAGTAATGCTTTGTACTCCAAACAAAATGGTGTTAACGGAAGGAAGAATATTTTCATATGTGTTTTACGTACAAAGTGTAGTGAGCTTTACAAACACCCTATATAAGAATTATGGTATGCTGGCGTTGTTTTTACTGCATCAGGTTGTGTGTGTGTGTGTGTGAGAGAGAGAGACAGAGTGAGACAGAGAGAGACAGAGAGAGACAGAGAGTGAGAGAGAGAGAGAGAGAGAGAGTGAGAGAGAGAGAGAGAGAGAGAGAGAGAGAGAGAGAGAGAGAGAGAGAGAGAGAGAGATGAGAGAGAGAGAGAGAGAGAGAGAGAGAGAGAGAGAGAGAGAGAGAGAGAGAGAGACTTGTAATTTATCAAAAACATACCACGAAATTAACCGTGCATACTGCTACTGAAAGCCACCAAGCACTTGGTCCACAGTAGACAGTAGACTTGATAAGTTAGAAAGGGTGATTCCGCTAGCTGCGAAGGTTTGTTTGGTGTTCATCCTTCGGGAATAAACTGCTGTGTCACCGTGTATTGTGTTAACTGCATTCGTTTCAGCATCTGTTAGACTACCGTTTTGCATACTGTGGTTGCTTAATTTTTTTATAAATGTGATAAAACTTTATTGAATCTTTCAAAGATTTTATCTGAGGCTTTCTGTAAACTCGGTCATCTTGAATATACTTCTATTCTTTCCAGATTTTTTCTCTCCAGAATTTCCACTCTTGAACAGGGATTACAGCAATGGCAAATATCGGACATATAGCAATTGTTGTCATAGCTCTTCTATTTTGTAAACTGAACATTGGTGAGTATATTTCTTTCGTTTTGCTTTCAAAGTGTAAATATGAACTGTTACACGGGTACATGGGAAACGGGCAGCGCAGTGGATAGTACGCAGTCTGCTAGCTTGGTGTTCATGTGATCGAATCCAAGAACTGTCTATAAGGCCAGACAGACAGACAGACAGACAGACAGACAGACAGACAGACAGACAGACAGACATATATATTATTCGGCTATAAGCAAGCTGTAGTGGCAAACTACTGAGCGTAATCTTGCCAAGAAATCAACAATCAGCTGAAAGATGCTGATGCTGACAGCGATGTCCTGTAAAGGATATGCAAACATTTTTATAAGCAAGCTAATGTATTGATATATGGACAGACAAATAGGAAATGCAACGCTCACAATTCATCAATGTGATAGTGGTTACATATTTAATTAATTAAAATATGTTTTAGTACACTATATACTGCCATTAACATTATAAAAGCAATATCGTAGCTGTGACATAAGCAAATATCTTCTTCTTCTTCAGCGTTCCGAGCCTGGAGGGTGGGGGATGTGTGTTTGGCTGGGGGTTTTTGGTGTGTGTGGGTGGGAGGGTAGATGAGAGATGCATATGTTGATGGGTGGGTGGGTGATGTGTGGGTGTGAGTGGCTGAGGGATGAGTACGTGAGTGGGTGGATGTGTGTGAGAAGATGAGTGTGTGGGTGGGGAAAGGTGTGTTGGGTGAGAAGCTGTGTGTGAGCGGCGGATGTATGTGGGTGGGGTACATGTGGGTGGTGGGGTGTGTGTGGGTGGTGGGGTGTGTGTGGGTGGGAGGTGTTTTTTTTTTGGGATGAGGAATGTTTTGGTGGGTGGGGATGTGTGTGTGTGTGTGTGAGTGTATGGGTGGTGAGATGTGTAGTTAATGGATGTGTGATTGTGGATTGGAGATCGGGGGGGGGGGGGAGGGAGGAGGTGCTTGGCGAGGTTGGTGGGTGGAGGATGTGTGGGAGGGTGAGTGTGTGTAGGTTGGTGGTGGGTGGGGGATGTGTGTGTGGGTGCGGGATGTGTGGGTGGGGGAGATTGTGTGGGTGGGGGATGTGTGTAAGTGGAGTATGTTTGGGTGGGTGCGGGTTTTGTGTGTGTGGGTAGGTGCGGGATATGTGATTTGGCAGGAATATGTGTGTGTGTGTGTTGGATATGTGGTTGGGGGATGTGTGTTTGGCTGAGTGGTTGGGGTGTGTGGATGGGTTGTGGAGGATATGTGGGTGGGTGATTGTTGTAGATTATGGGATGGGTGGAGGATGTGTGCGTGTGGGTGGGGAGATTGTGAAGGTGGTGGGATGTGTGGGTGGGTGATGGATGGGTGGAAGCATGCATGTGTGCCTGGGTTTGTGTGTGGGTGGGTGGGGGTGTGTGTGGAGGGATGTGTGGTGGGTGGGAGATATGTGTGTGTGTGGGTGGGGAGATGGTGTATGTGGGGGGATGTGTAGGTTGGGGGATGGGTGGATGAATGGGGGCATGTATGTACCTGTGGGTATGTGTGTGGTTGGGTGGTGGATGTGTGTGTGTGTGGGACACGCGGATGGATAGGGGATAGGGGATGGGTGGGTGGGGGATTTGTCTCAAAACATGGTAGTTACAACATTCATTTGACAATGTTTTTTTTTTCCTATGTGAATGCACTATGCACTGATGAACGAAAGATGAGTGATTGGGCGGGCCTGCGTGCCCAATTTGTTACCCTTTGAATATAAAGTTCGTTCGTTCGTTCTTTGCATTTTCCTCAGAAACCACATCTCCACAGTCATCAGATGTTTTTCAACTTGTCTGCTCAGTGTCCACGCTTCACATCCATATAAAAGTACAGGTTCTATGTAGTGCTTCAACACTCTTTTTCTCGTTTCAGTTGATATCATTTTATTGGTCAGTATGTTTTTCATCTTGCAAAAGGCTACCTTCACAATGGCAATTATTGTTCTGATCTCTTGCTTGACCTTGACCATATATGTATATATATACACCCAATTAGCTACTTGGGGTAAACAAGGGGCCTTTACTCACTTCATTGCCGGCTTCGTGGCTAAGGAGTTAGGGACGCAGTTCGTAATTCTGCATATCGCATACGAAACACAGCTGCGGAAAATTTGGCAACAAACCTCCTTGCGTTTTTTAAAAATAAAGTGGTAGAGTACCAGTCGTTCAGAAAGCAATGGGCAACTACTGAGCATAATCCTGCCAAGAGATCACAAAGTCAAACATGCGGAGGTTAACTGCGATGTCCTTAAAGGATATGCAACTAATTAACCAACTCACTTCATTACCTGGTCGTGTATCGGAATCCCACTTGATTATTCAATGAGGCGCTGACATTATTAGGAGGCTACAGGTTCGAGTACCGGGATCGTCATTGTAATTTTCTGTTTTCAAAAATTCTCTAGGGTATGCTCTAAAGTTTATATCTTTCCTCTACCCTCTATGAGTGTGGGCCAATACCTGTGAATTTATTTCTCATGCTGTTTTCTATGGCCTTAAGTGTTCCATAAGAAATAATGGTTCCCATTTTCAATATTATTTTACAATATATTTCGGAAAATGGGACATATTTATCAACAGTGCAACGACAAGCCTCACGATGACATTATCTCTCCCCAATCTTGGTTTCATCAAATGATAGAAAAGTTAGTTGCGTGTTCTTTAGCATGACTTTGCTATCAGTCCCAGCATTTACTGGCTAGTGATTTGAGACAATTTGTTACGTTAAGTAGTTTGCCAATGAATTGATTGATTGATTGATTTAGGAACCGACATCACAGCATTCGGGGCATTCACATAAGCGCTCCATCCCCATCCTCAGCAGCCAGCGAAACGTTCCAACACCAATAGTACCAATAGCAATCTGATTATATGTCCGTCTCGCCTTTCCTCTGAGCGTCGAGCGTCGGCCAGACCCACTCGTCACTCCTCGCTGTCTCAATCTTGCCAGACCATGGTGATCCATTTGTACCTCCGAGGTATACATGTGCTCCCACAAGGCCGCAACCAATCAACACTCCACCAAGTTTTGCAGAGCCAGCCAATCTGTCCGCCTGTTCATTCCCCAACACACTGGCATGCCCCGGAGAAAAGATCCAGGTGATGCCTGCCACCCCTGACCTCCGAAGCGAAGCACGCCACACTGCCCGAAGCATGCCTGTCCTCACCTTCCTCAGCATACTTTCTGAGTCAGTTACAATCACGATGTGTGTGTGTGTGTGTGTGTGTGTGTGTGTGTGTGTGTGTGTGTGTGGTGTGTGTGTGTGTCGTATTCTCCAGCCAGCGGAAAGCTGCACTTACCGCCTCCACCTTCATTCTTAAGCTAGATGTTGTGGTATCATATGCCAGGCTCTCCTGCACCAAACGTCGACCATTAGCTTTTGCTAAGAACCCCCAGGCACTTCTCCTACCTCTCAACACCGACCCATCTGTGTAGATAATCACATCACCCGAGCGAGCATTATTCTGAATTAGTTGCTGAATTTCCACTTCCATGGCCCCTGCTGGCCACTCCCCGCACTCCAGGCTCAGTGTGATTATAACTCTGCACAAGTCTGACTGCCCGCTGGCACTCTGACCCATTCCTCTGGAGTGGGTCAGAGGAATGATTTTTGAACAGGCAACTATTATAGCATCGAAATCAACACAAAGCGATCCGCACCCACATCGTCTGCGACTGATTTCGAAGTCTCGAACCGATAGGTCGGGAAATTAAGAAATTAAAATGAAAAGCCTCAAAAATATGTGATTCAGAATTTAATTAACTCTCTTTTCAGGGTTGGTCATCACACGACCGGCAAATGACTGGCCACTTCCGAACTGTTACGGCGTGAACATAGACCTGATATTTGTGGCTGATGCTGCCACGTCGACGCCAAACTCTGCAGCTGACACACACTACAGCAAACAAATGCAGTTCTTCTCTAAGCTCATTGATGTTTTCTCTCCACCGTCGGAAAGTAATCTAACACGACTGAGAGTGTCTCTGCTGGCATCTTCTGTGGACAACTCATCAACTGCGCCTCTTATTTACACAAGGATTCCTTTCGATGCTTACACCCAGCAGGCTGACGTGAAACGAGCAATTGAAATGGATAATGTTACAACGAGTGCAATTTCGTATCCATTGACAGTAGCCCTTTCTATTATCGCAACCTTGTATAATGAAACATCTGGTTTGGCACGTGAAGACGCAGAACAAGTTATGGTCATTGTTGTTGATGGAGGTCGACCTTTTCAGATAACGAAAATGGACTCAGAGTTGCTGGTCATTTTTAACACGACCAAAGTCCGAATCATCTTTATTTTAATTGGCTATGAGTCGGGCATCAATCTGCAAACGGTTTTCCCCCAGAATAACTATATTAAGGTACAGAGTTATGAAGTCTTGAATGCTATGCAAAGCATTCCGGTGAATCTATGCGCGTACTGCTATGCCGATTGGCTTATATCTGTGGCCGTGGAGCATGAAATAGCTGCAACTAGAGTATCTTGTTACCGACTATTCATGGAAGATAATGATCTGAACTGGCTTGAGTCTAATGAGAAATGCAGTGCTTGGTCTTCTGAATTAGTGTCTATTGAGTCTGAAAGGGAATTATCGTTTCTTCAAGGGGTTCTTCCAAATATGATACAAGCTCGTCTTAATGCAACCAATGAGACAAGCGATTTCGTTAATGTGTATATAGGATTGACGAGATCAAAATCTCTTGGCCAACGTTTTCGGTGGATGAACAATATGCCTTTAATTCTGACACACTGGGGCGAAGGACAACCTAACAGTGGGGCAATTGAAGGTTGCGTTGCGTGGAATTTTTCAACATCATGTCTATCTAGAGAAAGATAGCCAAGCAGCGATTACCTGTGGAGTTGAAACTTCCCTAAGTGCTCATACGGGGTACACTGACAGCTCCGCAGTAGACAATCGCTGGTCCAGCGTTGGTTGTGGGTTCAAAAATGGGCGCTTCTATCTATGTGAGTCAGAAAATAAACTGTTAAGCCACACAGCGAATTTGAAAACAATTTCGACTGAAGCACCAAACAGCACCAGCGTAGAAGCAGCCGTTTCAAGAGGAGAACTAGCATTTCACAAAGGAAGCAATTCATTTCTGTCTGTTTCAGCATTGCAGATAAATCAGGACAGCGTTATTAATTCTTATTCAACTTTTGTCCAACACAGAATTAATAACACAATGTCTTTGGATTCGTTACAAATGTATGAATGTGCGGACACAAGCGTGACCTCCATACCGTATGCTCTTGTATGTGATTTCAACAGAAATTGCCTCAACACAATTGATGAATCGCTGTGTCGCTTCCGGGAGTGTGACAGCATAATGGAAATGAAGTGCATATCCGGACAATGCGTTGAAGAAAGTTCATGGTGTGATTTATATCCAGACTGCCTAGATGGATCAGATGAAGCCGACTGCACAACATTGCCAGCATGGACGCTGCCCTGATGGGAGGTGTGCTCCTTACCACTGGTTTGGAGATGGGGAAGTCGACTGTAGCTCATGCACAAATCAGGGAAGCATCGACGCAGAAATGGCAGCAGTAGCCGTCAAGGATATTGACCAGTGCGTGTTTACGTGCAACAGAACTCAGTGCGTATACAAATCAATGTTAAATAATGGTTTTGTTGACTGCAGAGGCCCCGAAGGACCGATAGACGAAACAATAGGGTCTCTAAGTTCTGTCCCTTGCTACTCTGAATTAGAAAACCCCTACACACAGTACACCAACTGGGCACCAAAATGTGTGTATGTCAAAGACAGGTATGGAGAACCCCTTGGATGTCGAGACATGAGGCATCTACGTGATTGCAAACATTACATGTGCACAGAAGGGTACATCAAATGTCCTCAATCTTATTGTATCCCAGTTCATTACTTCCAAAATAAGGAGTTTGATTGCCCAAGAGGAGAAGATGAATTAGACGTATCGATCAACTGCCCGGGCTACTTTGTGTGTGCTTCCAGCAATATTTGTCTGCACCCAGATCACGTATGTGATGACTACAGCCACTGCCCACAAGGAGACGATGAACTCAATTGTCTAGTTACTTGTAGACATGGCTTTCAGTGTTTGGGAGGTGCTGTAACTTTGGAGGATTATGATCTATCTATTCCACTAACAGATTTTAAGTTCGTGGACTCGAGAACACGATACCTCGACGTTTCTGGTGTTAATATCTCGGCTGTGTTCCCGTCGTTTCCTAGAGGACACTTCTACAACTTAGTGAAGGCTAGGTTCTCTGGATGCAGCATCACACATATCGATGCCACACCGTCTTCTCAGAACCAGCTCCGCTCCATGTTGTGGATAGATTTGAGTTATAATCTAATCCAAAGCGTATCTGTCACCAGCATTTTTAGATACATGATCGGCTTGCGCATCGTAAACCTGAGTCACAACCCATACCTCATCAATATGCACAATGACGCATTCAGTACGTACTCAACAACTTCAGCGATTGTTGAAATCGATTTGTCTTACACAGGTCTGACAGCCATTAATTCGGCAATCTTTGTTCCATTAAACAATCTTGAACGCCTGTATCTCAGAAACACCCCTCTCTCTGATATACGAGGTGATATGTTTCCTGCAGGATTAGTTCTTCAACAACTTGATTTGCGAGGGATTCCAATCCAACATCTATATGCACACATGTTCAAGAATGTCGTAATAAAACAAAGCCTTTACACTGACACTTTTAAACTGTGTTGTCCACAGCTCCACAATAAGGACACACCAGCGGATGCCTGCAAAGCTCCACAGGATCCATTCTCTTCGTGTGCTGATCTTATTAGCGAACAAATCCTTCGCATTCTTCTTTGGCTGAATGGTTTCCTGGCTCTTGTGGGTAACATATTTGTCATTATCTATCGACTGCTTTTCGAAAAGAAGATTCTTAAAATGGCATACGGTAACTTTGTCACACACCTCAGCTTCTCAGATTTGTTAATGGGCATTTATCTTATTATCATCGCCACTGCAGATACATACTACCGCGGCAGTTATGTTTGGGATGAGCTTCAGTGGAGAAATAGCGCCTTCTGTAAAATTTCAGGATTTATATCAACGTTGTCCAATGAGACGTCCACGATTTTCATTACACTCATCACCCTAGACAGATTTCTCGTTATTAGATTCCCCTTTGGACAGCTGAAAATATCCGGCAAGCTAACTAACATCTTATGTGCTTTCAGTTGGGCTATAGGTTTCCTGGTTGCCACAGTACCTCTCCTGCCACCCTTTGCCCACTGGACCATCTACAGCTCTAATGGAATGTGCCTTGGACTTCCCCTAACAAACAGAAGGCAACCCGGGTGGCAATTTTCCACGGCCATCTTTGTATTTCTCAACTTTTTTCTTTTTATGTTCATCGCTATCGGACAGGTGGTCATATACAGGACTATGTCAGACACAAGAATCAGCCAAACCAATATAACCAACGCCAGCATTAGACGCGCCCAAGACCTGGCTATTGCCAAACATTTATCCCTGATTGCAATAATTGATTTTCTCTGTTGGTCTCCGGTTGGAATCATTGGTCTGCTCGCGTTAGACGGCCATGATATTGGCATGGAAGCTTATGCCTGGTTGGCTGTTTTAGTCCTGCCAGTCAACTCTGCACTGAACCCACTTTTGTACACGATTCCCGCGGTTATGAAGAAATGGCGGCTGTTTAAAACGGATAATTTCTGACGAAAAGTCAATTACAGTTCATGTTTTTTAACAGTGTTAGAGATTAAATCTTTAAGTGGTGAGAAAAGTGTAAATTTCTTCTCTTACCAAGAAAAGATGATGTAAAAGAAAAGAAACATAAACAGAAAATAGACAAAGAACGACAGATAGAATCACAGAACAAAAGAAAGATAGCAAACGGAACATTTGCCAACACTTAAAAATGCTTATATTCTGTACAAGACCTAACATATAATCTTAAAATACAAGGCACGTAAAGGAAATTCGGACAATTTGCTTAATAAAGAAACACGTATGTTTGGAATTCACAAGGGAAGCAAAGATTAGTTACTCTATATCCTACCATGCATTATGTAGGAGGCGACGAAGAACTTTACCACAAAACCAAACGAATCACGAACAAGCCTACGGTAGGCTTGGCATGAGTTGGTTGAGAGTTTATGCTCCATTGGGAGATGAAAGGCAGAAGAAAAAAGGGAAGGACAAACACAAGAAATCACAAACACATAAACACCAGAATATTATGTGACAAACTGATCAGTTATTGTTGCAATTATAGCTTTTCTTCATTAATACGGAAGAAAGAAAGAACGAAAATAGGACAGAAAGTGAGAGAATGAGTGAGTGAGTGACTTAGTTAGTTAGTTAGTTAGTCGCGGCTCCAACTTTACGGCTAAGGGCCACACCCTTTTTTTTTACTGCATCCATTCCTGTGCCAGTAAATATCACACAAATGCTCCTCACTGCCCCATGTGAAAAATGGAACACACAGCAGTACCGACAAACCAACAGCCCGCACAGGCAAGTACATGCACAAGGCCGTTGCCAGAACCCAACATGCCAACACAACAGTCCGCCACGAAAATTACAATTCATCGTCGATGGAAACGGTAGTCACTAGAAAAGCAGCAGCTTCACTCACATTACTGCACAATGCAAAACTAGCTAGTTCAGCAACCGGCCGCCGCCATTTTCTGAACATATAGTTCACAATATACAAAACCGCGGACAGACATAAAAGCACTCCACACGAAATCCACAGTTCACAATGTTGTTCCAAGCATTTAACTCAGTAGCCGGGCGACAAACCCATGTATTACCTGTCCAGCGTGAGAATAACGCGTAAGCAAGCTGTAGCCAGAAGCAAAATCACTCAGATGTCTTACCAGCTCAACCGCCGAACCGCCATTTGGACGGGGTAGAAGCAATCTTATAAAAAGATAATCAACCAGAATGGAAACAACCGTCATTACACACTATCGGCATGCTGACTACACAGTAGAAAGTATACTTCAGAAGCACGTTTTCTTTTGGAACTATTCAAACAGGCACCTCTCGCCCTCTCTCCACCTCTCGCCCTTGCGTGCTCATTTCTTGATTAGCTAAACAGATTCCATCCGTTTTAATCTTTGTTTCTTAGTTATATGCAATAATAATTTTTGCATATCCTTTACAGGACATCGCTGTCAACATCAGCATCTTTTAGCTGATTGTTGATTTCTTGGCAAGATTACTTTCAGTAGTTTGCCATTGCTTTCTGAGCGGCCGGCTCACATACCCCGTAAGTTACCGACGCGATTCGAACCACTGCTGATTCTCACCGTCGTCACGTTACTTACGAGAGTATACGAGATTAAGGAGAAAAGTTGCTAACCTCTAGGCCAGGAAGCCGGCAGTTATATGTAAACACACGATTAATGTGATATATGGATAAATGGGAATGTTCTTAAACAAGTGAATCGTACAACTATCTCGAAACAATCATAACATCTGATGGGAGGTACCTTGAAGAGATTAGAACAAGAATCGCTATGGTTATCGTTGCCTTTTACAATATGAAAAACATAAAAAGTTAGTTGTATATCCTTTACAGGACGTCGCAGTCAACCCCAGCATTTTTGGCTGTTTGTGATCTCTTGGCTAGTTTAGTTTAGTTTAGTTTAGTTTAGTCGTTGGATCAACATCACGGCACACGGTTTAACCCTAAGTGCTCCGTTTTCCTCCTAACTCAAACCTGAGTCTGGAGAAACTCAGCTCAATGCACGAACTCCGTTGCATCGGCGAGGATCCTGAAATACTTTGGGTAGATTTTTAACTTCGAAATTTTGCCCGGGCAGCGCCGTTAGGCTACTCTTTTTCGATTTCCAACTGCCAAGGGATTTTTTACGTGCGCAACAATACACACGGGCGTCCGATCTCACTACCCAGAGACCAGGGGAAATTTTATTACTGGAAGTCCAGGTGGATTTTTTAAATAAATCCCGATCCTCACCGGGGCCTGAACCCGGGACCTCCAGCACTCGAGGTGGACACCATTACTGCACAATGCAAAACTAGCTAGTCCAGCAACCGGCCGCCGCCATTTTCTGAACATGTAGTTCACAATACAAATTGGATCAACATCGAATACAATCTTGGCTAGTTTACGTTCTGTAGTTTGCCATTGCTTTTTGAACAACTGGCACCCATACCATTTTCATAACACCCCAACGCAATGCGGTCTGCTGCCAAATCGCCGGCAGCTGTCTTTCGAACGCGGTATGTGCGATTACGAACTACTTCCGTTACCCATTCGACACGGAGCAGGCATATATATATATATACATTCTTGAAAGATATTCATTTCGGGAATTGAAATTCCAAACGACGTCATCAAATTGATGAGGAAAAACAAAAGGACTTGCTAATAAAACCTAGACTGCCGTGGGGATCACATACTCCCCCATTCCAACACTATCAGCGGCTCTGTATTTATTATTTCAGCCAAAGTATTATTCATTTATTCACTTCATATGTTACATAACTCCGCAGTATGAACCCGACAAGATGCAGCGAAGTATGCCAGGCAAGAAATAATGCGACAGTGCTGCTGTGTTTGTAAACAGGTCTGTTAGAACTGTGGGTAAAGCTTACTTGTGTATGACTTCATGTGGCTACTGTGGGGTTAGTTAAGTATTCTCATGGCTGCTGCTTTAGGTGTGTGAGTTAGACTCCCACACATACTACCAATAAAATAAAGTAAAACCTGGGAAGGTTAACCCGGTCAACAAATGCCCGCAGAGGTAGGATGTGTCGGCCTAACGGCGCAAGAACGCAGCTCTGCTGTAAACAGGCACAACGCAATCACGTCTGATACAACTCTCCAAATGAACGCAGAAGAAGAAGAAGAAGAAGAAGAAGAAGAAGAAGAAGAAGAAGAAGAAGAAGAAGAAGAAGAAGAAGAAGAAGAAGAAGAAGAAGAAGAAGAAGAAGAAGAAGTAGAAGAAGAAAAAGAAGAAGAAGAAACAAAGTAAAAGACCCCTTTCCACGTCTCGAGTGGTATAGGGTACACGACGTCCGCCTCATATTTTATAGACCAATCGGCACCTAATTCATTATGTGGTCACACCGGCCAGCTTTGCTTTCCAGAACATTTTCCGGTTACAGTTTTAGACTGAGCCAACCCAGGAGCCCAGGTCAATCGTTAAATAAATCTCCACATCGATAGAGATTTGAATACATGACCACAGGGCTGGCAGGGAGGTATGCTAACCACTACGCCACACGACTCCGGAATAAATTAGCAGAAAACAACAAATCTAGATTAATGCTAAATATAATATATATTTATATATATATATATATATATATATATATATATATATATATATATATATATATATATATATATATATATATATATATATATATATATATATATATATATATATATATAACATGCTAAATAAAACGACACCAGTTCTAGGACCAAGTGGCTGCCATAATACGTGTCTAACTGCAGGTGCGTATACCAAATAAATATAAACAAAGGTGGCTATTGTGTATACTTTTCTTCTTTCTCCGGCTCTGTGGCGAAGTGGTTACGGACGCAATTCGTCATCCAGCATGCCACGTTCGAAACACACCTGCGTGCGATTTGGCAGCAGACCGCCTTGATTTGTATTTCATACATTGGTATGTGTGCCGGCCGTTCTTTAAGCAATGGTAAGCTACTGAACGTAAACTTGCCGAGAAATCACAAACAGCAAAAAATTTCTGGGGTTGACTGCGACGTCCTGTAAAGGATATACAATTAACTTTTTCTTCTTTCTATTGTCCGGTGCCACCTAGTAACAAAGTACTCCACAACTAAGAAGCCCGGCTGCGTCTTGTCGGTGACAACAAATTCTCCACCCTCCCGTTGGTTTCCAGCTGTCTTCCTATCAAGCCCCAAATACAACTGATGGCAGTCTCCGTAGCAAAGTGTTTACGCCGATTGCCTCTCGGTCCGAAGGTTGTGGGTTCGATTCCAGGTTATGCCGTTCGGTTCACCGCTGCAATTTTCTCGGGGACTTCTGGGGGGTCGTCACTGGAGCTGCGGAGTTCGTGCTTTGCGGAAAGAGACCAAGCCATATGAAATAACATCCGGGTGCAATGAAGTCGATCGTCTTGCTTTGTAAACCCTTATTTAGTGAGGTCAGCATGGCCGAATGGATACCAGCGTTTGTTCTTAAACATCCGGTTTAGTGTTGACTTCAATCTGGTGTTCTAAAATATAAATGTTCTGAGATACAGCAGATGTCAATTTTAATATCAGAATCTGAAAGAGGTTTGCAAGCCATTCTAGACAAAGCAATAGACACACATATTACTACCCCTGAAACCACTGAAGGGAACAAGGGGAGGGCAGATAAGTAAATACCTGAATGGCTCAACCAAGTTGTATGGTCGAGACAAGAACACTGAGCTGATCCACGACTCTGGCGATTGAGTGAGATTGCAAAAAAAATGACCGCACACGCTTATCGGCATGGCACATGATGATGATGATGAAGCCACTGAAATAGCATAAGAAATACATTCACAGTTATTGATTTACACTCATAGAAATTGATGAAAGAAGTGGATATTAAAAAACGAACGAACGAACTTTATTTTCACATGGTAACAAATTGGACACGCAGGCCCGTCTTACATTCGGCCCTTCCAATCACTCATCTTTCGTTCATCAATAGTGCATGATGCATTCACATAGGAAAAAAAACCATTGTCAAATGAATATTGTAAACATAAACAATGCATATTACCATGTTATGAGACACTTCCCCTACCCACGCACACATCCCCCACCTACCACACATCCCCCCTACCCACCCACAATACCCCCATCCACACACAGCCCCATCTACACACATCTCCCCACCACACACAGCCCCATCTACACACATCCCCCACCCACACACACATCCGCCACCCATCCCATAACCCACACACACTCACCCACCCACATATCCACCACACACCCACACACCCCCAACCAACCAGCCAAACACACATCCCCCAACCACACATCCCTCCACCCTCCCACACATTCCCCCACCAACCCACACATCCCTCACCTACCCACACACATCTCCCACCCACCACACATCCTACCACACACACATCCCCACTCATCCACACATACCCCCACCCAGACACACATCCCCAGGCACACATGCCTCCACCCACCCACTCATCCCTCCCACACACATCACCCACCTACACACATCTCCCCACCCACCCACCCACACACCTCCAACCACCCAGCCAAACCCACATCCCCCAACCACACATCTAAACACACACACACACATCCCCCGACAACCCACACATCCCGCACCTACCCACACACACCCCCACTTAAACACATCCCCCAACCACCCACCCACACATCCCCGTACCCACCCACACACATCCCTCACCCATCCCCCAACCTATACACAATCACCCACCCACACATCCTCCACCCACCCACACACAACCAATCACCCATCCCCAAACCATAAATCCCTTAAGCACACATCCCCCCCCCCCAACAAACCAAACACACACACCCTCACCCACACATCCCCTACCCACATCTCCCCTACCCACATCTCCCCACCAACAGACACCCCACCACCCACACATGCATCCCCGACCAACCCACACATCCCCACCCACACACAAACCCCCCCATACACATATCAGCCACCTTTACACACACCCCCACCCATACACACATCCCCCATACCCTTCCTCCACACCACCGACACCCACCCCCACAAACACATCACCACCCACCCACACCCATACACCCCATAAACCCAAACATATTCCCCCACCCACACAACATCCCCCACCCACACGTCCCTCATCCACACACACACACACACATATCCCCACGCACCCGCACATTTCCCCTCACCCCCCCCCCCCTCTACACACACACACATCCTTCACCCACAAGGGACAAGATAGTTGAGGAGCGCTAGCAGGATTGAATGCAAGAAAGTTTCTAAGAAAAGAAACAGTCCAGTATGCTATCTATATTGTTAAAAGTTAGTTGCATATCCTGTACAGGACGTTGCAGTCAATCCCAGCATTTGTTGGCTGTTCGTGATGTCTTGGCAAGTTTACGTTCAGTAGTTTGCCATTTTTTTCTGAACCACCGGCACCCATACCATTTCATAAAAAAACCCAACGTAAGGCGGTCTGCTGCCAAATCGTCCACATCTGTGTTTCGAGCACGCGTATATGGGATTACGAACTGCGGCCGTAATCTCATCGCCACGGAGCAGGCTAATTTTACTAGACTAAGGACAATTATGAAAATCTGAAATATGACAAGCAAAAACGATTTATATTTAATACTGTATAAGAATAAATACGAGCATTGAGAGGAGTATGGGGATACCCTAAATAAAAACTACAAGGAGGCAACTAGAAACTTCTACAAAAGATAAGTGCAATGTGAACCAGAGGAGGAACCCTTTGACCCAACTGAAATAATTAACAGCGAAAGTAGAGAACCAATAAGTGAACAAAAACAAAGCCTAATAAGATGGAAGCAAACTTCGAACAACTTCTCAACATTCCATCAGATGTCACAGGAATTCAAGAAACCGGCGCAGATGCCACAGAAGATCTAGAACCAGACATATTGAAAGAAGAAATTATAGGAGCCCCGTTGAACAAATCACCGAGAAAAGATGAAATACCAAATGAACTAAATAAAGCAGCAAGAAAAGTAGGAACAGCATGGCTACATAGACTATTCAACCATGTTTGGGTAGAACAACAGACACCGCGAGACTGGGGAAACTCCATAATTACCACAATTTGGAAAAACAAACGCAGTAAAAAAGACTGCATACAATACAGAGGCATTTCTCTTTAGAGTCATACTGGGAAAATATTTTGCAAAATTCTAGAAAAAAGATTACGAACTGCTATAGAACCCCAGCTAAGCGAAACATAGCTTGGATTTAGAAAAAAACAAAGGATGCACAGATGACATTTTTGCTCTTAGACAACTTATTTTAAAAAAATCAATCGAATTTAATGTAACACTCTACTTAGCCTTTGTCGACCAAGAAAAGGCATTTGATAGAGTAGATAGAAACAAGCTGTGGGAAATCTTTAAACAATATGGAGTGAGTACACATCTAACAAACCTATGTAGAAGCTTATTCAACAACAGTTAATGTATAGTGAGAGCAACTGGAGGACACTCAGAACCTTTTACTATAAGATCCGGAGTACGACAAGGTTCATAACCTATACAGACAACGTATGTAAAGAAACCAGCCAAACAGAGACGGCAAGAACACCGCATTATGAGAACACATAAGAAGAACCATCTGGAAATTTACACCATTAGAAAACTCGTTTGCGGACGACCAAGCACTAATAGCAAAATCTGAAGCTGAATTACAAGACCACATGAATAGTCTAAACGAAATGTGCATTGGACATAATATGAAAATTTGCACAAGTATAACAAATGTAATGACTGTAACTAACGACGAAAAAACAACAATTCACCTAAACGAGCACCCCCTGAAACAAGTACAGTAAAGAGTTTCAAGTACCTAGGAAGTATAATTTAATCAAATGGCAAATCAGAAGACGAGATCGAAAATAGATGCAATAGGGCAAACCAATTCATTGGACAACATTAGTTACTAAGAAGGCACTGTACAACACAATCTTCCTACCAACTCTACGCTACCAATGCTAAATCTGGACAATGACAGAAAAAGAAAAAAAAAAAAGAAAAATCACAAAAGCAGAAATGAGATTAAAAGAATACTCAATGTATCAAGAAGAGATAAGATCAGAAATGAAGAAATCAGGACTAAAGTGGGGGTTACAGCAGCGCTAGATTTTTATTAGATGGCAGCAAGTCAAATGGTTTGGCCATGCAACTAGGTTACCAACTAACAGTATACCACAACAAGCAATAATGTACAAACCTGATGGAAGCAGAGGATGAGGCCGATCAGGTAAACAATCGATGGAGGGAATAGCAGAGTCCATGGGAATATTGAGAAATGAAGCCCATAAGCTGGCACTCTCCCTCTGTTTATACTTCACCTCGACAACGCAAGGTACAAGAGGGGCATGATTAAATGAGATGAGATTAGATGAGATTAGACGAGATGAGACAAAACGATTTCTATTTAATATTGTTTACAGAATAAATACGAGGGAGCTTCAAATGAAAACCTTATTTTTTCGGGTGTGGATATATTCTAAAAAAGTAAAGAACAAAAGTATCATTTTTCGATGTAGTCACCACAGCTTTCAATGCAAGTCCTCGGGCGCCGATAGAGTACTTGGATTCCTGTCGAAAATATTTTCTTGGTCACGTGTGTACCCACGCATGCACCGCCTGTTGTACATCTTCACAGAAGTCATACCATTTTGAAACTTCCCACCCCACCCATATACTTGCTGGACTGACAGGCATGCATCACCATACTGGACCTTCATGACACTTCCCACTCCACCCATATACTTGCTGGACTGACAGGCATGCATCACCATACTGGACCTTCATGAAACTTCCCACTCCACCCATATACTTGCTGGACTGACAGGCATGCATCACCATACTGGACCTTCATGAAACTTCCCACCCCACCCATATACTTGCTGGGCTGACAGGCATGCATCACCATACTGGACCTTCATGAGACTTCCCACTCCACCCATATACTTGCTGGGCTGACAGGCATGCATCACCATACTGGACCTTCATGAGACTTCCCACCCCACCCATATACTTGCTGGGCTGACAGGCATGCATCACCATGCTGGACCTTCATGAAACTTCCCACTCCACCCATATACTTGCTAGGCTGACAGGCATGCATCACCATACTGGACCTTCATGAGACTTCCCACTCCACCCATATACTTGCTGGGCTGACAGGCATGCATCACCATACTGGACCTTCATGAGACTTCCCACTCCACCCATATACTTGCTGGGCTGACAGGCATGCATCACCATACTGGACCTTCATGAGACTTCCCACTCCACCCATATACTTGCTGGGCTGACAGGCATGCATCACCATACTGGACCTTCATGAGACTTCCCACTCCACCCATATACTTGCTGGCCTGACAGGCATGCATCACCATACTGGACCTTCATGAAACTTCCTACTCCACTCATATACTTGCTGGGCTGACAGGCATGCATCACCATACTGGACCTTCATGAGACTTCCCACTCCACCCATATACTTGCTGGGCTGACAGGCATGCATCACCATACTGGACCTTCATGAGACTTCCCACTCCACCCATATACTTGCTGGGCTGACAGGCATGCATCACCATACTGGACCTTCATGAGACTTCCTACTCCACCCATATACTTGCTGGGCTGACAGGCATGCATCACCATACTGGACCTTCATGAGACTTCCCACTCCACCCATATACTTGCTGGGCTGACAGGCATGCATCACCATACTGGACCTTCATGAGACTTCCCACCCCACCCATATACTTGCTGGGCTGACAGGCATGCATCACCATACTGGACCTTCATGAGACTTCCCACTCCACCCATATACTTGCTGGGCTGACAGGCATGCATCACCATACTGGACCTTCATGAAACTTCCTACTCCACCCATATACTTGCTGGGCTGACAGGCATGCATCACCATACTGGACCGTCATGAAACTTCCCACTCCACCCATATACTTGCTAGGCTGACAGGCATGCATCACCATATTGGACCGTCATTCACCGATGAATTTCTATAGGTTTCACCACTTTAATTGACCAAATACGGATAACAGAACTCTGCTCCTGTTTGGTGCATGTCACAAGTGTGGCGGCCATCTTTAAACTGTTATTATGACGTCATTGTGTTCGTCCACACCGTGATGTCAGGTGCTAAACACTCTTGATATCCTTAACCACAATATTGACAGGTTACAAGAAAATGGCATGGTTATTGTGATTTCAATCCCACTTTTAAGGTTTTCATTTGAAGTCCCCTCGTGACTATATATAACATGACAATCAATAAAACACACTAACGTTATGATAGGCAGGACTTAGTTGAAATTACATTATAAATTCATATAACATATGTTAAAAACAGTATTTAGATTCAATTATATCACGAAGCTTCTACTCAGAATTATAATGAGAAGAAAAAGAAAGAAAATAAAAATGGAAATTAGTGAAAAGTATGGATGTGTGGAAGGACAGGGTACAAACAATGCAATATATACATTACGGACACTAATAGAACGATCAATAGAAAAACAGAAAGACATCTATATTTCCTTCGTAGATTATGCTAAGGCATTTGACAAAGTAAAACATTGATTAATTGGGTTATTTCGGGATTTGAATTTTAAATATTGAGCACAACCCACTACTGGCAACGCTGATAGTATTCTGGTATGAACCTAAGGCCTATCCACGTCAATATGGAAGCACTATACTCGAGTTTCGCCCTCGTTTGAGCTCGTTAGTAGTGCATATCCCTGACCGGATCCCTAAACAAGCCCCGGATCACTGGCGTGTGAAGCGGGTATACTATCAGCGTTGCCAGTAGTGGGTTGTGCTCAATATTTAAAAGTAAAACATGATGAACTGATTAAAATGTTGGATGTTAATATTGGTGGGAAAGATCACAGAATGATAAAGAATATTACTGGAATCAAGTAGCAGCAATTAAAATGGGATATAAAGATGGCAATTACGAACAAATAAAGCTAGGAGTACAACAGGGGTGTGTCTTGTCACCGGATCTCTTCTCCTTCTATAGCGAAGTAATAATGAGAGAGATCAAAGAGAAGCCAGAAATACTAATCGGCGGATATAAAATAACAATATACGCTATGCAGATGACACAGTATTCGTGGCGGATAAGGTAAAAGATCTACAACAGTTGTTGGACATCGTAGTAACAGAGAGTGCCAAGAAAGAACTCTCCGTGAATATCAATAAAACAGTAACAATGGTGATATCAAAGAAAAAAGTAACACCAAAATATAAATAGAAGGGACAATTCTTAACCAAGTGGATAATTTTAATTACTCAAGGGCATTTATAACATCAGATGGAAGACGCACAACAGAGATTAAGAGCAGAATGGTGCAAGCAGAAGTTGCATTTCAGAAAATGAAGAATATCTTATGCAATAAGTCGCTATCATTGCATGTAAGAAAGAGAGTGCTGAAGTGCTATATATAAGGGTCGTTCATTTGAAATCCGTTCCAATGGCTTTATTATAAAAGCATGAAAGAAACATAAACAGGTGCGGCAGAATCAAACAAAGCATTCATTTTGAATTAATTATGCACCATGGGTTGGCCAGAAGAAGTCGCCGTAGGCATTCAGGCAAGCATCCCATTGCTTAAGTAGGCGGCGAATGCGGTCCGCAAAAAAGGAATATGGATGCTTACTAAACCAAGTGTTTACCGCGTTCATTACGTCTGCATCTGTATGAAATCGTTGCCCCTTATGAGCTTTTTTAGAGGTCCGAACAATCGAAAATCACATGGTGACACATCAGGACTATAGGCTGGATGTTACAGAATTTCCCACTTCTTCCTTGCTAATGTTTCCAGCACAATCTTTGCAACATGCGGACGAGCATTCCATCCATCCATCATCCATCATGTGCCATGCCGGTAAGCGTGGGCGGTCATGTTTCGCGATCTCACTCGATCACCAGAGTCGTGGATCAGCTCTGTGTTTCTGTCTCGACCATGCCACGAGGCCAAGCCATCCAGGTATTTGCTTCTAGGTCTTCCTCTAGGTCTGTTCTCTTCGATCTTACCAGTTGTCACCAAGTTCTCCAATTCATTTCTTCTCATAACATGCCCAAAAAATTTTGACTTTCTGCGTCTAATATCTCTAATCAGTTTACGATCTTCATTTGTTTCTTGAAGGACCTGTTCATTGGTCTTTCTGGCTGTCCATGGTATTCTTTGCATTTTCCTCATAAACCACATTTCTACAGCCATCAGATGTTTTTCAGCTTGACTGCTCATTGTCCAAGCTTCACATCCATATAAAAGTACAGGTTCTATGTAGCACCTCAACACTCTTTTTCTCGTTTCAATTGACATCTTTTTATTGGTCAGTATGTTTTTCATCTTGCTAAAGGCTACCTTAGACATGGCGATTCTTGTTCTAATCTCTTCAAGGCATCTCCCATCAGATGTTATTACTGTTCCGAGATAATTGTACCTATTCACTTGTTGAAGAATATTCCCATTTACTTGTATATTACATTGTGGTATTTCGTTCTTCCTAGTGACGACCATAATCTGTGTCTTTTTACAATTTAATTCTAACCCTCGTTGTTCACTGTGTGTAACAACTGCATCTACTAAATGTTGCAGGTCCTGTTCATTGTCTGCAATCAATACTGTATCGTCTGCATATCTAATGTTATTGATGCATCGTCCCCCAATGTTGATTCCTTCCATATCTTCAATATTTCTGAAAATACTTTTCACTGTACAGGGAAAACAGATCTGGAGACATTACACATCCCTGTCTCACACCTCTCTTAATAGGCTGATATTGGCCTACTTCATTATCAACTCTTATGGCAGCTTGTTGTTTCCAATATATGTTTTTTACAAGTCTAAGGTCTTTTCCATCAATTTGTAGATCTTCAAGCATCCTTATCATGTCGACATGTCTCACTTTATCGAAAGCCTTTGTGTAGTCAATAAAGCAAAGGTGTAGATCTTTGTTTACTTCTATAGATTGTTCAATTACGGTTCTCAGTAAATACACAGCATTTACTGTACCCTTTCCTTCTACAAACCCACATTGTTCTTCTCCTATTTCAGGTTGTATTTTCCTCCTAATTCTTTGCATGATAATTCTTAGCAAAATCTTCGTGATGTGACTCATTATACTAATTGTTCGATGTTGATCACATTCCAAGGCTCCTGATTTCTTTGGGATTGCAATAAATACAGAATTACATAATTCATGAGGGATATTTCCAGTATCATATATTGTATTAAGCAGACTGGTAACTTTATCTATTCCATATTCTTCTAAAGCATTAATCATTTCTGTTGTGACACTGTCTGGACCGGGGGTCTTGCCAGATTTCATATCTTTATTATCGTGCAACAAAATCACACCGCGAGAAAGCATGCCGGGTCGTTTATTCTTGATGGCTTTTTGCAGCTTGTCTAATGTTTCCAAGTAGTGGGTAGAGTTGATGTTGACACCAGTTCTTTAAAGTCGGCCAACAATAGCCCTTCCTGGTAAAAAATGCGCTCAGCATAACCTTACCAGCGGAAACCTGTAACTTGAATTTTTTTGGCTTTTGGTGATCCAGCATGCTTCAATTGCATGCTCAGCATGCTTCCATTGCATGCTCTCTCTTTTGCTGCTCGGCTCAAAGTGGTGACACCATGATTCATCGCCTGCCACTATGCGGTAGAGAAATGTATCACCCTCGTCTCTGTAACGCAGCAAGTAGTTCAAGCAACATCCCATGCGTTCCTCTTTTTTGTGGTCAGTCAACATCCGTGGTACCCACTGTGAACACACCTTCTGATATTGCAGTTTCTTACGAACGACCTTTTGAATTGTCCCAACTGACACATCAAATTCTTTCGCTAGCGAACGTATGCTTCGACAACGGTTCATCTGTACTGCTGCAGCAATTTTGGAGAGAGTCTTTTCTGTTGCAACAATATGCGCTTAACCCGGTCGTCGAAGATCTGTCGTGAACTGACGTCTTTTCCGAAACATTCGTGCCCAGTCTGTCACTGTTGTCTTCGACACACATTTGTTACCGTACGCTGCCTGCATTCTTCGACGAATGTCCACTGGTCGACATCCTTCAAATGAAAGAAACTGAATCACCGCTCTTTGGGCTTCTTTGGACGGATTTTGGATCAACCCATGCCATTTTCTCAACGGTCAGAAACAGAACCTATGCATCATAGGACGATAAGCACGTGCTATTTTATTCATTGGTCAGTGCTTATCACATGACTATGTCATGATCATGTTTAACGTACGCAATTACGCGTGCTGCGGCACGAACGGATTTCAAATGAACGCTCCTAATAGAACCTGTTTTCCTGTATGGCTGTGAATCTTGGAATGTAAATGAACAAATTAGGAAGGGCTTGGAATCAACAGAGTTGTGGTTCCTGAGGCGAATGTTGCGAATTCCCTCGACTGCCAAGGTAACTAACAACGATTGCCTGAAAGAGGCTAATGAAACTAGAACATTTTATACAACAATAAGAAAGAGACAAACAGCTTTCTTTGGTCATGTGATGAGAAGAGAGGCAATAGAGAATATAGTGACAACGGGAAAGATCGAGGGGAGGAGAGTCAGAGTACCAAGAGAAATGATGCTGGACGGATTGAGACGGTGGCCCGAAGGGACATAATCTGTACAGTTTATCCAGGGAAAAAAAGCAAAACAACAGATCTGTGGAGAGTCATGAGCGCCTACGCCACCCGGCATGGCACTTGATGATGATGAGATTAAATTATATACGAAATGAATACTTAACTATATATTCTTCTTCTTCTTCTTCTTCTTCTTCTTCTTCTTCTTCTTCTTCTTCTTCTTCTTCTTCTTCTTCTTCTTCTTCTTCTTCTTCTTCTTCTTCTTCTTCTTCTTCTTCTTCTTCTTCTTCTTCTTCTTCTTCTTCTTCTTCTTCTTCTTCTTCTTCTTCTTCTTCTTCTTCTTCTTCTTCTTCTTCTCTTCTTCTTCTTCTTCTTCTTCTTCTTCTTCTTCTTCTTCTTCTTCTTCTTCTTCTTCTTTCTTCTTCTTCTTCTTCTTCTTCTTCTTCTTCTTCTTCTTCTTTGTGATATAATTTTCCACAAGTGTAACATCGCGGTAAATATTTCCAATACGATTCAAAAGTTGACACCGCAGAGGATAATTTGTTCCTCGCTGCGATAGATCCTGCTTTTTCATCGATCCATTGTGACGTCACCACAACAAACCAAATAAATACGGCATGTCGATAATGAAACGGTCTGTTTTTTTCACCAACCCACACACACACGAGGCAGGAAGATCAGATGCAGATGCTGGAATGAGTGCACCCTCCCAAACAAATAGTAAAATAAAACATAGTTTGATTACTAAGAGGAGGAAAGCCTCAGCCAACAAAGACATCGCAATCAGACTCTGAAACCAGTCGCCGAAGTATGTGGAAGTCATTCTGATAAATAAGGTAGTGGTCATTATCCAGACCTGACTTTGTGAATGCAGCACTTTGTGAAAGTAGTTGTAGCAGCTTGACTGAATGCAGTAGCCACTTAACTGAGTGAGGCAGCTGAGATAGTGAGGCCAAATATGATTCCACAGCAACTTCCTGTCAATTTTCACCACCTTTCCAGGACAGGTATTAAATATCCTTTTTCCTAGGTATATGTGGAAGAAACACAGTGAGCCAAAAGATTAAATAAAAACGGGGGGAAAAAAATAAAAGAACTCTCCAGAATATTCTACACTGAATGTTACCGAGATCCAAGAACGGATGCAACTATGAGGACCATGTATGATACAGTGGTACAGCCAGGAGATAGATAATTAGTTAGAGATGAATTTGTAAATAATCTGGTAATTGTACTGCATTGATTGTTGTATGTTATTACATGTATATGCACCAACTTCATTTATATAGATATAATAAATGATGAAAATTACGGATTATTTTCTCTTTTGAGAGTTCTCTTGTCATAGTAAAATTGTTGTATGTAATTACCCTAGATTAATTATTTAGTTGGTAGAGGAGAGGCAAGGAACCATCCATAAGGACATTTGGGATACTCAGTAAAAATTTCATTTTTTTCCTTGAGGTATTCCTTGGTTCTCCAAAACTCTATTTAATGGTCTCAAATCATTGAGCCAGTCACAGCTAAATTAATTTTAACGGGCAGGATCCCATTGAGAAAGAAGAACATCAACTATTTATCCAACAAGTGTGGGATGTAAGTCCGGGGATTTATTTAATCAGGAAGTAGGATATAACATGTTGGAATAGTAACATTCACCTAGTCAGAAGTTATCATATCATTAGATATTGATAAAGTTAGGTAGATAACTCTAATCAGACATACGTGCTTTGCTTAAAGTCTATTCTCCAGGTATACAGGCGTATTCACCTTCAGAGACGACAAGAAAATGGTAAGAATGGCAGACACCACCAGACTGAGAAATCTTTTCATCGAGACTGGTAAGCAGTGTGACCTAACAGGTAAGGAGTTAGCTCAATATGTTAGCGAGGAATTCGAGAAACATGAACGGCTACAAGCTGAGAAGGAAAATGAAGAAAAGCGTCTACAAGATGAGAAGAAAAAGGAAGAAAAGCGTCTACAAGCTGAGAAGGAAATGGAGGAAGGATACTACAAGTCGACTTAGAAAATAAGAAGAAGGACAGACAGGCAAACAGAGAACAAGAAGAAAAAGGACATGAACTGGAAATGAGGAAGTTGAACAATGAAACTGAGTTACGACGACTGGAAATCATGAACCAACATAATCCCTCAACAGATCAAAGTAGATCTCCAGCTGATCCACAGAGTGAAACAGCTTCAGTTCAAGTTAACGTCATGTCTTTTCCGTTGGATCCTTTCAACGAACAAACAGACATCATCGAAAATTATTTATCAAGATTCGAGAGTATGTGTGTGATGTGCGGATTGGAGGAGACCAAATGGGCAGTTAAATTGTCACAAGGACTTCGCGGAATTTCTTACGAAGTATTTTCTAGGATACGACCGGAGGAGTTGGGCAATTATAACATCCTAAAACAAGCCTTATTAGCCAGATTCGAAATACACGGAGAGAACTACAAGAAACAGTTCAGGACTGCTCGGAAGGAAGCCGGAGAGAACATTTCTCAATACATAGAAAGACTGAAATCCTACCTAAACAAATGGCGTACCATGTCTAGATTTGATGAAACCTACCAAGATCTAGAAGAAATGTTTCTAATAGATCAACTTAAACAGAAAATGTCTCAGGACATGAGAGCATTTTTAACACAAAATGGAGCTGAGAGATTGGAATCTATCATTACTTTGGCAGAGAGATATGAAAAGTCGCAGAAAGAGACTGGAGGTAATCAACGAACTACCAATAATCTTCCTCGCGAATTCCCTCAGAAGACCAAAGATAAAAAAAGAGGCGGAAAGAAATCCAGCAAACCAAATAGATCGAATGGATCAAATAAGACCACTACAAATCAGAATCAGCAGGTCAAGTGGGAAAAGAAGCTCTACTGAAGCCATTGTAAAACTCATACTCATAACACAAAGGATTGCAGAAAGAAGCTTCAACCTCTAACCACAGCCTGTGTGGTAAACCTAAAGCAGCGAGCAGGAACCGTAATGCTCGTTCCAATATGGACACGCAACGGAACACCAACTCCAAACTGCCAGTAATAGAATCTGCCAACCTGAACGGGTGGACAGTGGAATGTCTCTATGATACAGGTTTATTATTCGACACAATTGTACAAGCCTCATTGGTAAACCCAGAGCAAGTTACAGATGAAACCGTCGAAATACAGGGATTTCTGAAAAGTTCCGTACCTATGACACTTCCTGTTGCCAAGGTCAGCATAACGTCACGCTATGTTAGGGAGAAATCAGAGCAGCGGTCATGGAAGACCCAATCTACCCTGTCATGCTCGGATTTCGCTACGTCCTTTTAGGAGAACAAGTACAGCCAATGATAGCATCAGCGGTGACTACGCGCCAACAGGCCAAGGAAACTACAACGACTACGACACCAGCAAATCTTCAACCTGAAGATTTAAAACAAGCTCAAGCAACAGATAGTTCACTTGGGATGTGCTTCCGTAAGTTGCCAACAATAACATACACCTCCTAGGAAGGGTGATTTCTACATGAAGAATGGAATTCTTCACAGAAACGCAGGAAAGTTAGGACAAGAGTATTTTCAACTGGTTGTTCCAACTACTTACAGAACACAAATACTTGAGATGGGACATAGTATGCCATTTAGCGGACATATGGGAATCAACGCAACCATGCAACGAATCTCAACTTACTACTACTGGCCTGGAATTAACATGGACATCCAACGATATGTCAAAACATGCCCAGAATGTCAGAAAGTAGCCCCAAAGAACTGGACACCTCCAGCTGCATTAGGGGAAAGGCCTATCACGAGAGATTTCAACAAGAAATCAAACAACATAGAGTTAGAGGTGGGAGAAAATGTACTTGTACTTCTTCCCACAGGTCAAAATCAGTTGCAGATCGGTTGGAGAGGACCTTATGTAGTGAAGGAGAAAATTTCCAGAACAAACTACAAGATCTCTATAAAGGGGAAAGAGAAAATCTTTCATCTCAACCTGTTACGAAAGTACAACGAGAGACCCACCACCGAGACAGCACATTTGATAGCAATGGCAGTAACAACAGAAGTTGAACATGGAAACTCAAGGGGAGTGGAGTATCCTCTGCAGTTCAAAAAGACTTATCGAGATGTGGACATTAGTTCAACACTAACGACGGATCAGCAGCAGCAGATTCGAGAGTGCTTAGAGAATTATGCAGCGATACTAACAGACAAGCTAGGACTGACAGATCTAGTAGAATTCAACATGAAGTTGAAGGATCCAGCACCTGGGCGAGTCAACGACTTACCCTATTCCATACGCCAAAGCCAAAACTCTAACAGATTAAATCCAACAACTGCTGTGAGGAAGGATTAATGTAGGAGCAGACTTTCTCAGCAGACATCCTATTGAAGATTCTGTACAAGAATCAGAGGAGGAAAGAAAGAATGGGAGAAGAAAGGATTAGAGGAAATATAAGCTTGTTACGCTTGCTCAAAGCTACTGTTTTTCAGGCGAACAACAGTCTGAGAGGGGAGCCATGTGATATAATATTTCACAAGTGTAACATCGCGGTAGATATTTCCAATACGATTCAAAGGTTGACACCGGCAGAGGATAATTTGTTCCTCGCTGCGATAGATCCTACTTTTTCATCGACCCATTGTGACGTCACCACCGGAACACAACTAACCAAATAAATACGGCATGCCGACAATGAAACGGTCTGTTTTTTTCACCAACCTTACAGACACACGAGGCAGGAAGATCAGATGCAGATGCTGGAGTGAATGCACCCTCCCAAACAAATAGTAAAATAAAACACAGTTTGATTACTAAGAGGAGGAAAGCCTCAGCCAACAAAGACGTCACAATCAGACTCTGAAACCAGTCGCCGAAGTATGTGGAAGTCATTCTGATAAATAAGGTAGTGGTCATTATCCAGACCTGACTTTGTGAATGCAGCACTTTGTGAAAGTAGTTGTAGCAGCTTGACTGAATGCAGTAGCCACTTAACAGAGTGAGGCAGCTGAGATAGTGAGGCCAAATACTAATCCACAGCAACTTCCTGTCAATTTTCACCACCTTTCCAGGACAGGTATTAAATATCCTTTTTCCTAGGTATATGTGGAAGAAACACAGTGAGTCAAAAGATTAAATAAAAACGGGGGGGGGGGGGGGGGGATAAAAGAACTCTCCAGAATATTCTACACTGAATGCTACCGAGATCCAAGAACTGATGCAACTATGAGGACCATGTATAATACAGTGGTACAGCCAGGAGATAGATAATTAGTTAGAGATGAGTATGTAAATAATCTGGTAATTGTACTGCATTGATTGGTGTATGTTATTACATGTATATGCACCAACTTCATTTATATAGATATAATAAATGATGAAAATTACGGGTTATTTTCTCTTGTGAGAGTTCTCTTGTCATAGTAAAATTGTTGTAAGTAATTACCCTAGATTAATTATTTAGTTGGTAGAGGAGAGGCAGGGAACCATCCATAAGGACATTTGGGGTAGAAAGTAAAAATTTCATTTTTTTCCTTGAGGTATTCCTTGGTTCTCCAAAACTCTTTTTAATGGTCTCAAATCATTGAGCCAGTGACAGCTAAATTAATTTTAACGGGTAGGATCACATTGAGAAAGAAGAACTCAGGATCCTTGATCTCTTTGGGGTTGAGCCATCAACTATTTATCCGACATTCTTCTTCTTCTTCTTCTTCTTCTTCTTCTTCTTCTTCTTCTTCTTCTTCTTCTTCTTCTTCTTCTTCTTCTTCTTCTTCTTCTTCTTCTTCTTCTTCTTCTTCTTCTTCTTCTTCTTCTTCTTCTTCTTCTTCTTCTTCTTCTTCTTCTTCTTCTTCTTCTTCTTCTTCTCTTCTTCTCCTCCTCCCCCCTCCTCCTCCTCCTCCTCCTTCTTCTTCTTCTTCTTCTTCTTCTTCTTCTCTTCTTCTTCTTCTTCTTCTTCTTCTTCTTCTTCTTCTTCTTCTTCTTCTTCTTCTTCTTCTTCTTCTTCTTCTTCTTCTTCTTCTTCTTCTTCTTCTTCTTCTTCTTCTTCTTCTTCTTCTTCTTCTTCTTCTTCTTCTTCTTCTTCTTCTTCTTCTTCTTCTTCTTCTTCTTCTTCTTCTTCTTCTGCGTTCATCCGGATGTTTTTTTTCTCCGGATGTGACTGCGTTGTGCCTGTTTACAGCAGAGCTGCGTTCTTGCGCCATTAGGCCGACACATCCGACTTCTGCGGGCATTTGTTGACCGGGTTAACCTTCCCGTGGTTTCTTAGGACGTTTGAATCTCACTGTTGTGGTGTTATCCCCCATCCTAGCTGGCCCATATAGAACAGCTAAAGACATCCTGGTCAACCCTCAAGGGAAGGCAGGGGCAGACCATGGGCATTCCCCGCCATCCAAGGAGACTTCCATACTTGCAGAGCCGATACACAGGGCTCTGGTACTGGGCTCACCCAAGGAATCGTCACGTCCTGCACATGGCTGCTCAGCCTCACTTCCGTATATTGGGCCTTCCGTTCACCATAGCTGTTCTTCCGTAAACCAGAAGAATGCAGTCTGCAGATGACATCCACACAGTGAGCTTTCGATTCGAGCTTTCCACGTAATGGATTTGCTATCCAAGCAATATTCCATTTAATGCCTCTGGGACGCTCTTGTAACCGACATACCTGTGGTATGAAGTGCGGCAGTCTAAATACTTCTTCATGCACCTTTAAATGTCAACCTGAATGTAGTTAAAGTAAGCTGCAGTCAACTTGAGCTTGTTGATATCTCCATAGAGCTTGTCCTCAAATGAAGCAGGTGTGAGCCAAAATATCTTTCTCTGTTCTGCATATATTGGGCACTCCTGCAGCAAATGTTTAGCTGTCATTTTACCAGTTCCACAATTACATTCATCGGTATCTCCTATCTTTAGTTTATTGAACAAGTGGTATTTCAGCCTGTTATGTCCTGTGCGGAGTCTGAAGATTGCTACTTGTTCTCTTCGGTCGAGTTTGTAATATGCATCATCCTTCTGGTGGCCTGGATGCTCTGATTCCCATTTGGTTCTATAAGTGCTTTATATAAAACTCTTTGCCTCATTATAGGTTATGTCTATGTCAGGTTGTGGTAGTCGTCCATCCTCATTTGCTAGTCTGTCAGCCTCTTCATTTCCAGGTATACTGCAATGTGATGGGATCCACTGTATTATAACTGTTTTTGGATTTCTGGCATAGACCATGGAGTGCTGCTATTAGGTCAGCTAGTTCTGTGCTGTTTTTGCTCTTCAGTATTGAGACAGCTGACATTGCATCTGTGAAGATAGCTATTTGCTTCTCTTTATTTTCCTCCATCAAGAGCATTCTGCTGCAGTTTTCAAAGCCTCTACCTCCGATTTGAAGTTACTTGAAAATTTTCCAGTTGCCACTGACTGTCTTTTTTTCACTCCATTTTTTTTAAATTTAGGAGAATTCCTCCTCCCCCATTTTCTATTGAAATTTTGGCTGATCCATCTGTATATGCATGAGTCCAATTGCTGCTTGGGTAATGTTCTTTTATGTAGTTTAGGGTTATTATTCTTCTTTCTGTTTCATTCTGAGTGTTCTTTTTTTCAATACCAGGAATGTTTTCTATCATCTCAGGCAGTTGCTGCTGTCTCCAAGCTGAGAACTTGTCTGCATTGTAAATGGGTTTGACTGTTATATGTTAAGTATGGGAATCTGCCCTAATCTTTCGTTTTGCAGTTTCTACAAAGTTGCCACGCTTCTGTCTTCCCTTTCCAAAACCATTAAACCTGTTATACATAGGGTGGTCTGTCAATCATCTGAATTTTTCTGCTTGTTGCTGGGCTCTGCTATCTCTTCTAGATGTCCATATGGCTAGGTCATCTGCTAAGGAGGATGTGTGTACTCTGGCTGGAAAATTTTCCGTGATGTCATTTATATATGCTAGGAATAATGTTGGTGAAAGAACTCCTCCTTGGGTGACACCTTGCTCCAACAGCATCATTTTGCTGGTTTCTCCTTGTACTTTTGTCCTGGCAGTTCTGCTCTCAAGGTAGTGGCTGATCCATTTATACATTTCCCCACAAACATGCATTTTCTGCAGTTTTACTTTCAGTCCTTCCTTCCATACTTTATTAAATGATTTTTTCTAAATCTATTCAGACCGCTAGTATGTGTTTTTTTTTTTTTAAATCTTGGAAGGCATCCTCTATTTCCTGAGATATATAGGTAATTTGATCTTCAGTGGATCTGTACTTTCTAAATCCTGCTTGGTGTGGTGTTAAGAGTTTGTTTTCTTCCAGATGGCATGTTAGCCTGCCATTGATAATTCGTTCTATTAATTTTCCTACACAGCTAAGTAGACTGATAGGTCTATAGCCATTTGGTTCTTCCAGGTCTTTTCCTTTGTTTGGGACTGGTATTAGTATAGCTTCCTTCCATGCCTGTGGGACTATTCCTCTCTTCCAGCTGTAATTTAAGACTGCTAGTAGTTTCTTTTTTGCCTTAGTGCCTAGTCCTATTATCATTTTATTTGTGACTCCATTCTTTCCTGGTGATTTATTCGTTTTTAGGGTATTCATTGCCTTTCTTCCATTGTTAGATTTGCCATCATATATTCTGCTGCTATCTCTGTATTACTATGATGTATCTGTTTGTCTTTGATTACTTTCTTCTGTTCGCTTGTAATATCAATGTGTTTTGCACTGGCATAGTGTTCCATTAGTGCATTTGCAGCCTTTTTTTCCTGTAAGCAAGGCATTTCATTGTTTAATTGTTATTTGTTTGTTTCTAGGTCCTTCATTGTTCATGGCTTTCACTAGTTTCCATAGTTTGTTTCCATCCCTGTCAAAATTCAGGTTTTCTGTTTTTTCCCTCCAACAATCTCTTGTTGTTTAATGTACTGTTCTTTTATATTTTGTTGAGATAGCTTTGAGAGAGATGTTCGCTTCAGTTGTTTGTTCTCTCTCTCTGATGTCTTCCTGGCATCTTCAACTTTGTCCTCCAAAATTTGTAGTTCTTCAGTCCAGTATGGTTTGTAATTTTTCCTCGCTCCTCTTGGAATAGACTCAGTGGTCACCTGTATTATTGCTCTGTTTAGACTTTCCACCATTTGCTTCATGTTGCCATATCGTGTATTTATGTTTTCACAATATTTGTCTGTTAGTATGGTAAATCTGTCCCAATCTGCTCGTTTGTAATTCCAGCGGGGCAAAGGCTTTTGCTCCTGTGGAACATACTCCATATTCATTAACAAGCTTGATTGGTCTGTGGTCACTACCTGCTAATTGGTCAAGCACATGGCGATCGATTTTGTGGAGGATGTCTCCTGTGCAGAAAGCTAAGTCTGGAGTAGAAGTGGTAAACCATCTTCTGGAGTAGAAGCTCGGTGTGTCATCCGCTTTGTTGAGTAGATGGAGATTTGAGTCTATTTCCCAGTCCTCCACTTCATCTCCTCTTTTGTCAGCATCTGGGTATCCCTATCTTTCTGAACGGCTATTAAAGTTTCCGACAATAATGCAGTTTGTGTCAGTTATTTTCATGTTTGAGAGTGTAAGGTCCTTATCTGCTGGGCTATACAGATTGTAAATTCTTATTTTCACGTCCTTTATCATTATATCAACACCTATAATTTCCGTTTGGTTGTCAGAGATCACAGATACTTCGCTGCAAGGTATTGTATTTCGTGTAAGTATTAGAACTCTTCCTTTGTGTCCTTCGCGGTCAAAACGTGTGGCCTGATATCCTCTGACTGAGAATTTGCGATTGGCGTTGAGGTGTGTCTCTTGAATGCATGCCACATCTATTCTATCTTTATGAAGACGCTGTGTTAGGGAGACTTTCTTGTTATAAACTCTTTCGGCATTCCACTGTAGTATGTTGAGTGTCCGGGGTGTTTGGTCAATAGCTCTTAACCTACTCTTCTGTGCCTTGACTGCACAGCACAGGGGAAGGTGACCACCAGTAGTCATGGGTAGACCCCCTCGAGGCAGGGGACCTGGCACTATCACCGCCTGGTGGGACTTCGCGGGATTAGCACCATAACTATTAATTTTAATTTGTGACATCATGAATTAAGTTACGTTGCACTGCTTTGTCAAGCCTGTGGCTCAGTACATCCGATTTCGACAAGCATTTTTTTGGGGGGTGCTTTCCTTAGCCTTTGACTCTCCCCAGTCTACCTACAAGGCAGCAGGTTTGTGTGTCTCTTCGTCTGGTTCCTCTCCCTTGACCTGTCCGACATGGGTGACCCTACCAGTAGCTATGCTACCGTCGGCATAGCTCTTGGGGTCATTGGATCGCCCAAGCCTCTCTACCTCGTCAAGGTGGACATACGGCAGAGGGGATATATAATATATGATAATCAGGATAAACTCTCCTAACTATATTCATGCATCATGTGCCATGCCGATATGCTTAGGCGGTCATGATTTGCGATCTCACTCGATCACCATAGTCGTGAATCAGCTCAGTGTTCTTGTCTCGACATTACCCATTGTCAAGCCATCAAGGTATTTACTTCTATGCCTTTCCCTTGTTCCCTTCCCATATATGGTAGAAACAATGCCATTATAAATTATATGTACATTTTTACATTGGCACCTTGCCGTCTTGACAGACGATAGTTTGTGCTTTAAAAAGGCATAATAACTTTTACCTATGGCGGTAGCGAGTGTGACTGATAAGGCCAATTTGCGCTGTAAATGTCCGTTCACAGTGGGTGCATGTGAACACGTGGTCATTTCCACCATCATGCACCATCTTACGTCTCAAACGCTCGGTGTGTGACTTTTCTGCAATAATTTTCTCCTTTGTCTTTATTCCATTTCTGATGTTTGCCCTCCATGCAACACGTTCAGCGGCGACTTGCTCCCAATGTGCATTATCAATGCCTGTATCAATCATGTCCCGCTTACACACATCTTTGTATCGTAGTAGAGGCCGACCCTGAGATCTCTTACCCATCTGTAATTCACCAAAAAAGATGTCCTTTGGTATGATATACATACCATACGATGGTAGGATGGTATGTACATTATAAATTAATATAACATGTTGAAAAACGATATCATTAAAAAATTATATTTAAAAAGAATGCTCAACTATGTATAACGTGTAAAACATATATCCCAGTTATAACCTAGTAGGATTGAAGAAGATATTGAAAATATAATAACTAAATAAAGAATGGCATTTATATCCGCAATATCCTAAAACAGGATGGAAACGCGGAAAAAGAAAAAAATAGTTACTTTGACATTTTGCAATGACATGGTCCTGGTCACTAATCGGAAGTTCGGGTCTAGTAAACAAATATAGTAGTCCGAAACCGCTGAACTCAAACAATACATTCGGATAGAATAGTTTATCATCGGCTGTGGATTTCATTGACATTTATATGAAAGGATGTTTATTTTACAGGGTCGGCCGATTTATTAAGAGCTAGACTATGATGTAGGAGCACTGGTATTTAATTATACTTGTTGTGTGCTGTCGCTCAACTGGGACAGACCGCTGAAAGTCGGATGAGCGTGTGAGAACATGTTTATGTTTGTGTAATAGTGTATTGTGGAGAAGCTGACAAATAGTGCAGATAAGAGCAGTGAAACTGACAGACATGCAGCAACAATACACACCTATTCTACTCTCTACAGGATTATTTTCTTATAAAATATTCGGTTAATGAATTCTTCTTTCTGCTTATCAAAGGAACATAGGCCTACGTCTAACTAGTAACTTCATTCAACCAACTTACAAAAGTCAAAAGCTCTTTGAAGTGGTGTGTTCAAGGAATGGTTTGATATATATTGGCTATTGCAGCTAAAGTCTTTTACGGGATATGGTAGAAAGTTTATACCATCCCTCCTTAGTCGCCTCTTACAGCATGCATGTTGGGTTACAGTGCTACTGCTCTTTTCTTTACCTTATGAACCCCATTAACACATTATTGGTGGGTAAAAAACTAATTAGTTATATTAAGGGCGCTTAAGTACCAGGATTCAATTATAAGTATTATTATTATTTCAGATAAAAAGACTTTAGTATAATTAAAACCATTTTTAAAAACATTATGAAACCTGCACAGTTGGGTAGTTATTAAAAAAAACTGCAATCCAACAGTACCTTTTCCCCCCAAGTATCTACATTAGTTATAAAAAACACTGGCATTTACTGCCTATAGTACCTTGTGGAGAAGGACAGGGGGTTCTTGAGCCTGATTAATTAAGGCCACATGGCTAGTGCAGTCGCCGCAAACTATGCAGGTTAGAGTTTTCTTTTTGCCCCGGACAGAAAAAACTCCACGCCTTACCGAGGATTCGAACCCGGGTTTCATTTTGCTGAATTTTACCAGAGATTTATTTGCGTTAATTTTTGGTTTCTTGTTTTTGTGTCACCAATTTAATGACGTTTAGAGTACTCATGATGTTACATTCCCTGATTATTTCAAGATCGAGTTAAAACAGACACTGATTACTTATATAATTTTTCCCACCCTGCTTTGCGTTGTGCATTTCTGATGCTTCAAGAATCCTTGTTATACCGGAGAACCAGGCTGTCTATTCTAAGCGCTAAACCTGTTAATGCCGTTTTATGAGATGTATTACATTATTATACTATATGTCATTAAATTTAGCATCCATTTTTATGTGTATTTTGTAATTTTCGACCATTTAAGTTGGCAATCAATGTCACACTGAAATTATGAAGATCACATGCTGTAATGCAATATTTCAATGGCGGGAGATGGTAGTTTTTCTTGTCATACTCCAGCTAGGAACATTTAATATTGTTATGGAATATTCAGAGCGACTACAATGATAATGAATGCATGTTTACAGTCAGTACCCATTATTGTATTTATATGTAATTTTTCATCACTCTACATGGACCAGATCATCGATAAGTTTGCAAATTTCCAGCGGGACTTCTTTTTTCAAAATGCATCTCCGCTTCGCGGCCTCGCATTGACAACTGCACATGCTTATCGCGATGCGGTCTGACATCATCACAGCATGACGTGGAGATATATACATCAGCGTGTGCGTGTGTATATATATATAAATCAGGCAGAGTTATGTGTCCATGAGTTAGACAGTGGCAGTGTAATATCCCTTGCCGAAAGTGTAACCCACAATTGTGTGAGTGTGTAGTAGGGTCACAAAAATTGAAAAGGTTAAAATCGTTTTTTTCTATATGCTTATATTAAATGATAAACTAATTAAAAAAAATTAAGTTGCATGTCCTTCACAGGACGTAGCAGTCAACCCCAGCATTGGTTCCAAATTGCTGTATGTAGCCGGGGCGCAGTGTTGGGGTGAGCGCCCAACATTGCTTAAATACCACAGTGGCTCGTGAATACATAACCTCTGCAGCAAAAGTCCAACTCCTGGCCTTCACATGGCGGAACTGTTTTAACTAACAGGAGAAGGGGCGACGGCGAGTATCTGGCGCCGGAAAATAACCAGTGTGCTCTAGATGTGTATACATATACATGCATGTGCAGACACGTGTGTGCGTGTGTACACATCTAAACTCGAGTGAGACCACAGTCTGCTCTAGCAAAGGAAAGGTGCTGAAGACGGAGGCAACCAGCCAGAAGGTGCACCACAGAAATCAGGATGCCACGCAATTACGCAAAATGGAATATGTCGACTGCTGCTAAACGTTATGGTGCTCGCCCTGCTTTGGACCCCCAGGCAGGTGCAGTGCCGGGCCCTATGTCTCGAAAGGGTCCAACCCCAACTACTGGAGGTCCTTCTCAGATGTCCTGTGGAGCCAGGGGACATGAGAATAGAACAGCTGGCCATACTAAACTAAGACTTAAAATAATGCACTGGAATGCGGAGGGAGTCAGCAACAAAAAAGTAGAATTAGAAAACATCCTGGACAAAGAAAAAGTAAGCATATGTTGCTTGCAAGAAACTCACCTCAACAAAAATATAGCCTTCAAAATCAGAGGCTATCAGTGTTACCGATCTGACCGAAAGGACAGGCGAAAAGATGGGATACTTACCCTTGTAAAAAATAACATCACTGCTTCCCAAATCGAAGTCTATATGGAAGGGGCTGAGTATCAGACACTTAGACTTAAAACAGGCTATACAGACCTACATCTGATCAATTACTACTGTCCAAGTGACCGTCCACAGGCACTGGACACACTACCATTAACAGAAAAAATGATTGTGTGCGGCGATTTCAACAGCCACTCGCAGAGTTGGGGCTATGATCACATGGACCAGAGAGGAGAGAGACTGGAAGACTGGCAGGATGAGAATAGATTCATCTTGGTTAACAAGCCGTCCGACCCACATACTTTCTACTCGAGATCATGGCACTCTACAACTACACCTGACCTGGCTTTTCATTCACCAGACCTGGAGTGGAACATTACACGAATTGTTGGGAAACAACTAGGTGGCAGTGACCATCGACCAGTCTTTCTTACTGTAGAAAATGAGCTTGTAAGTGAAAGCAGCACCCTCTCGAGGTGGAACTACAAGAAAGCAGACTGGGCAGTGTACAAGCATCGCACCAGCATACTGGTTAGAAACCTGAACACTGAGAAAGACATAAATAAAGTAGTTGAAGAGTTTGGGAAATGCATACTACAGGCAGCGCGAGAAACAGTACCAAGAGGAGCCCGTAAACAATATAAACCCTACTGGAGTAGTGAACTGGAACAGTTGCATAATGATGTGGAAGTATGTAGAAAGCAAGCAGAGGCCACACCCAGCCAAGAGCACCACAATAAATTCCAGCATGCAAAAGCCAAATTTCAAAGGGCCAAGCTGCAGGCTAGACGGAAAAGCTGGCAGGAAAAAACAGAGTCTCTGAACTTTGAAAGAGACACAAGGAAATTGTGGAAGCTAATAAAACAACTTAACGATGAGGGCACAGGAAGAAACTCAAAAATTGCACTACATAAAGATGGAAACATCTTAACAAGAAAGCAAGCAGCTGACCATTTTGCGGACTCATTCGCACAAGATAACAATATCAAAATCAGTCCAGAGAAACAACAAGAGATTCAAGAGAAACGGCAACATACAGGACAGAAGGAAATAGTACATGAGGTTCTGGAGGCACCCATCACAATCAGCGAACTGGAGCTAGCCATATCAAAACTGAAAATGAGAAAGTCACCAGGAGCTGATGGTATCTCCAATGAAATGATCAGGAACCTAGGAACAGAGGCCAAAGCAAAGCCTGCCTGACATACAGGACAGAAGGAAATAGTACATGAGGTTCTGGAGGCACCCATCACAATCAGCGAACTGGAGCTAGCCATATCAAAACTGAAAATGAGAAAGTCACCAGGAGCTGATGGTATCTCCAATGAAATGATCAGGAACCTAGGAACAGAGGCCAAAGCAAAGCTGTTGCAGATCTTCAATAACAGTTGGACCTTAGGCAGTGTTCCACAAGCCTGGAGAGAAGCAATCATGATACCCATCCTAAAATCAGGGAAAGATAGTTCCATTGCCTCTAGCTACAGACCAATTAGCCTCACCAGCTGTCTCTGCAAAACACTGGAGCTGCATCATCAATCACAGACTGCAGTGGTACATTGAAAGTAAAAACATCCTTGTGCCACAGCAGGCTGGCTTTAGGCAGTGCTACTCTACAGAAGATCAGACAACCTACCTCTCTCAAGAAATTGAGGATGCATTCCAAGAGAAGAAGCTGGTGCTTGCGGCATGGATAGATTTGAAGAAAGCCTTTGACAAAGTCTGGAAAGAAGGTCTGATGAATAAACTGAGAAACTGCAAAGTCAATGGAAGAATGTACAAATGGGTGAAAGCATACTTGCACAACAGAAGAGCCCGAGTACAGATAGACGGACTAAAGAGCAAGAAAGTACTACTGCGTCACGGAGTTCCCCAGGGCGGAGTATTGTCCCCCACACTCTTTCTAATCTTCATCAATGATCTCGTTGCTAATCTACCGCATGGAATTAAAGCCGCAATGTACGCCGATGACCTGGTTCTATGGAGCACAAATGAACATGCATCAGTGGCCACCAGATTACTACAAAGAGCTGTAGATACATTTGTTGCATGGGCAAATAGATGGTGTGTCAGCATAAACACTGACAAGTGCAGCACCACCCTATTTACCCTCTCTCCAAAACAAAAGGCAGGGACCATCCAGATAAATGGAACACCCCTACGAGAAGATAAAGAACCAACATACCTTGGAGTAACATTTGATGGCAGGCTGACATGGAGAAAGCACATCAACAAAGCAGTAGCAAAAGCCAGAAGGAAAATAGCCATCCTGAGAAAGCTAAGTGGAACCACATGGGGAGCCAGTGGGAAAATACTTAGCAAAGTTTATCAACAGAGCATACGACCACACCTGGAATACGGGTCAACTGCATGGTGTTCGGCAGCAAAAACCACACTACAAGAGCTGGACAAAGTGCAAAATCAAGCACTTAGAGTCACCACAGGAGGGATGAGATCAACCCCTATAGTGGAAATGGAGAAGATGGGGAGGACACAAGCACTGAGTGAGCGCAGAGATACGAAAACGCTAATACAAGCAGAAAAGTTCCTCAGCTTGCCAGGCCACCCTATGAAGAACAGATTTGAAAACCTAGCTATGGGGCGGTTGAAAAGAAGTAGTTTTATCCACCAGGCCAAACGACTCTGCAGAGAAACCACCGATCTGCCCACAGTTGGTATCCCCCTAACAACTATTCCAGAGCGAACTCCATGGAAAGATGAGCATAGACTATCATTACAAATCCAGACAAAAGTGAGAGGAATATTTGACAAGGAAGAACAGAACAGTGTGCAGCGCAGAACAGCCACTCTCAGCTTCCTTGATGAAGAATACCCACAGGACCTCTGGATCCGAGTCTACACAGATGGGTCAGCACAAAATGCTGTTCGAAATGGAGGAGCGGGAGTGTACATAGAATACCCAAATAATACCAGGGACACAGCTAGAGTACCGACAGGAAAGTACTGCCATAACTACGATGCTGAAATTGAGGCAATCAAGATAGCAACAGAGAAATTACTAAATACCAGCAATGGTACACAACCTGTGGTGCTATTGACAGATGCAAAATCAGTACTCGAGGCGCTCCTGTCTGGGAAATTGCCAGTACTAAGGACACTACTTTCCGAACTTAGCAATCAGCATAAGGTCACCATACAGTGGATACCATCCCACTGTGGAGTACCCGGAAACGACAGAGCTGATCAATTGGCTAAGGAAGGAGCCAAAGAAGAACAGCCTGATGTGCCCGTTACATACCACCAAAAGAAAAGAATGATCAAATCAGTCAGAAAGCCACCAAAACCTGCTCAAGATGACTACCACGTTATGGATAGACCAGAACAAGTCATTATTCTGCGCCTCAGAACAGGGCACAATAGATTACGCAACCACATGTATACAAAATTCAAGATTGGTGAAACAGCCATGTGTACATGTGGATTGGCGTCGCAGACAGCAGAGCACATACTCCAAGACTGCCCAAAATATAACATATCTAGGCAAACCTTCTGGCCTAGAGAGACGACAGTGGAAGATAAACTGTATGGACCGCTGTGTGAACTGAAAAAGACAGTTCAATTCATACAAGAGACAGCATTGCAGTTATAGACATATTTCAAGCGAACGAAAGAAGAAGAAGAAGAACCCCAGCATTTTCGCTGTTCGTGATTCCTGAGCAAATTTTACGTTCAGTAGTTTGCCATTGCTTTCTGAACGACCTGCTCCTATACCTTTTTAAAAAAAAAACCAGCACAGCTGTGTTTCGAACCCGGATATACGGACTAACAAACCGCGTTTGCAAGCCCTTAGCCACAGAGACCGGCGATGCCTCTTGTAAACTTAAGTCTTGCAAGAGCTGACATACACATCTCGGCTTATAATTGACCTACAGAATTGAATAAGATACTGTTGGATTTGTTTTTTCAAGAGGTATCCAACTACGCAGGTTATATAATTAAAAAGCAATTTAGAAAATGTTACTAAAGTGGCTACCTTAGCAACCACATATTTCTGTATTTGTGACGAGATCTTATCAAGTAAATAATTAATTTTAAAATGCTGTGTCGTATGACCATGTTAGTATTAGAAAAGCTGTCCATTTGTATAATTCATCATCATCAAGTACCTTGCTGACCGTCATGAGCTATCATGCCTTTCCACACCTTCCAATCTCTGACAGCATGTATGATTTCATACCCTCACACCCTTCTATGCCATGATACAAGACCGTAAAGAGTTTTCTCTTACTGTCTTCTTCTATCTTTCCTTCCACAAATCTTTCCAATCGTAACATTGTGGTAAAAAACGAAGACTGTCTTTCTTATGTTTGTGAAAACTTGTTTTTGTTTTGGCCTCTTTCAAAACATTTAGATTACAGAATCGGCTGTTCAAAAAGG
>JACEFZ010020562.1:0-75146 GCA_014155875.1 Cepaea nemoralis | reverse complement strand
GCTTTATTTGCTCCATTATCTCCTTCAGTCCCAGACAGTTTAAACTTTAACTCTTGCTGCCCCTAAACATCAAAACAATGAGGAACTGATTATTTCTCATGTGTACTAATCATTGAATCACGTGCGATTGTGCTTATCACATTTAGTCAGAACACAACCAAGAAATGGGAGCGGTGATATTGTAATTGCTAGACGCTGGCCTGCCGGCCGTTGGTCATGAGTTTGAATCTGCATTGGTTAGAATTGAATTAAAAATTTACCTGTGTTCGCAGACCTAAAATGGGTACAAGGAAGTGTCTTGAGAAATTAACGGTGATCGGTATAATACTGACCACATCACTCACCGAATGCCGATTGGTCTACACAAATATGCCTAAAGACATGTAAAAGGGTCCTGTACTTTTTTTTTTAACTTAACAAAAATTATCTAGAAATCTGACATTTGTTGTCACGAACATACATATCTCTCTCTCTCCCCCCCCCCCCCCCCCCCACCTTCTTCCTGTGAGTGCAATACAGGGTGTATTTTTAATGACTGTGCAGTGTTTGAAAATATTGCCGGTCCAAGTTTTCTATTCAACCTTTGTAAAATTCATGCAACATAAGTAAATACAAAACTTGGACTGGCAATATTTTTAATCACTACACAGTCGTTAAACATACACACTTCTTCTCTTACGGATAACTTCTGAGATTAAATGGGTTAATATTTGCTGTTCCTGCTGTTTAGAGCCGCAGTAGCACCCTTGCTTGCCAGCTCAGTGGGCTGTGTGTTAAAATCCCCATCAAGGTAGATTTTAAAAATTAATCTGTGTTTACAGGTCGACCCAGTCTAAAATATGTACCAGAAAATGTCTGGGAAAGTAATGGTGGCCAGAGCCATGGTAACCATATCATAGATTGAGTGCTGATTGGTTTATGAACATATGGGGCTAGCACAATATACCCAGCACACCTCGAAGCATGTAAAAGGATCTTTCACATGTTTTACTTTTATTATTTATGCTGTTACTGTTACTATTTATGCTGTTACGGTTACAAGTTATTCTTTCCAGCCCAGACATATTTTACTACAGTGGTTCTCAACCGGTGGGGGAATTCCCCCCCACCCCCCAGGAGGGGGGGGGGGGGGGGGATTTTAGGGTTTCCAGGGGTGGATTTAAGATTATTTCAAGATCACGCTAATACAAGAACCGATTACTTGATATTGTTTTTCCCTTCATACTGTATGGTTCTGTACGTCTCAGCCTTCTAAAATTCAATTTATAAAATAAGTAGACCCACAAATCATGTTTTATGTGGACGTCTAGACTTGTTTTAGTATGTGCTATTAAATTTAGCTTCCATTATTACGTATACTGTGTAGGGGAGGGGCGGGATTTTTAGGTAGGAAATACGAAAGGGGGGGAATGACGTTCTGAAAATATGGTGAAGGGGGGCACGAGCCAAATTTTTAGGTAGGAAATACAAAAAGGGGGGGGGGGGGGGGGTGATGACGATCTGAAAATATGGTGAAGGAAAAAGGTTGAGAACCACTGTTTTGCTACAAGGCTTGTAGCAAGCCATTACATTATGTTCCAGCTGTTACAGTTACTATTTGTTACTGTTACTAGTTATTCTTTCCAGCCCAGTTTTACTACAAGTACAAGGCTTGTAGCAAGCCATTATGATTATGTTCCAGCTGTTACTGTTACTAGTTACTATTATATGAATATGAATAATATATGCTGTTATTGTTACTAGTTATTATTTCCAGCCCAGACAGATTTTACCACAAACTACAAGGCTTGCATATTATATCACAGTTGTACTGAAATCCTAACCTAGACAAGTTCAAGTACACTGCTTGTGGCTCAGAATATGCTCGTAAATAAATAACTAAACGTAGACCAAAGAATATTCGTGACGCCTTTCATGTAGAGGGCTGCCTGGCGTAGTCGATAGGGAACTACGCCGATAATATCATGAGCACGGTCAGACGAGAATTCGAAGTCTGCATTCGCCGTCTCGCCAGGTGATGGAAATAGTAGGCTAAATACAAATTAAAATACTGATTTACCTATTCCTCCGAGCAGTCAGGTCAACAAAACGTGATGGCCTTGTCACGAGAGCCCATTGCCAACGTTCCTGCCTTTGGGCTGTTTTTATTTCATTATTTCATGAAAGTCTTTAATTGAAAGCTAGAAGCACATTAACTGATACATTTTGTTGGAGACTGAAAGATGTGAAGAAACATGATAATTGATAACCTACGAGCAAGGAACTTGATGACAATGAATAATATGATTAATGTAAATTTAAATTACTGTGAACGAAATTCACTTTCTACGTTAAGTAAGTTAAAGTAGTACTTACCAAATCCATTTGCCTAAGTAACAGAAAAACTACAAGAAAAACACAAGTGTGTCTCCTTTCTTCCATATCGTATCATTTCAAACAAGAACCGTACAACTGCTTCAATAAGGTCTGAGGATGGCCGTTGACAAGTACATGTCTGAAGCTTACTAGTCATCACTATCTCTCTCAGACGTCTCTCTCCCTTGTGACAATTATTATAATAGGAGATCGTGATTTGGAACGTAATAAACAGGATATGGGAAAGTTTTAATATCCTGGATAAACGGGGAAACCCACCTTGAATGGAGTATGTGTCAGTATGATGCATGAATATCGTAAACAGAGTGAGACGTTTATTTTAGCCAATGGTTGGGCACAGTTTGTGTTATTATCGAACCTTGGTATAAGTTTTTTTTTGTAAAACTTCGGTATGTCGGAGATGTTAGGTAAATGAAAACGAGCGAGTAGTCTAATCGATACGCTTTATAAAAAGTCGCTTAAAAGTCGACAGGGCGACTTCATTGCACCGGGATTTATCCCATATGGCTCGGTCTCTTTCCGCAGCACGGAAAGCGTCGCACAAAGCACGAACTCCGTAGCTTTTAGCGACGACCCATAGGAGTCTCCGAAACATTTTACTCGTAAACTGAAAGACGCGGCCCGGAATCGAACCCACAACTTTCGGAGCACGAGTCAAACGGCTTGACCACTTCGCCACAGAGACTCCCTTTTCTCTGAACTCAGGCTTGAGTTAGGAGTAGAACGGAGCACTTTTGGGTTACAACAGTGTGTCGTGATGTTGATCCGTCGATTAAATTAAACTTTAAAAAAATATTATTATTATTATATACATACATAAAGTTAGTTTGTTAGTTGCATATCCTTAACAGGACGTCACAGTCAACACAAGCATTTTTTTGGCCGTTGTAACCTCATAGCAAGTTTACGTTTAGTAGTTTGCCATTGTTTCAACGACCGTCACCCATAGTGCCTATACCTATACCATTTCGAAAGAAACCAACACAGGGTGGTCTGCTGTCAAATCGCCCGCAGCTGTGTTTCGAAAGCGGGTAATCGGGATTATGAACTGCGTAGGTAACCACTTCACCACGGAGTCGGCATACACACACGCGCACACACACACACAGTCGGCATACACACACACACACACACACACACACATAGGAGTTACTTAGCTGATGTATTGATATAAGTTATATCATATAACTGTAAGACTGATAAAATAACAGCTTTCATTAGTGCAGGATTGTCCGACGTATGTAGAACAGAGAAAACGCTTTATTTTTCATTTTTAAAAAGTTCAACCCGTCTGGGTTATATTTGGATATATTCATATCCTTCTTCGTCGTACACCGTCAGACTTCCATACGAATAAATGCAAAGAAAGCGGATGTTAACGTAAACATGTTGATATCTCCCTTTTTTTCGTATATCCTATACAGGACATCGCTGTCACCATCAGCATCTTTCAGCTGATTGTTGAATTCTTGGCAAGATTATGCTCAGTAGTTTGCCATTGCTTTCTGAGCGACCGGCTCACATACCCCGTAAGTTACCGACGTGGACAGAACCGCTACCGATTCTCGCGCAACGTCACGTTACTTACGAGAGTATACGAGATTATGGAGAAATTCGTGTAACCTCTATACCAGGGAGGGCGGCCGACATCTCCCTAGAGCCTAGAAGTTGTCTTCAAATGGAGCGAATTTGTTTTATTATTTATTGTCAAATTAGTTTTAGCCACTTCTGCGATAAATGTTTAGCTGTAATTTTATCAGTTCCGCGGCCATTTTCATCAGTATCTCATATCTTTAGTTTATTCCTGTTGGAAATCCGAAGAATATTACGTATTAGTTACGCGCACACACAAACACACATACGCAACACACACACACACATGCGTATATCTTAATAACTGTCATCTACATAGGCAGTAAATGACAGTTATTAGGATATATAAAAATGTGGGTGTGTTACGTATGAGTGTTTGTGTGTAATGTTAGTTATTAGGATATTCTCGCACAAGTGTGTGTGTGTGTGGTGTGTGTGTGTGTGTGTGTGTGTGTGTGTGTGTGTGTGTGTGTTTAAGGATTCATATAAAAAATATATTAGGGAAGTAAATATATCGTTTTAGTTATATGAAAATTAAAAAAAAAAAAAAACTGAAAACATGTTGACCTACATTCGTTGCATTTAAAGACAAAATGTTGAGATGTCAACAAGCTCAAGCTGACTGCTGTTTAATTAGTACACACTCATGTCGACCAAAAAAAAGATACCCTGATCATTATATATAGTACAGGAAGTCGATGTCTATAGCTCTATAGCGTAGGGATAATGAACCTAGTTTCACAATCCCGACATACCGGGTTTGGAGTCCGTCGCAGACGATTTGAGAGCAGATCGTATTGTGTTGATTTTCACAATTGTAAGAATGTCGGCCGTTCAGAAAGCAATGACAAGCTTCTGTTTAAATCGAGGTTCAGTGTCCTTTGCAGGACGTTGCAATCAATCCCAGGTTGATGTTCTAGCCAGCCTTACTTTAACTTGTTAATGGCAAACTACTGAAAGTAAAATTTCCCAGAAAATTACAAAACAAAAACCAAAAAAATGCCAATAAATGCTTGGGTGGATTGCGACGTCCCGAACAGGACAAGAAACTAACTTTTTAAATGGATAAAATTTACGGGGCAGGAGAAGTTGCAAGATCCCGAAACTTGTCATCGGGCACGTTCTGCAAAGTCGGCTGAGGTAAGTACGCTTAGACATATTAAGACAGTGGTTCTCAACCTTTTTTGGCCCATGCACCCCTTCACCATATGTTCAGAATGTCGCCACTCCCCCACCCCTTTCGTATTTCCTCCCTATAAATTTCCCCCACCCCGGCTCTATATAGTATATGTAAAAATTGAAGCTAAATTTAATAACACATAGTAGAACAAGTCTAAACGTGTACATAAAACGTGATTTGCTGGTCTACTTACGTTATAAAACGAATTTCAGAAGGGCGAGAAATACATAAGCGTAAAGTATGGAGGGAAAAACAATATCAAGTAATCGGTTCTTGTATTAGCAACGATCTTGAAATAATTTAATTCTCTCCCCCCCCCCCCCCCCCCCCCCGGAAACCCTAAAATCTCTGTTAAAATCGCCCCAGTTTCTTTATCATAGTCAATGCCGTTTATTCTTATTATATTTATTTCTCTAAGTGGTCCCTCAGATGGGCAGACCGATAAATTATTCCGGGATGATAATGCGGCGTTCCGTGACAGGTTACACCCGTGTGCCGTGATGTTGATCCGTCGACTAAATTGAACTAAACAAAATCCGCGTCTCTACGGTTTCGAATCCATGACCATCGAGCCGGCAGGTAAGCGTCTAGCCATTACACTACAGCGGTTGTCATATGCATACTTTGATCGGCGTGACTGAGAGGGTTAAAGCGCTGAAACTTTCTCTTTTGAGTACGGTGTAGCGGGTTATTTCCACATACACCGATCATTTAAACTTAATTGTTGACTTCCCATTCAGAAACCCGCTTTATGATGACGTCACGAATTACAAGAAAGCAGGATTGTGCTATTCCCGCGGAGTTTTGCCAGACGGCGACAGTGACTCCCGCCTGTTCCACATTTCACATTGGGCAGTGAGGAGCATTTTGTGTGATATTCACTGGCACAGGAACGAGGCATTATGGAGCCGACCCGTTGCCGTGAAGTTGGAACCGCGACTAACTAACTATAAAGAAAATAAAAATCACAGTAAATAATCTATACAGCCCAGCAACGCCGGGTTGTATATATTACAAATAAGCTAGTTTGTCCAAATAGTGCGGCTATTTCATGATGGCATGCAGGCAAGAGTACAGGAAAATGGCGAACTGTCTTACCCCTTTCCTGTCACCAATGGAGTGAAGCAAGGATGTGTCCTGGCACCAACACTGTTCAGCCTCATGTTTTCAGCCATGCTGATGAATGCCTTCGAGAACGACGACATTGGAATAGACATCAACTACCGTATGGATGGAAAGTTATTCAATCTCAGAAGGCTGAAAGCTAAAACCAAAATTAACAGCGACACCGTCAGAGAGCTCCTGTTTGCTGATGATTGCGCTCTGTACGCCAACTCAGAGGCGGACATGTAACATAATGTTTCAGCTTTCTCACATGCCTGTGCCAACTTTGGGCTCAATATCAACTTGGAGAAGACTGTAGTTATGTACCAGCCAGCTCCATGGAATAATCACACTGTGCCGAATATCAAAGTGAATGATCATAGACTAAGTGTTGTGGACAAATTCAACTATCTTGGCAGCACTGTGTCACAAGCTGCCACAATTGATGACGAAGTGAATGCAAGAATCTCCAAGGCCAGTGCGGCCTTTGGCAGACTGTACAAGAATGTATGGGACAGAACTGGAATAAGCCTGCAAACAAAGCTAAAAGTCTACAAAGCAGTTGTATTATCCACACTACTATATGCTTGCGACACGCTAGGAAATTAAACCACTTCCACACAGCCTGCCTACGGAAGCTACTGAAGATTAAATGGCAAGACAAGATTCCAGACACTGAAGTCCTAGAAAGAGCATCCATGCCCAGTATCCACACTCTACTGATGAAGAATCAGATTCTCTGGGCTGGTCACTTGACTCGTATGCCAGATCACAGGCTCCCTAAACGAATTTTTTACAGCGAACTGCGTTGTGGTAAACGCTACCAAGGTGGCCAGAGGAAACGCTTTAAAGACACTGAAAATTTCACTGAAGGCTTTTGGAATTCATCATGACACCTGGGAGGCTGCAGCCAGAGACCGAAGTTCGTGGCGTGCATTATTACGCAAGGGTGCAGTCATATGTGAGGCAACCAGGACTGCAAGAGCTGTGAAGAAAAGGCAGGACAGAAAAACCACCGCAGGAAATCCTCCTCCAGAAACGTCAAGCATTCCTTGCCCACATTGTCAAAGAACATTTCGAGCCAAAATAGGCCTTATCAGTCACCTTAAAACCCACGGCTCCATACCTTCAACCCCACTGGATGAAATGAATGGTCATCATCATTCTTGATGGACAAACAACACAAATAAGCTTAGTCTACATCTCTCTCAGGCCATCTATCCTCAGTAAGGTTTCTTCTGTTATTGTCAGATTGCTTTGGGACTCATATTCCGTGAGAGATTTTTGTTGAACGTTCTGTAGGCGTGTCTTCCTATGATTCCACAATGTATTCCATTCTTTTGTGGTGTAATTTGTAACCACTGTATTATTGTCTTCTTTATTCATATTGACATTTACTTTATTATGATTGTCTCTGCCTGTTTCTGCCTTCCTATCACTATCTGCCATTTCATTGCCATACATGTTCAGGAATTCATGAAATCATAACTGAGTATCCGCTTGTGTGTAAGTGTGAAGTTGCTAGGAAAATATCTACTGTATCCGATCTACTACATTTCCTTAAAATGTTTAATGATGGTACATGTGAACATAAATTAAGAGTAGAACAGGTCAAGCAAAAGTTTTATTTCAGAAAATAAAAAGTATCTTATGCAATAAGTCACTATCATTGAATGTAAGAAAGAAAATACTGAAATGTCATACAGAACTTGTTTTCCTGTATGGCAATGAATCGTGAAAAGTGAATGAACCAATCAGGAGAGCTTAAAAGTAACGGTGATGTGGTTCTCATCTCATCTCATCAGGTTCCTCTTGTATCTTGCGGTATCGAGGTAAAGTATAAACAGTGGGAGAGTGCCCGCTTATGGGCTTCATGTATCGATATTCCCATGGACTCTGTTACTCTCTACGTCCAACGCTCGGCCTCTTCCTCTGCTTCCTGGTGCTAATTTTGCCAATACCTTGGGCTGCCAGAGTAAGTAATAACAATTGCCTGGAAGAGGCCAATAAAAGTAAATCATTGCATATATCTATAAGAAAGAGACTATCACAGTGTGAACATGGCCTAGCCGTAGATCGTTAGTGGTTGACATCACTACAGATGACAAACTCCGCGTTGTATTGTATAAAAGGTTTATTGGTTCAATCCATTACATTCTCATACGGCCGATGTACATGCAGACATATTTGTTTATCCCTTCATGGCTGAATCCCAAGTGACGCGTGTGCAACCCCTGGATACTTAAACCCATTTGTGCTCACACGTTCACTAACTATGATTTCCCCATTAGTTAATGAATGCGCAGCATTCATTAACTCTCTACTACTAAGCTAACTCCCTTACTGTTATATACCTCCCCTTCTTCAAGAAGACTTTTTCTCTGAAAAAGTCTCAACCCCAACCCTTAAACACTTAACTCTACTGAAATATTTCTTGTTCTATACCACATCTGCTCAACAATCCCTTCACGTATATTTCCTAATTCAAATCTCACCCTCCTATCTCATCATAGCCAAACGCTAACCAGAGACATACTTTATACAATGTCAATAATACAAAACTCTCTACAAAATTCTCTATAAAATTCTCCACAAAAACTCTCTACAAAACTCTCTATAAGCGAACCGCTTTTAAAGTGTCCATCTAAATTATGATTGACAAAAATTGAAGATATTTTCCTTATCTTTTTCTCACTTACTCACATTCGCACTATTCCAGGATAGACAGAAAAAAAAAAGTTTAGTTTAGATTGGTTTGGTGCGCACCTAAGAAAGTTTAGAAAGTAAGAAAAAAGTAAGAAGTAATCACATTTCTCTTCCCATGCATTCTCAAAACTTTATAAAATAAAGTTCTCAAAATTTATCTTCATTGTCGTCAATAATAATTTTTCAAAAAGTTATGTTAATCCAAAACTACAACCTTTTGTATTATTCACCTCGTTAAGTTCAACCATTCTGTCAAACACAGTGTTCTTCTTCCAGAGTCCACTTATGCCAAAATTCAACCTGGCATTCCCCCCATATTCTCCCATTAAACGCTGTTCAACCCAGCTCCTATTTCAACTCCCATTTACCCAGTATCGGCCGTCATTCCCCTCATCCATGGCTTTAAATCTATGTATTTACGAACCGTCTAATGCAGTCCCTAATTCAATCCCCCAAACCATTTTTAACGGTTTAACTCTTTTCAACCCACATGTAATTATCAATTGTTGCTGACAACCCCAGCCACTTTTAAATATACTCCTCTGTTACTTCCTCTACTATATACTGAGTTACTTCACTAATCACCAAAACTTCCCCCTTAACTCAATCATGTTTCACCCTCAATTTATAACCGTTATACACGTTAAACAACTCAACTTCAAGTAACAAAATTCGTACAACGAAGCATGGCTCTTACTCCATGTTTCATATTTTCTGCAAGCTCCCAAAAACAACTCATCCCAAAAATTATTTTAAACACCCTCAGGGTAACTTAAAAAAAATAAAACCAAAGTTTTGTAAAAATAAACTGCTAAGTTAACATATCCTCACATTTTATAAAGAACAACTGAAGTCAAAACAATAGAGCAAACAATATCAACCCCCTCATTCTTTGACATCATTTTTATCCCCACACATTAATCAAATTAAACATATGTGATGAAATGAAAAATCATATATACGTACACCATAATATATTATAACTACTAATCAATCATTTTCCGTCTAAGAAAAACTCAACACTTCAAACTTAAAAATCAAAATGATAATAAAGCATATATCAATCAGTCCTAACTTACTACAATATTATGTCTACTCATCCCGACAACTCTCAACAACTCTTGATTAAGTTATTTGCTAACTTTCTTTCTTTGAAATTCACAAATACCGTGTCTAACTTCTTCTTCTATCTGCAATCTGCAGAATATTCTACCACGCTATTTATCACTTCTCCATTTTCTTAATAACTCCAAATTTTTTTCTATAAGTGCAATATCTACATCAATATCGTCATCCTCCCGAGGCGAATTATCTTCTTTCATATCAGCATCCTCATCAGTTTCTGACTCTTCATCCATCTCTTGTTCCGCATCTGTATACCCATTACTAGCAACCGCTAATCTCTTCCTTTCTAAATCCAATCTAATCTTCCTATCTTGATGTCTTAATGAGTTTTCAAATAGTGGCATATCTTCATCACTTGAGGAATTTACTCTAAATTTCCTTTGCCTCTTAATATCTCTTTCTTTCTGTCTATCTAACTTTATTTTTACTGCCTGTCTAGTATTCATAAATGGAGCGTTTATTTTTTCTTTGATTGATTCTTCACTATTATAACCGTCATACGTGTTGTTTCCCTCTGTCACGATTGTTTTTGGTATTGTTTCTTCTTGTTCACCAGTAGTAGATGCTGTTATTATTTGTTTTTGTACCAATTATCTCCCATTTTCTATAGGTATTGGATATTCCGTTTGTCTGATAATCTGTTCATCTGAAAATATTTCTTCTGAATAATAATAATTATTATTATCCTCTGCATCTTTTTCCTCATTATCCCGTCTTAAGTGCTCTACATGCGAACGTACAACATGCCCTGTAATTTGATTTTTAATAGTATATGATACTGGACCCTTTTTTTCTAAAATATAATATCCCGGGACCCAATGAGCATCAAACTTAGAGTTTTTCCTATGTTTTTTGTAATAAACTCTATCACCTATGTTAAACTCTTGTAAGTGTGCATTTTTATTTGTGTATTTCTTCTGTCTTTCTCGAGCCTTAATTATATTATTTCTTAAACGTATATGTGCTTTGTGCATTTCTTGCAACCTTGTTTCCTGAAAATCCTCCCCCATATATTTTCTCCTAGGCTTTAATAAATTATCAATTGGTAATATTGGTTCTCTTCCATGTACTAGGTAAAATGGTGAGAAACCTGTTCCTTCATTTTGGTGTGTACGGATCGCCCCCAATGCTATTCCCAAATAAAGATCCTAATCCATATCGTGTTCTTCTACATTTTTCGCCAGTATATTGTACAATGTTCTATGTTGTCTCTCATTTTTGGCATTCGAAGATGGTCTGTAGTATGAAGTTTTAATGTGCTTTATATTCAAATCTTTTAACAATTTTTCAAACTTTCTATTTACAAATTCTTTCCCATTGTCTGTAAGTATTGTTTGTGGACACCCAAACCTTGGTATAAATTCTTGTAAAAGCATATTTATAACAGAATCAGAACTCTTGTCTGGAATTGGATAAACTTCTGGCCAGAGACTATATGAATCTACGATGTGTAGTAGATATACATTTCCCGATAATGTTTTTGGATGAGGACCTGAAATATCCAAACTCACTTTCTGCATTGGAAATTGAGGAATATCTGTATCTTGTAAGGGACATTTAATTATCTTCATGTTTCTTAATCTACACTTTTCACATGCTTCAACATATTCATATAGGCCTACGCTTTTAAATAAATTCGGCCAGTAATATTTACTGCTAATAGACTTAACTAACTTATCTCGTCCAAAATGACCATTATCATCATGATATGCCTTTAAAACTTCCCGTTCTAAATGTTTCGGAATATATTTTCTTAATCCCTCACCTTTTTCACCGACATAATATAATTGATTGTCTTCTTGTAGTTCTAAAAATTTTCTTTTAAAACTGTTTTCCCCTGTTTCTTTCAGTTTTCTTTTTATCTGTATTATTTTTGGATCTAATTCCTGTTCATTTTTCATATCAAAATGCATCAACTGTGTATCTTCCTCTATCGATTCAGAATCTTGTTCTGTCTGTGAGCTTTTATAATTTACTCTGCGCAGCATTCATTAACTCTCTACTACTAAGCTAACTCCCTTACTGTTATAAGACAAACGGTATTATTTAATCATATAATAAGATGCGAGGCATTGAAAAACGTCGTGACGACTGAAACAATCAGTGGGACAAGAGGGAGGGGAACACTGACAAAAATGATGCCGATGGTCTGCGATTGAGTATCATCGGCAGAGCTGATTCAAGATCTGTGGAGAGACATGAACGCCTACGCCAGTTCGCAGGACACACGAAGGTGATGGACGCCTACTTGGTGTTGTGGCGTTGTCCATTTGCTTTGGAAGGCCGGAAAGGAGCAGGCGGACATATTGGTCGGGTCTGCACTACTGGGTAGGGTATTGGGACACAATCAATCAATCAATCAGGTGCCGTCTCCGCAATGAAGGTTGGCTGCAATGGATCTCCAACACTGTCTGCAGACGTAATCAGGACCCCTGTGGATCGCGTGTATATTGTGGAAGAACAGATACATCTTCATAGCCTAGAGAAAGTATGATTTATATTAGTTAAACTGCGGTAAAGCTGTGGAAATGTAAACAATATAAAATAACACAAAGTAATGCAGTTTTACAGAACAGAATTACACAAAACATAGACATGAACATGGCAACTAACTAACATAGCCTAGAGAGAAGTTTTCGGCAGGGAGTGATCAGATTAATGATTATCTGACCGACACTCAGTCCTCCGGGAAAAGCCAGGCGGACACATAATCAGACTGGTACCCTGGGTGCTGGGACTCTTCAATCAGGTGCCTCCACAATGAAGGTTGGCGGCAATGGATCTCCAACACTGTATGTCTGTTATCCCGACTGTACATTCTGTCAGATCGTCCATCTCTTGATGTTATCTTCCCACTTGTATCGTTGTCTACCTCTTGCTCACTTGCCCTCAACCTTGCCACCCAGTATGGTTTTATTTAATATTAGAGTATCATGTCTTTTAACGTGGCCGAAATATTTCACTTGCCTCCTCTTTATTTCTTTCATCAACTCTCTCTTAATTCCCAGTTTTCCTAGAACCTCTGCATTTGATTGTTTTTATTTCCATGAAATACGACATATTCATCTGTATATCCACATCTCCAGGGCCTCTATGCGACTTTTCAGTTGCTTCTGGTACCCTTCACATACTGTTGAAGGTGAGGACAGTGAAAGACCCAAGTGCTGTTTAGATGTTTGTTCATGACTCAACTCAGCCCAACTCAAAACTTTGGAAGCCTCACAGAATCGATACCGGTATTAGAATAATCGACTTGCGTATATTCGAGCAGAGAAAATCTATTTATAGATGACCTTTAGAAACTAGTTCCGCTTGTGGGCTCTCCTTTGCTCTTCTACAAAAGAAAACGTGACTGCCAGGGACACAAACATACACACGCGTAAGTTGGCGAAAGATCTTTGCCTTATTTTTTTATATTTTGCCTGGATTTCAGGAGCTGTACGTTGGATAAAGGAACTGTCATCTTGTAGCGTGTCCTTTGCCCAGTCGCTGTCTTCATGGCTCGACAAGATTCCAGTTCCTTTGCGGTTGCCAGTTTCTGTGTTCTTGTCCTGTCCACAATGAAACAGTCTTGTCTTACAGTACACTATTGTTTTTTAGTCTCGAGTCTTCAGAACTTCAAAAAATGACCTGTCCTGCAATCGTTCATTACATACATTGCTGATTGCTTTACAGACTACAAAGTGTACTGTGTCCATCTTCGTGCTGGCGACCCCTATTTCTTCAAGGAAGTTAGGAACCATGATGATTGAATAATGAAAGTATTGAATACTTTCTGGCTTTCAAAGTTTCATCACAACCTGCCGACCGAAAAGATTGTTTATGAATTATCCTTTCCAGTCCCTCTTTACTGAGTCATCAATGTCCTGTGCCTGTGTTGACGTATGCTACGTATTTGTTTTGTACTGTGGCCTGATTATTCTGTTGGCGACTCCAGCCTCTTCTCTCAGTCCATCGTTGAACTTTGACTTTGAATGTGTTTTTAATATTGCAGAATCATCCTGAACATAAGAATGATGCAATGATACATCATTACATACATTGAAACTGAATTCAGAAATGAAATTATCACAATCACAGTTCCCAACAATGACAAAAGAAAGATTCCCAACTAAAAAATCTAATAATAATGTTTTTTCCCCCTTTAAACTCAAATTCAAATGCTCATTTTCATTTATTGTGAGTTAAAGTTTCATTTAAATTTAAAGGTTGTATAATTGTATATTTCCTCCCACATTTGAAAATTAACCATAATATAACAATAACCATCAGGACCATAAGAGAAGCAAAGAATCACAGTACCCATAATGTAAGAGATGACTAAGGATGGTTGATGTGACGTGAGTCTGGCTAACTCACTTCGTAGAAAACTTAGTTACAAAAACTAACCTGCCTGTAATTCATATGTGAACTTAATTCCAGCCCTCTTCATGATAATTCACGAGATGATGTCGCTAGTGTGACTTATTGGTACGATAATTGGTTCAGTTTAATACAATTTGAATTTCCTTAGGAGTGGGATGTAGGTAGAGACAGATATTGCTGTTGAAGTATGAAGCAATAGTACTTCAAGCATCTCCATAAACAAGTTTAGCTTTCTGATTCTGTCTTTCATTTGTTATACATTCTGATAGACAGTTTGTCCATATCTTGACATCTTCCTGCTTGTATCCACCTCTTGCCTGCCTGTCTGCCTTCGCCTCCTGTAAAGGTTGTCCCATAACAAATACTGTCGTTGGGGTATGAAGTGTTAGGCCTTCGTATATTCTAGTCCATGACATATGGATATGAGAAAGCATGGCCAGTTCCCATCTTCTTTCCTTCCCAAACAATTCCCTGATCATTTGGAAAAGTGCCCATTTTTATTACTCTGGGTTGATCCTAGGTCCATACTTGTAGAAAAAATGATCTCGTCTCTGCTGGAGATTGAACTCCAGTTTAGTTTTTTATTGCCAAGTCCTTTAATGTGAACAAACTATTTTATTTCTCTTTTTTTTTATTATTTACATCAACTTACATTCATAGACAGTTCTCTAAGGCTTATCATATTTGTTTTTGTGGTCATGAAATGCAGTCTATACTTTTGTGTATGTACATTTCCAGGAACTCAAATGTGATTTTCATATACACTACTTTATTTGACGAGGGGAACAATTTTCTTCCCAGAAAGATCTTAGGTGCCAATTTGTCTAGACCTTACAGCTGCCTTAAATTCTGCCTCTTTTGGGGATTGAATCTTGGATACAAGATAGATATCTAACTGTTAATTCTTGATATGTCAAAACTTGGTGTGTACATTTGAAGTCTATATGTAAAATGTATACTTCATACTTGCTCTTTGGTTGCTAAAAAGAGTTAAAGTTACTTGCATATCCTTTACAGGATATTGCAGTCAACCCCAGCATATTTTGGCTGTTTGTGATCTCTTGGCAAGTTTATGTTCAGTAGTTTGCCATTGCTTTCTGAATGACCAGTACTCACACAATTGTATAAAAACCAACGCAAGGCAGTCTGTTGCCAAATCACGTACTGTGTTTCGGCCAAGGTATGTGGGATTACAAATTGCATCCTTAATCCCTTCGCCACAGAGCCGGTGCTAAAAAAAGAGGCCGGTGTTTTTTTGTTTGGGGGGGGGGGGGGGGTGCTTGCTCACTTTGAACTCAAGTATACTTCTATAACAGTGTCAAAAGAAGTAACAAGACTTGATCTGGACTGAAACTTTATACTTTATTCTCAAGATGACAGGCCGTGTCTTCTCAGCTGGACTATCGGATGTTGACTAACCTTAACAACCTAATACGCCACGATTGAGCATCTCCCACCCCTTTCATTCTCAATGCTCAATCGTGCTGTATCTGTGTTTCCCACTAGATCTTAATTATACCCAATACTGTTACACCTCCCCATGTTAATTAAAGAATTTTCCTTTTAAAGGAAAAATCTTTACTCCAATCCCCATAGTCTATTCCCTCTTTTTCTTTACTTCTCACAGTTCCTCAAATCTTCCCCAAACCAACTCCAATTTAATTAAACATTCTATTTCTTTAACTCTTTCCCCTGTTATATAGTTAACCCACTTCTTCTTCGTTCCTAGCCCTTCAACCAAACATAACATATTTACATTTCAAATTCAACTTTATATAACACATCATAACATCATAACACGTTTTCTTAAATACTCCTTCTTCTCTTCGTAAGCAATCTGCTTAAAATTTCAAACGCTAACACCAACTCCTTATTTTATCACCAACGCTACAAATCCCCACTTTCAACTAACCTGAAATTACTTTCACACGATAGGAAGACAAAGAATCGGTGGCCACCGGAATTTAAAAGAAGAAATAGAACTCTTTCAAAAAAAACAACATTCACCTAAACCACACACCCCTTTACACCCCTTTGTTCTTTGAGACTTTATGTAATAAAGTCTATTATATCTCCCACAGTACCACTCATTATGGTAACAGTTTACGCTGCTATCTACAGCATCAAATATCAACCATCATCCAAAATATTCTTCACTTCTAAGTGTCTATATAACAGACACTACCTTACCCTCAACCTCACATTGTAATGTAAACCACAAAACACATCCCGAAGACACAATTAAAAAAATCTATTATCCCTTAAGACCTCCTCCAACACAACACCTCACATAACCTCATCACCTCGTATAAGTAATCTTCTCCAATACCTCAGGTTCTCTCTTAATTCTTATGGGCATATCTACTAAAATGCTCCACTTATGCCGTTATCAACAGCAACCTAGTAACCTTGAAATCTCCCCTTAAATATTAACCATCAAACACAACATTGTAATCTGACCCACTTATAAACATTTACATCCTGCCCAGGCCATGTAACCCCATGTCTCTCTAAAATCTCAATTCATAATTCATAATTCAGGCCGTAATCTACAGCAGCAAAAATAACCACTCATGTCTGTGACTTCTTGTTAATCAACTTTAATCTCAGTCCCTTTTATTACGGACCCACAAACACCCCATGTCACTATGTCTCCCCCACTTACACCCCTTTTATTATTGTACTGTTATCCACAGTGTCAAGTCAAACATGGATCCAATTCATGTTTACTCTTCATCTGGGGTAATTTTCTTATTCTTCTATAACCCAGCAATCTCGTGTATATCATGGCTCTTCTGACCCCCCGGAAACTATGTTCAAAACTTTTCTCAGCTTTACCCCACTGAATATATTCACTAATCTTTTCTTCTCCCATGTGGCTTCCAATCCCCTATTTTTCTAATAATTCTTACTTTACCATAACCATTTTACTTGTGTAGTAACCCCGTCTACAGTTCATAGCCGTTTTAACCTTTCTACGCTGATTATCACAGCATCAAAATATCCATGAACTTCTTCTTCACTAAGAGAATGTGTCTCTCTATTAGTTCTCCGTAGTTTTATTAACTCTTTTCTGAACGAAGGGTCATAATTAAAGCCCCCTGTATTGTCTTTATTTCTAGACAAAAACCTTGTAAATTAAACATAACTTAATTAACTGCTATTTAACACACAAAACAGTGAAATAAAATCACAACAGGACATCAAATCCCCTCCCCAAATTTTTGTAACAATCATTTATATTTCCCCGCAACTCAACTAAAAGTATGATGATGATAGTGATGATGATGGTGACGATGATTAAAATAATACAACATACATCCTAATCTATTTTTACCTACTACTACTGGTCTCTTTTACGGACCAGCAGTTTACACATAAAAGTCTAAGCACACAATAACCCTATTCTAAATCAATTAATCAAACAACAACAATCATTTTTCAAGACCAAATCAAGCAAAACAAAATTTTACATATGAGGCATTGAAAGCTCAATTTCAATAAATACAACTGTCTTCTCGCTAAAGAGAAGGTTTTCAAAAAAAATATAATTCACTTAGAATTAACCACTTAAAGTGACCCAGCAACATTGGCCTCCTTTTCTAACCAATGTAACACCTATCTATTTAGGCCAAGTTATGTATAACAAAACAACTCCATACCAAGCATAAATGCCAAAATACTTATATACATATATACAAATATCTCTCTGTTATCTACAGATTATCCTAATGCGGAACTATACTTGTTCCCCTCAACCAAAACCATTACTCAACGAGTGACCGTTCCTTTTTCTGGAAGTCAAACATTGATTATCTCCCCTCACAATTTTCTATCTTTTTCCATTCTAACTCCTAATACATCATAACATCCAAAATATCCTCATAAGCAAGCACTGTAAACTACAGTTATTCCAATATCATCTCAATGTACCAGCCACCATCTACTTATCAATTAACCTGTGGCTCGGCACACCAACTGTCTTCCTATGGCCTTGTACTAACCATCACCACCACTTCCCAATCCTTACCGTCAACCACAGTATCTCCACCCTCCTACATCCAACAAAACTTTGTCTATTTACTATAGACCTCTCACCAAAACAACTAATTCTACTTCCACTTTCTCGTCTACCCGACGCAATTTATATTTCATTCTACTGCATCAGTACTCTCAACGTCTCACCAGCACTACTTTAAGCTATCCTCAAATCTCACCTATCATTCTTGCATCGTGACGACAATCAAACCGGTCATCCTCCTCGGAACACGTTCTCCAACATTCATTTACCTCTCTTGTTTACCTTCGTATCTTTCACTCTTTCAGAACAGCAACTCACGTCAGTATATACAACGGAGCTCTCTTTTCCCGTTCCTCAGTCTTAGGCAGTCTTGCTTCGCCATTTTCCTGTCAAGCATACTAAACATTCATAATGTTAATTCAGCATATAACTTCCACAATTTCCTTCTAAGTTCAGATATTCTACGAAAAGACATTACAATTTTCTTTCTATCTCTCGATTTTCGCATGCTCTATGTTCCACGCTTTATCAACTTTACTTATCAACCGCTCTTCTCATATTCACACGGACAATGATACACAACACAACCTCGCTCTCATCTCACGCCTACTCTCGTATCGCGACAACCTAACGTCTCCATACTATTACTACAACTAAATACTTTAGACGCCACCTCAACATTCCATCAATCATTCCCCACATATCAACACGTATTGATTTCCTCTACACACGTTGACACAAGACATATTAACGTCACTCTTACATTCTATCTACGTATTTCACTTAGGCGACTTCATCACACCTCTTTCCTTTTACTTCTTTCATCACGACGAACACCTGTCTGACTACAGTTATATTCACGTATGAACACCGCACAACCAGACGAACTATTCTAGAGGACTCTCTCAATTCACTGCTTTCTTATATCTCTACTTTACTCAATCACTCACTTCTATACGAAGGTCAGACCCTATACACTACCTCTCGCAGCTGAAATTGCTTTCACAGTACTATCTACTATCTCTTCAAAACAAACCTCATTCTGGTGAACCAGCCCCTAACTTCGTAACTATCATTCTATACTTTTCCACCCACAACAACTTTCTTCTTTCTCCACAAGTACGACGTAACTCGTATTTTTCAAGCATCCACTTCTACAGTCTATTATTTATTATACTTTTATTCTCACGTTCAACTGACTATCTTACGCACAGGATACTCAGTGCCTCCTCAGTCTATATCACCTCACCAGACACTCTCGGTTCACCTGTCAACAATACTATTCTTTCTTCTCCAACCAACAAGCAAAACCATCTCGGACATCACGTCATAGCTCTGAGTCAAACTATTTCTAATACTAATATTCATGCCTAACATATCTCTCACCCTCCATTAATTCTGTCCTGAATCTACCCTATTTTACTTAATATACTCTCTCTACCTCACTACCAAACAGACGATATCCTGTATTACGTAATCCACGTGGAATATCATTTGTCGCAACAACACCCTCGACTATTCTGTACCATGTGATACTACACCATGTAGTGTTCTTCTCCTAAGCCAAAACTATTTTATTTTCCTTCTTCACCCAAGGAATTTTAACCGTTATATAGTGTGTCCAAATTAAACACTTCACTGTCTTTCAATACCCTAACCTGTCTTTCACTTATAATGTCATCATCACTATCTGTTGTCAACCTGTTAAAGTATTCAGGTCTTAAGGTCCTAAGGTCTTCTATTTTTCTTAAATCACTTTCTGTCGTTGAATAAATACCCGCTAACTGTCTAGCACTATTCTTCTTAAATGAGTTCCTTCTATTTCTTATATTTGCGTCAGTCTGCTCACTGTTTCCTGTGTACCTTACGTAACGTTTATACCTTCCCATCTCGTCTTCAGATGACACACTAATTATAGTTCCTTCATTAGACTCATTATAGTTTACTGCCAACACGTCGGCCCTATTCCCATAGTCATCCCCAAAACGTCTGACTTTCTTTCTCTTCCTCGGTCTTCGTCCCTTAGCCTTTCCTACTGTCTTGTCATACAAACCAGTATTTTGTTTCAAAGAGTCACTACCCAAAACTCTGTCCGTCTGTCTACCAGCAACTACTCCATATGATGGAACATCACGCCTCGATTCAGGACCTGCCCGTAGTGTAACACTCTCATTCTCCGAATCCTCTGTAATAATATCTGATTCAGCATCACTATAATATTCAGCTGTGGGAATATCTTCTCCGTAGCTTGAACTCTGACAGCCAATATTCCTACACCATCTGGGAACTAGTTTCTTGTCTATGGCTGAATAACTTGACATGGCACTACCTCTATTTACAACCATACTAACACTTTCGTCAATACTTCTCCTCTTTATCTTTCTGTCGTTCTTGGTCCTCGTCTGTCCATCTTTCCCAACTTCAACCTTGTCTCTCTTAGTCAAACGAGTTGGTTTAGACTGATTCTCTATGAAGTCAGTTTGAGTTCCCTTTGTTAACTTGCTGACTGGTTGTACCTGAGTCTGCGTGCTACTTTCTACCGTATTACTTGTCTGCGTCTGTGTCTCTCGGTTTCTTTTCTTTACTAATATCGTCTTCTTCTTTTCCTGTCTACTAGTCACATTCGCAACTATTTTAGGACTAGTCTGTATTTTACTTACTGGTTCAACTCTGTCTCTTACACCTGAGTTTAAATATTGTCTTTGTCTTTTCTCTAACCAGTCGTCACGTCTTTTTCTAGCAGTTGCACTGTGAGAAGGCCAGTCCCATGATTTCTTTGAAATGTTTCTCTCACGCCCATTTTTGTATTTATACCAGTCCGAGCTTTCACTATTTCGTCTGTTTTCATTGTCTTTTACTCTATATAGATCAGGCCTTGGTTCGTCATAACCATATTGTCTTCTGTCTTTATTAAGCAATGTCTGTCTCCTGTTATTCTTTCCTACTCTATTACTGTCTACCATTATTCTATAAGGGTCCTGTCTAGTTGTTCTGTTCTTCAACGTTTTCAGAAAACTCTCTACCTCCGTAATTGACATCTTTAATTCTCCTAACCATGTGCTAACCCGTTGTAACTCCCCGCACAAGAAATTCATATTCAGTTCCTTTGAAATATCTATCCAGCTGAAACAATATTGTTCTGTATACTTCTTTAGTACCTGAGAAAAAAACTTATCCTGAGTTCAGCTGAAATATGTGCTGTGCTGAGTCTTCTAAGCTGAAATATTTATACAAGTAACCAATTTCAATTTTGTAAATTTCTTAATTTAAAGAAGACTGTGCTGAGGTGTCCTGTTCCGCCATGCTGAAAAATTACTGAAATAAAGCAAAGAAAGCACTACACAATTTCAATTTCCCAAATCCCAAACAGCACAATTCAGTTGGTTATAATATTGTAAGATATTACATTAATCAGAAGAAGCACCAACGATATCCTGTCTGAGCATAGGAAGAATGAACCCTGTCCTCAATAAAAAACTCAAATTTGTGGCAATCAGAAGGTTCCTTGTAGATATAATGTCCACAATAATGTCCTGTACTCCACTCTAATTTAGAAATTCGGAACCTCACGGGAGACCTCGAAATACACAACTTTTACTCTGAGTCTATTTCCTTAAATTAATCCGTTACCTTCTTTTACCAACTTACGGATTCAGTTCAACCAACCAGAGCCCGCATCAAGTGAAATTTAGTCTCGGAATTCAGGTGGCGGAGTTCAGACATCACTTCTCTTCCCTCAGGTATTTTCGTCCTTCTCGTGGGCTGCCAGAAAATTTTCAACCCCTGGTTGGGTCACATCTCATGGGCTGCCAGACAAATCTTCGACCCCCTGGTTGGGTCCCTTCCTTGATTCTCAAGTGGGTACTTCAACGTCGTATGGAATGGGTCATAGGAATAACGAGGCCCAAAAATGGATTAGGTGTGTTTGGGTCATAGGAATAACGAGGCCCAAAAATGGATTAGGTGTGTTTGGGTCATAGGAATGACGAGGCAAAAAAATGGATTTGGATCAGCCAACGGCTAGTGATGACCTGACCTTGAACGAGTTCGGACTTCTGATAAAATCTTGAACTTAAATTGGAGGCAAGTCCCTTGAAAGTGGCAAGGTTCAAGCAACGGCCAGGTTAGGCCCCTTGTAAATGATTAAGTTCAGACAACGACCGTGGTAGGCCAGCCATTACCTTCATAATTTGTCTTACAGCATGCCGCCAGTGGATAGTTGTTGTTGGCCGGCCTAGATCAACCTCAGATTCTCGGTCACGGCACCATTTATTACTTCTATAACAGTGTCAAAAGAAGTAACAAGACTTGATCTGGACTGAAACTTTATACTTTATTCTCAAGATGACAGGCCGTGTCTTCTCAGCTGGACTATCGGATGTTGACTAACCTTAACAACCTAATACGTCACGATTGAGCATCTCCCACCCCTTTCATTCTCAATGCTCAATCGTGCTGTATCTGTGTTTCCCACTAGATCTTAATTATACCCAATACTGTTACATCCATACACACTACTTATAGTAGTGCTGGATTTAATTTTGCATGTGTATTAGCTTTCCCTTTTAACAGTGTCCCTCGCCATCAGGTAAACACACTCTGAATTCAGAGGTACTTGTAATTTACACCTCCAAGTCAAAGGACGACAGGTCAACATTTTAGTCCAGCTGTCCGGTGTAGGGGTTGAACCACTTACCTCGGCATCAGCACAACATATATGGAAGAATATTATTTGTCGTTTTTACTTTGTTTTATATTGTCCATCAACTCTAAGATTACACCTGTCATCTATATTTCTTGTTCGCCTTCTTTTCAGTAATTCATTCATTGGCACCTTGCCGTCTTGACAGACAATAATTTGTGCTTTAAAAAGGATAATAACTTTTACCTATGGCGGTAGCGAATGTGACTGATAAGGCCAATTTGCGCCGTAAATGTCCGTTCACAGTGGGTGCATGTGAACACGTGGTCATTTCCACCATCATGCACCATCTTACGTCTCAAACGCTCGGTGTGTGACTTATCTGCAATAATTTTCTCCTTTGTCTTTATTCCATTTCTGATGTTTGCCCTCCATGCAACACGCTCAGCGGCGACTTGCTCCCAATGTGCATTATCAATGCCTGTATCAATCATGTTCCGCTTACACACATCTATGTATCGTAGTAGAGGCTGACCCTGAGATCTCTTACCCATCTGTAATTCACCAAAAAAGATGTCCTTTGGTATTCTAACATCACCCATCCTCCCAAGATGTCCTATCTATCTAAGTCTACGAAGACTGAGCATGGAATAAACTGTCACACAACCTGATCTTTCCAATACTTTGGTATTTGTGATTTTGTCTTGCCACTTAATATCAAGAATTCTTCGCAGACACTGCATATGAAAGCTGTTTAAACGTTTCTCTTGGTGTGAGTAAGTTGTCCAGGTTTCACTGCCATAAAGAAGAGTACTAAGGACACAGACTTGATAGACAAGGACTTTTGTTTTGGCAGTAAGCTTCCTGTTCTCCCAGACTCTTTTCTTAACCTTTCATTGTTGTTGCTGCCTTACCAATCCGGATGTTGATTTCCTGATCTAGGGATAATTTACCACTGATCCTAGATATGTAAAATGGTCTACCATCTCTAGTTCGGCGTCGTCAATAAAGATTGATGGTACCCCATATGCACCTTGTGACATAATCTGTGTCTTCTTTTTGCTAATTGTTAAACCAAATTCAGAACAAGCTTTGGAGAATGCAGATAGTAGACATTGTAGAGGCCGCCATCTGAGCGTGAGTGAATGTATATACCACCATCCTGATCACGAAAGGCATATTTCAGTAGAAGTGAAAAGTATATTCCAAAGAGGGTGGGAGCTAGTACACAACCTTGCTTAACTCCACTCTTGATTTCAAATTCTTCAGAAGTTGCACCATCAAACTTGATTATACCCTTCATGCCTGTGTGGAATGATTCCACAATGGACAGAAGAGTTGGTGGGCAACCAGTCTTCTTTAGTGCCTTGAACAGACCCTCACGACTGACCAAATCAAATGCCTTTGTGAGGTCGATGAAGGCAATAAACAGTGGTTGATTCTGTTCACGGCATTTTTCTTGCATTTGTCGCAATGAGAATATCATATCAATGGTAGACCAATTCTGTCGGAAGCCACACTGTGATTCAGGGTAGACTTGATCTCCTAGGACTTGAAGTCTGCACAGAACAATTCTGGCAAATACTTTTCCAACAATACACAGAAGTGAGATACCCCTATAGTTGTTGCAGTCGCTCCGATCGCCCTTGTTCTTGTACAGTGTTATGATGCTTGAATCTTTGAAATCCTGTGGGACTTGTCCTTCTCGCCAGCATAGCTCTATTAGCTGGTGGATATGTAGAGTGAGTGTGTCTTGCCCACTCCTTATAACCTCTATTGGAATCCTATCCTTACCTGGAGCCTTGCCAGATGCAAGTTCATTTATAGCACACTTAACTTCTATTATGGTGGGAAGTGTGTCCAGGTGGTCAAGAGTTGGTAGAGCCTCTGTGGCGTTGAGGGCATCATCCACTAGTTTGGTCTCACTTGAGTAAAGCTCCAAATAGTGCTCTACCCATCTGTCCATCTGTTGTTTCTTATCAGTGATGATTTCTCCAGTCAAGGTTTTCAATGGTGCACTTTTGATCACTGGACCACAGGCTTTCTTTATTCCTTCATACATGCCTCTTATGTTTCCTTTATCACTTGCAATTTGAATGGACTCACATAACTTGATCCAATAATCATTTGCACACTGTCTGGCAGCCTTTTGCACATCCTTCCTAGCTTGCCTTAGTTCACTCAGTAATATACTTTTCGGTAATATACTTTGCTTATTTGATAAATGTCGTTATTTTGAAATTCCCTTTGTTCGCCTATGCTTTGCATCTATTTCTCCATCTGTCCATACAACTGGAGAGAGGAAGGTGGGGGAGGAAGATAATAATGACAGGATTTGCAATTTTTCGGGTGTTCATCGACAAGGGTATTTGAACTCACCGATAAGGGTATTTGAACTCAATTAAACAAAACAAAACAAAAAAACAGGCGGGGAGTTGAACTCCAGTTTCCCGCGTGACAGGCGGAGATACTAACTACTACACTACCGAAGACACACTGATATTTCCACAAACATTAATAATGTAGTCAAATGTAGGTCACGTGACCAGCCGTTTGCGTATAATGTCCGTACATTACTAGCAAACATTTGCTTATAATCACTTCAATAACGTAATATATCAATGCAAGGTTTAGCTTCAATTTATTGTTTACTTGTCTTTCAGATAATGTCATCATTTGATTCATTACCAAATAAGGATGAGGTTGACCCAGAAGTGGCCAGCTTTATTCAAATGGAATCTCAAAAGGCAGAACTCCAAGCTCAGGTAGGGCCCTCTAGAAAGAGGTCTAAAATGTCTCATTTTATTAGTTGGTCATTTCTCATCCAGACCTACTGGATCATTTCTCATCCAGGCCTACTGGGTCATTTCTCATCCAGCCTATGGGGTCACGACTCCTAGGCATTTTTCTCCTGCCCTACTTCTGCACCCCCGCCTTTGAGATGTTTTGTTTTTTGCACCTATCCCTCAGAAACATCACTCTGTGTGCCTACCCACAAACCATCCCTTCCTTGGGGAGGTGGACCAGATACCCTACTGATATGACCTGTCATACTTCTCTCAGTATTATCTTCTTTGCCCCATTCTTGGACAAGGGCCAAAAAAAATTTGAGGTCGTGTGTTTCAACTGTCAACGTTACAGATCTCGTCGTGTAGGTTTGAATTCTAAAGTGCAAGACATAATTGGGTGCTGTCGTTAAAATTAATAGTTACCCACAGGAGATATTCAGCACCTTGAAAATACCTGATTATAGTATAACCCGGGAAGGTTAACCCGGTCAACAAATGCCAGCAGAAGTCGGATGTGTCGGCCTAACGGCGCAAGAACGCAGCTCTGCTGTAAACAGGCACAACGCAATCACGTCCACAAAAAAAAAAACAACTCCAGATGAACGCAGAAGTAGTATAACTAGAAAGTGCTTTCTCTGAAATCCGCAGGGCAAACAAAATAGTGGAAGGTCTATAAAAAAAAAACGGAGATGATGAAAGGCAGTGATGAATAATAAAGGAATGACATGAAGGAAGCTGCAGGAGATAGCGAAAGATAGGACAGCTTGGTGCAGGTTTATTGAGGGCCTAGGATCCCATGGGGGATAAAAAGCTGAGGAAGAAGACCCACAGGAGAAAATATATAACATGAGAAATTATATGTGTGTGGAAGATAAGGGGAAACTATATTAATTTCCAAAGTGTGAGCATATGGAAGGTCTCAGTGCTAGATTTATGGTGGCGGGGCATGTTTAAAAACCCACACCAGTTTTTGTGCTGAATGATGTAAAATGTAACAAAAAAAGTACGTTGAGATTGTGCGAAGACACAACAAGCATAAACATTTGCATACCTGACAATGAGCTCCGGCCAGTTGAACAGAAATCATTCGAAAAATGAGAATGGATATATATATATATATATATATATATATATATATATATATATATATATATATATATATATAAATAAATTGTCCCAAAGCAGTTTTCTGCTATGGGTCTCTGATGGGTATAGGGCCTTCACATTTTGTAGGCCTGAACGCACGGAGGAATAGTTGGCCAGTCTTTTCGCTCACTTAGCGACATGATGAACTCAGGCGTCCATTCCTCGGCTGGCTGCGCTCTTGACATTGTCAGCGCAGCTCCTATCAACTGTCCTAACACTTCTGCTAAGGAAAGTTATAATAATTTTACATGTGTCCGACATTTTGGATATGTTATTTTATATTGTCCTAACCTGCTACAATCAACATCTTTCTTATTTATTTGGACTGAATAATGAGAGAGAGAGACAGACAGAGAGAACAGCTTAAACATATAAACATTAAATACTAATCTGTTTCCCTCAATAAAAAAGAAGCAAGCCATATTGTTATATGAACTGATCTACTTTTATTTGTAGGAAATTATAATTGGCAATGTTCTGTATGGTTTCAGGTTCATAAATTGGCTGATGTATGCTGGGAGCAGTGTATTGACCGTCCACGAGACAAACTGGACAGTAAAACGGAAACTTGCGTCACAAATTGTGTAGAAAGATTTATTGACACCTCACTGACTATTGCTACTCGTTTTCAGAAACTTCTCCAAGGAGCGGCAGCTAATATGTAGAAGCACATTTGTTTATGCGGGCCTTAGTTATAGAGATGTATGTATATTATGTGCAATGTTCCGAAAGGATTCTTTGGTTGCCAGACATTTTTTCCTTTAGATGTACAGAGAAACAGTTCTGGTCTATTCAGGGACAAAGAAATAAGCTAATTGTTAGCTATATGTCAAGGGAATTTCTTTAATCTTTTCTGTGTTTCAAGGACATTTCTATCATTCTTTTCAGTCTCTACTAGCCTAGTGGTCTTGTGTTTATTCAATCCTTTTTGGGATAGGCATTTTTTTTACTTTAGCATGGGCTCCCAAGGTACCAGGAAATATTCTGGGGAGTACGCAGTTATGATATTCACAAAAATCGAGTGCCAACTGGTATATGTGGCGAGCACCATATACCGAATTCAGAGTGAAAGCGAGTCCTTTACTTATACAAGAGGATAGAGATTTTTCTATACAGATATTATGAAACACATCTTTCATAATCAATTCATGCTGCACTTTTGAGTATGCAGATTTTCTTGCATCATATTGGGTTTTTGTAATGGTAAGATATACCTTGAAAAAATTTAACAGTTAACAGTGTGTTATACCTAAGAACACGAGAGCTTTAAGATATGACTGGAACAACTATGAAGTATAAATACTGCAGGTATATAAAAACACTGATTATTAAGATAGGCCTTCACATTTCCATTTGATGTATTTCATTGCTTTGAAAATATTTACTGAAGTTTTGATCATGTTTGAATCTTCCGGGCCAGATCCTGGAACCCACTTTTGCAGTAACAATGTAGTAACAATCTCCAATCTTTGGGGGCTTCTGGGTTAAATGATGTGAAATTAATTCTGCGTTCGTGAGAGTTAAACTTGGTTATGTGCTTAGTTTCATGAGAGTGGAAATAATTTTAAAGATTGTGTTGTACCTTTTATCTCTGCCATTTGTGATCATAGCAAATGATTTTGTGTGTACTTTAAAGAGCTCTGAGAGATTGGGAGTGTGGTTTAAAGAGCTCTGAGAGATTGGGAAGATTGTGTTTGATGGGTGTTTGCAGATGTTTGTTATTTGTTACATTAAATTTATCATTAAAACTTCCAGCAGATTTTGAGTTTTTTTTTTTTTTTCAAATGTTTATTTTAATTCATTAACTGCCAGATGAAAAAGAAATATTCTGTCAGATTTAATATACTTAAAAATTTTTCAGTGTCTATGATTCTCTCTCCCTCCCTCCCCCCTCTCTCTATGTGGGTGGTTTATTTTTCCAGTGCACACTGAACCATTCAGTCCATAAGTGCTGAGAGAGTGCTAAGTCATTCTCAGTATCCACACACTTCTCTCCCACCCCCCAGCCACACATACTCACAGAGCATGTAGTGGTCGGTAACACCAGTCCTGTGTTGTTGAGTATTCTTCTTTGGCTCCCTGCATAGCTCTCTTGTCAGGCTTCACCCCTTTTGACTTGATGTGCTTGTAAAATGGTCAAAAGTGCAGATTCAAAGCCATCGCCTGATTCATTTAATCACCGTGTCTCTAAGGGCCCACATTTCATCAGCCCTGTCCATGTTAAATATTTAAATTATACAAGTCTGTGCACCAACAACTGCATCAAAAGAGAATATGGTTACAGGATTTTAAAGTTGTGTACAAAAGATATGAATAAATGTGTAGGAAGAAGAAACATTTGTGATAATCATACTGAATTTCAGTGCAAAAACGAGTTGAAAGGACGGAAGAAAAGGCACTAGGCCAGTTTGGTTTATGACATGGAAATGAGAGAAAATATTCAAATTTTGCTAGAAAATAACAGACACCTTTAAGTCAACATTCAAGGCTGTTCTACACTGGGACCTTGCCCAATGGTAACTGCAAGAACGTAACTGGTTACATCTGAACACAGCACAGATGGACATATATAACATCCACAAAGACACTGTCGGGAGCAGATTGCGAGACAAAGAACTGTATCTCAAGCTGTAAGGAAAAGGTGAACATTTGTTCAAGGAAATAGAACAACAGGCAAATTCAGATGGCATGTAGTAGGTTCTTTACAGAACATCGCAGTCTGTAAAGGATTCATTCATTCAGTAGCATATCCTTTGCAGAACCTCGCTCCCATAACAACCTTCCGGAAAACTTCTCGATCACAAGCAAGATGTCCCGCGTCCGATACACCAATCTGGAGATCATCTGCCACATCCTGCTCCCATCTTCTCTATGGTCTTCCCCTTCCTCTCTTCCTGGGCATATTTTTTTCCCCGCATATCCTTTACAGGACATTGCGGTCAACACCAGCATTTTTCAGCTGCTGTTGATGTCTTACCAAGTTTTTACATTCAGTAGTATTTCTTTAGGTTGAGGTTATTAAGATTTCTATACCATTCTGTGATGTGGATAGTAATACTGTATCATCAGCATATCGAGTCTCTGATATTTCACGACCACCGATATTTAGGGCTTCATATTGCTCCCAGGTTATATCATCTCTGACATTTATCATATTTTCAGCGTACAGGTTAAACAAGTAGGGGTGACAGCACACAGCCTTGACGGACTCCTTGCTTGATCTCAAAGCAATCTGATGTCTCGCCATCTATTGTAGCCACTGGTCTAGATAGAGCATCTTTATGAGTTGTACTACATGTGATGGAAAGCCCATATTCCTCATGATTTCCCAAAGCTTCTGATGTTGTACACAGTCAAATGCCTTTGAATAATCCACAAAACATGAGAATAGGTTTACATTAAATTCTCAGCATTTCTATTATTAAACGCATGATGAGTGTGATCTCTTATTCCTCTTCCTTGTCTAAATCCAGCTTAAACCACATTAATTTCTTCCATTTTCTTACGAAGTCTTCCCATTATGATTTTCAGTAGAATTTTACTTGCATGACTGATCAGGGCAACAGTTCTATAGTTGGTGCATAATTTCAGGTTGCCCTTTTTTGGTATTGGAATGAAGATAGTTCTCTTCCAATCTTTTGGCCATATACCATATTTCCATATCTTTTTACATAATGCGTGATAGATTTGTATGCTTTCTTCTCCTCCCGCTTTAATTAGTTCAGCTGGTATCTCATCACATCCTGGTGATTTACCATTCTTCAGGTTCTCTATTGCCCATGCAATTTCATTTAATGAGGGTTCAGGTTCTGTCTCTGCTGTCATTGGTTCATGTATATCATTCATATTCTCACAGTCATTCATATCATACATTCCACTGCAGTATTCCTGCCATCTTTCTAGAATTTGTCTAGATTCTGTTAAGGTATTTCCCAACTTGTCACAGATAACATTTAATTGAGGTTGAACATTTCTTGTCAATAACTTCATTTCTTTGAACATTTCGTAATCTCTTCCATTCTTATGATATTGCTCTATTTTAATACAACAATCTTGTATATCTTGGTTTTTGTCCTTTCTTGTGTTCTTTCTTATTTCTCGTGAGTTAAAGATTTATACTTCATCCTACTGTTATCGGTTTCTCCTTCCTGTTTCAGTTCCCTTCGTTGTTTTATTAAGTCTAACCTGCATGGTATAATCCATGGCTATGTTGCTTAGTCCCGATTGGAATTAAATCTTTGGCTGCAGTTATCAAGATATCTCTAGCTTGTACTGCCAGTTCATCAGGTGTCATTTCCTCTTGTGCAGACATCAAGACCCCAAAACGATTCCTCACTTCTACATTGTATGCATCTGGTATTTTTGTGAGATGAAAATGAAGTAGCCTGGTCCTTGGGTAAGCTTTTTGAGTTTTAATTTAAGGTCTGCTTCTAATAACTCATAATCTGTATCACAGTCTGCACTTCGTAGGGTTTTTGCAGATGTTATGCTTGATCTCCATCTTCTTTGTATTAAAATATAACCTATCTGATGTTTGGTAATACTATCCGGGGACTTCCATGTGAAGAGTCTTCTTGGGTCTTGTTTAAAAAGTGTGTTGGCTATCGTTATCTAATTTTCAGTGCAAAATTCAATTAATTTGTCACCTGCATCATGTCTATTGCCCAAATTTTCCAAAAACGTGTCTCTCATTTTCAGCTCGTCCTGTATATACTTTAGCATTAAAATCTCCCGTTATTATTATATCATTATGACCAATCTTGCTATATATATATGATCCATCCATCATGTGCCATGCCGGTAAGCGTGGGCGGTCATGTTCTGCCATCTCACTCGATCACCAGAGTCGTGGATTCTCTGATTATCGATGATTTCACACAACATGATGTTCTTGGCATCTGTAAAGAAGGTAGTTTGCCATTGCTTTCCTTCCTAGCAGTGACCGTGCTGGTCAGTGACCGTAGCCATTGTCTCCTCAAAATAGAGATCCTCTGCCTACCGTCATGAAGGTGGAGACCATAACCTACAACTATCTGTTGGCTGCTCTCCATCTTCATGCACCACCTGCACACATGGCTTCACGTAACCCTGATCGGGGGGCTAAACGGGTACTCCACCTTGCCCAAGGGTGTCCCGTAGGCTAGCGGAGGGAAGGAGGCGTCTTACTTCTCCTTTGAGAATGGTCTGAATTCACCTGCTACTGTTCTGTTTATAATAAACTATACCTCCAGTTGCAAGAAAAATATGGGGACCTGTTTCAGGAAATAACATTCACAGGCGAATTCAGACAATTATTACATTGTAATAAATGATAGGAATGAATTGGCAACACTAAGAGAAAGCATCGATATGTTAGAGAGATGCACAAATATAATCATCATGTGGGATGCTGATAAGCATGGGCAGTAATATTCTATCTGACACTATCCAATAGTTGCCGTCTCCCTGGCGAAGGGTTTAACGGCACTGTTCATAATTGGTTACTTACAGAGGGTATGTGAGCCGGTTGCTCAGAAAGTAATGGCAAACTACTGAATGTAAAACTTACCAAGAAATCAACAGCAGCTAAAAAATGTTGGTATTGATTGCAATGTCCTGTAAAGGATATGCGAACAAAAAAAAACCCATCCAATATCCTTTACTGGATTTTGATCTATCCAGACCCATAATAAGTGCTACACCTCGCTGTTGATTCTCTCCATCGGAATGGATTATGCTATATTCCTCGGATATCAAGTCTGTTCCTCCCCATCTGGACTCTCATAGACCTAACATGTTAATATTCATTCTTCCCATTTATGGCTTGATATGATCTAATTTGCCACCCCCATTCATAGTTCGCACGTTCCATTTTAAGAAATGTTATCGTTTAATTCTTTTGCACTCAGTCACCTGCTGATGGTCTGGAGTGCATGACTATCCCTACCGGGCGAGCCTACTCCTATGGAGCACCCATTTATGCCGTCTGATTATAAATCGAGGACACATGATTTTCTAGGCATTTGTAAAGAAGGTAATCATTGCTTTCCTTCTTAGCAGTGAACATACTGGTCGATAACCGTAGCCATTTTCTCCAAAAAGAAATCCTCTGCCTACTGTTGTGAAATTTGAGACCATAACCAACTATCTGTCGTTTGTTCTGCAACTCTATCCACCACCTGCATCCGAGGCTTCACATTACCCTGATCGGAGGACTAAACGGGTATTTCACCTTGCCAAAGGATGTCCCGTAGGTTAGCGGAGGGAATGAGGCACCATACTTTGGGTACCCATATCCCGCCAACCGTTGTGCAAATATACGAATCAGAAAACTGATAATTTACTTGAAAGTGAAGAGAAAGATGTGACTTGGAAAGAACACTTGAAGAAAAAATGGTTTCTGGACGAAGAAGCATGGCTCGACATGCAAGAAGATGGGCACAGGACACTGCAGACATCTTGGGCTTGGAACTAACAAAAGAGCCGTGATAAGAGTACCGTTTTCTGAACGACGTATTCATCATTATCTTGTGTCATGCCGGTAAGCTTGGGCGGTCATGTTTTGCCATCTCACTCGATCACCAGAATCGTGGATCAGCTCAGTGTTCCTGTCTCGATCATGCCACGGGGCCAAGCCATCCAGATATTTACTTCTCTGCCCTCCCTTTGTTCTCTTCCCCTCGATCTTGCTAATTGAATTGTCACCAAGTTCTCCAATTTATTTCTTCGCATAATGTGACCAAAAAATTGTGACTGTCTACGTCGAATTTCTCTAATCAGTTTACTGTTTTCATTTGTTTCTTGTACGACTTGGTCATTGGTTTTTCTGTCTGTCCATAGTATTCTTTGCATTCTCCTCAGAAACCACATTTCCACAGCCATCAGATGATTTTCAGTTTGTCTGCTCATTAACGACGTGTTACAATATGGTGATTATGCTTATAGGAGTATGCCTACAATTACATCTGTAGTTTGTCAGATTAAAAACACGCTGTTTTTGGTCATATTTGAACAATGTTGATACTTCAGATTAAAATTAATTATTTTAAATGTAAGATGTTGGCGTAGATACCTTGGTCATTAGTTTAGTCGATGGATCAACATCACGGCACGCGGTGCTCCGTTCTACTCCTAACTCAAGCCTGAGTCTGGAGAATATCGGCTTAGTGCACGAACTCCGTAGCACCGGCGAGGTTCTTGAAATACTTTGGGTAGATTTTTTTACCTCGAAATGTTGCCCGGGCGGCGCCATTAGGCTACTCTTTTTCGATTTCCAACTACCAAGGGATATTTTACGTGCGCAACGATACACACGGGCGTCCGATCTCACTACCCAGTGACCAGGGGAAATTTTGTTACTAGAAGTCCGAGTGAAAAAAATCCCCCCCCCCCTCTTTCCCCCCACTGGGGCTTGAACCCGGGACCTCCAGCGTTCGAGGTGGACACCATACCTCAAGGTCTTTAATAGGAGCCGCGGTAGCGTTGTGGCTAGACGCTTCCCTGGTGGTCATGGGTTCGATCTGTATCGGGGCAAAATCAAAATTTTGGGTTTCCAGATCGACCGAGCCTTAAAATTTGTACCAGGAAATGTCGCGGGCGACCGGCTTGATAATAACCACATCACCCACAGAATGACGATAGTCTTTAAACAGGACCACTTGTCCAATGCGCCTTCAAGCGTGTAAAAGAGTTATTTACTATAAAGTTGGTCGTTAGTGGAAACTGATAAATTTATATGGGAGTGCTATTGCGGGAAAACGATTGTGGGATTGTTTTCCTGAAAGCTATTTGATTATGTGTCGTAGGGCCCTCGAAAACGGGGAAAACCCTGGAACGGAATGTGACACAGGGCTGGGGAAAACCTCGGAAACAGGAAAAACTATTTAAAAAAAAACCTTGACATTTATGCACCTTAGATGGGAAAAGGAAAGCCAAGTGAGGTCGATAAATAATATTTTGTGGATGTTTTCGGCCAACAAATTGTCGCAAATAAGAACAATGTAAATGGTTCCCGATGTTTTATAATTACATCCGAGAGCGTGCTTTACACTATGAACACTTTTTTCTTGTTGCATATCCTATTTAGTATTTACAGGACATCACTGTCTACACCAGCATTTTACTGCTCTTGTTGATGTCTTGGCAAGTTTACGTTCAGTAGTTTGCCATTGATTTCTGAACGACCGGCTCCCATACCAAGATGTTAAAACCCAGCGCAACGTGGTCTGCTGCCAAATCGGTCGCAACAGTGTTTCGAACGCAGGTAAGCGGGCTTACGAATCGCGCCGGTAAGCTCATATGAACACTTAACACATGGTAATATTGTGAAGTTGTGTATTCACATCTTTTTCCCTTTATATAAATAAACGATGAAAAATTAAACAGTCATCAGAGGAATCGCCATCGATGGACATAACATCAGCAGTATATGATATTCTATGATAGGCTACAGTATAAGGTAGGTGCGGTTATCGTAACACCAGGAAAAAACCAACAAAGTATGTATGATAGTCTCCGAGAAGAAAGAAATGTCACAATGTAACATCCAAGTAAACGGGAAAGTTCTTAACAGACTCTCTGCCAAACAAAAAGTAGGTTTGGATCAAACAGAAATAGATAATGGGAAACAGGGGTGTGTCACAGTTATGGTGTGAACGTTGTTAATACGGGAGCAGCCATGTTGTATTATAACGCAGTGACAACATTTCGGCGATATATAAGCCCATGGCAGATGCTGGAAATCGTTTAAAACGATTAATAATTTCACGGCGCTTAATTAGTTAAACACCCGGGAAGGTTAACTTGGTCAACAAATGCCTGCAGAAGTTGGATGTGTCGGCCTAAAGGCGCAAGTAACTCAGCTCAGCTGTAAACAGGCACAACGCAATTACGTCCGAAACCCCCCCCCCCCCCCCCCCCCCCACTTCGGATGAACGAAGAAGAAGAAGAAGAAGAAGAAGAAGAAGAAGAAGAAGAAGAAGAAGAAGAAGAGGAAGACGAAGAAGAAGAAATTAGTTAAACAGACGAAGAGGTACAACTATCTCGGAACAGTCATAATAACTGCGGAAAGATATGTTGTAGAGGTTAGAGTTAGATGACGAATCACTAAGGCCTCTTGCAAGTTGGAAAACATACTCACTTATAAAAAGCTAACAACTGCAGTGAGATCAATTGTGTTGAAGTGCTATAAGGAAACTATACTCTTGTATGCCCGTGAACCATGGACAATAAACAAACAAGATCAGAAACATCTAATGACAGTGGAAATGTGGTTTATGAGGGAAAATGCAAAGAATACCATGGAGTGGCAGTAACACGAATGAGATAGTCATACAGGGTTTCTGTGCTGACGAAGGCTTTGGTCGCTATATTCTTTTTATTACTTGTAATCGTGTACTTCTAATGCAAAGCTTACCGTCTACTTTTGTTTGCTGTTTTGTTTTTGTGATTCATCCAGGAAACAAATGAAAACCGTAAATTGATTAGAAAAACTAGACGAAGATTGTCAAGATTGTTTGTGGACATGTTACAAGGAATGGTTTTATCAAAGTAAAGATAATACCTGAAAATTAGATAACAATAGACGGGAAAATGCTTAAGGTAATTGACAAGTAGTCAAGCCGTTTGGCTCGGGCTCCGAAGGTTGTGGGTTCGATTTGGGGCCACGTTCTTCGGTTAACGAGTGAAATCTTTCGGAGGCGCTGCGGAAAGAGATCGCGCCGCATGGGATAAAAATCCGGTGCAATGAAGTCGACCCTGTCGACTTTTAAGCGACAAATGTAAATACCTAGGGGTAGTTATAACAGCAGATGGAAGATGCAGATGGAAGATGCACGACAGAGATTATAAGCAGAATAGGCCAAGCAAACGCTGCGTTCCAGAAAATGAAAATTATGTCACGCAATAGGTCTCTATCTCTAAATGTTAGAAAGCGAGTCCTAAAATGAAGACTGTCTCTTTCTGATGTTTGTGATAAATTGTCTTTGCGACATGGCTTCCCTCAAAAGTCCAGATTGCTCATTTTGGCATTTTCAGCATTCTTCTATAAAAGGATATCTCCAAACCCTGCAGGGACCCCCGCGTGTTTAGTAATTGTCCATGATTCGCTGCCGGATGTTATACATAGTTTTATGTAGCATGCAAGAATTCTTTGCCTAATTTCCAATGACAAGGACTTATTGCACAAAATGTTTTTCATTTGATAGAATGCAGTTTTTGTTTGTCTTATTCTGTTCTTTGTCTCTGTACGTTTAGGCAAGGTCTGTGTCTTTTATATCGCCATGACTTCGGTCTTCCTACTATTCAAGCTAAGGTTTGAATGATGCTGAATGGTCTAAGACGACATTCTATAACCACTTTATTTGTCATTTCCTGTATTTCCTTCCGACTTGTTGTTATCAAGACTGTGTCATTAGCATAATGTAAGCATATTTTGTGTATATCTCATTATACGTTTACTGTACAATGAAAACAAACCAGGAGACATTACGCATTTGTTTACAACTTAATGCAATATGATATGCCTAAGTGTAAACATTGGATACCTCGCGGCAAACAATGAGCATACAGCCAGCTGTAGGATACATGTCGGGCAAGACAGGAAGTGCGCAATGATCGTAGATCTGCTTCTGATTGTGAGGCGGGGTGGTGGTGGTGTGGGGTGGGGGGGGGGGTGGGTAAGAGAAGGAAAAGAAAGGGGAGGGAGGCGTGTTTGATTTAGAGTTGTCTATCAAGCAATCATCAATCACCATTATCAACCATTCAGGTGCCGTCTCTGCAATGAAGGTTGTCTGCAATGGTTCGCCAACATCGTCTGCCAATTGTCCTCACTGTACATTTTGTCAGACTGCTGCTGTCCGTTCATCTCTTGATGATAACTTCCCAATTGTATCGCTTTTTACTTCTCGCACGCTTGTCTTCAACCCCCCCCCCCCTATCCCGGTATGGTTTTATAATAGTGTTATGTCTTTTAACATGTATTTTTAACTTGCCTCGTTTTTTTTTTCACCAACTCTCTTTTTATTGTTGTTGTTTTTTTAATTAAAAAAAAAAAAGAAAGTTTGTATTTGATTGTTTTTGTTTCCATGAAACACGACATAAATTCTCCATATATCCACACCTCCAGGGCCTCTATTCGACGTTCTCATTTCTTGTTCATCATCATCATCATCATCATCATCATCATCATCATCATCATCATCATCATCATCATCATCATCATCATCATCATCATCATCATCATCATCATCATCATCATCAGGTGCCCTGTCAAATCGCGCAGGCGTTCTTGTATCTACACAGATCTCGGTCCTTCGTGTTCTGGTTCATTTCTGTTGATGGTATTCCTTCACAGCACCGCTTTAGGCCACCCAACATCTGCATCAATTCTGTTGATGATATCCCTTCACAGCACCGCTTTAGGCCACCCAACATCATTTCTTGCGGTCTCTCTCTGTCTCTTAAATCGCCGATCTCTCAAGTCGCCATATTTTCCAATGCTTCTTTCTCATTACATGGCTGTCAAGTATTTTATTTGAAACGCGTATTTCTCTATGACACGAAATATGAAGCAGATGAAAACCATAAACTCACTAGATAAATTGGACGTAGAAAGTCAAAATATTTTGGACACATTATGAGAATTAAACTATATAACTTGGTGACAGCTGACAAGATTGAGGAGAAAAGAACATGGGTAAAGCAGAGAAGTAAATATCTGGATGGTTTGGAAACGTGACATCGTCACGAAGCTGATCCACGACTCTCGTGATCGTGTAAGATGGCGAAACATGACCACCTTCGCTTATCGGCATGGCACCCGAAGATGATTTGTATTTACTGTTTACCGCAGGATCTAAAAATACCTTGTTGTTTGATTAAGTATTCTTTTTAAAATTCTGATGAACTTCCCTATTCTATTTTTATCACTGATCGTGACATGACCAACGAAAGTTGTTTGTCTCCTTACATTTGTAGAAATTTATTTACAAATATAAGGAGACAAACACATTGTTTTCCCGGTTATATTTCCCAGAAGACGATGCATGGCAAAAAATTGAATCGTTCTAGTTACCGCTGAGGCGAGTCGTTAAAGGAGATGTGATTCATTATAGTGGTTCTAATTTTAATGAAGTTTTTGGTTACTTACAACACTTGGGATAACGGAATACTGGAGATGTATTAAGGAAGTTAATGTAGATAAGATACTTACTAAACAAGCTAAACAGAGCATACATGTTATAGACGGGTTCTAAGAATATTTTGGATTCAGAAAAGAACAAATGTATCCTGGATCCTGGTGGTGGATAAAATTGAAGAGCAGCCAACATATATGTAGGAAGTAGGTAATGACTATATTAGAAAGCAGCAAGTCAAATGGTTTGGTCATGCAAGTAGGTTACCAACTAACAGTATACCATTGGCACCTTTCCGTCTTGACAGACGATAGTTTGGTACATTGTGCTTCAAAAAGGCTTAATAACTACGATCCATGGCGGTGGCGAGTGTGGCTGGTAAGGCCAATTCTTGCTGCAAATGTTTGCCCACAGTAGGTGCATGTGAAAACATGGTCATTTCCACCATTGTGCACCATCTTACGTCTCTCACGCTCTGTGTGTGCTTTATCTGCAATCATTTTCTCCTTTGTCTTTATTCCATTTCTGTTGATACAGTATACCACAACAAGCAATAATGTACAGACCAGAGGGAAGCAGGGGAAGAGGCCGACCACGTAAACGATGGATGCAGGGAATAACAGAGTCCATGCTTCTGTGGCTAAGGGCTTGCGAACGCGGTTTGTGAGCCCGTACACACGGGTTCGAAACACAGCGGTGCTGTTTTTTCGGAAAAGGTATAGGAGCCGGTCGTTCAGAAAGCAATGGCAAACTACTGAACGTAAGACTTGCCTAGTACATCAACAGCAGCTGGAAATGCTGGTGTTGACTGCAACGTCCCTGCAACGTCCAACGTAAGGGATACGCAACACAATGGAAATATCGATATATGAGGCCCATAAACGGGCACTCTCCCGCTGTTTACACTTCACATCGACACTTCAAGGTACAAGAAGAACATGTATCCATACCAAAAGATCTGAATACTGAAGAAGGATGGCTACTAAAGACGATAAAGCAAAGAACATTTAAAGTTTGGAGAGAAAACAATGGATGGCTATATGTCCGGGAAGAGAGAAAGAGGAAGGCGAAAGAGAAGATGGGTGCAGGATGTGGCGGATCATCTCCAGATGGGTGTATCGGACGTGGGACATCTTGTTTATGACCGAACAGTTTTCCGAGAGGTTGTTATGGGAGCGAGGTTCTCTAAAGAGCATGCTACTGAATGAATGAATGAATGAATGAATGTAGAATAGTCCAAGCAAAGACAGTATTTCACGAGATTCAGAATATTCTCTTCTATGTGTCTTTGCTAATCAAGACGAGGAAAAGAGTTCTTAAGAGCATATATTAAGCCAATCATGCTGTACAGAAGTGACTCATCGACAATTAGCAGACAAGTGATGAATTATATGGAAGCTGGGGGTCCTTGCTGGAGTGTTCGTGCTTTAACTTTATACGACGCCTTTACCAAGCCTCCCTGCGGAAAAAGACCGCGCTGTAGGACAAAATCCGTTGCAATAAGGAAGGGGGGAGGGGGCTCACTTCAGGTTCAGTGCCAAACCAAAAGTAGATTTGGAACGAACAAAAATGGATGACGGAAAATGGGAAGTAGATGTGTGTAACAGTTATGAATTAACGGTTGTAAACATGTTGTATTATAACGCAGTGACAACATTTCGGCGATATACAAGCCCATGGCAGATACGGGAAGTCGCTTACGGCGATTAATCATCCCTTGACATTTAATCAGCTAAACCCCTTTAGTTTTGTAGAGTATTAAACAATAACACAGACTCCACACGGACACGCCATAGACAATCAGACCAACCTACTTCTTCTGTTAAAAGCAGAGCATAGGCCCTCGGCCAACTCATGCATAGCCTTTTGTAGACTTGTCCATGATTGGCTGGATTTTGTAGGCTTGTCCATGATTGGCTGGATTTTGTAGGCTTGTCCATGATTGGCAGGATTTCTTCTTCTTCTTCGCGTTCATCCGGAGTATTTTTTCAGATGTGACTGCGGTGTGTCTGTTATGCGCCCTTGGGCCGAAACCCGCAGGCCAACACATCCGGCTTTAGCGTGCTTTTTTGACCAGGTAGCATTCCTGGGAGACTCTCACTTTTGCGGTTCCGTTCACAACCCAGCTGGCCAAGTTGGAGCGGTCGAAGACAACGGTCGTCCCACAAAGGAAGACAGGGACAGTCCATGGCATTTTTCACCATCCAGGGTGGCTTCCATAATTGCAGGGCCGGCACATAGCGCCCTGGTGCTGGGCTCACCGAGGGAATCGTCACGTCCTGCTCATGGCTGCTTTAATTCCTCACTTCAATATATTGGGCACTTCGTTCGCCCCGGGCCGTTCCCGCACAAACCAGGCTGGTCTGCAGCCAGTATCCACTCAGCGAGTTTTTCGGACTTGTGCTTGTCGTTGTGTCCGTCAGAATTGTTCCAGACACGTCGGACATTCGGAAAACCACCTAGTCAGAGCTGTTCCGAACAAGAGCGGCATTCGGAAACTAGGTAGCTGTTCCTAGCACGAGGGAAGACTAGTTAGAGCTTTTCCAGTCACGAAAGACATTTCACTCGGACGTAATTGCGTAGTGCCAATTTTTATTTTGCCGCCCGTAGGCTGGCACTTCCGGCTTCAGCGGGCATTTTTAATGAGGTTAGCCTTCCTCGGATTTCGAGACAAGTTAGACTCTTATTTCGACTTCCACACAGCGAGCTTTTGCTTCGGGCTGCCACGTAATGGATTCGCAAGCCAGGCGTTCCATTTCGTGTCAACGAGACAATTTTCCACCTTTGACTACACTCACTCCATGAGTACGGTTACAGACTATCTTCGGAACGTGCGTCCGAAGTGTTTTTCCACCTTTAGTACTCGCTGACGAGGTAGGCTACATGTGCTGCTGGCTCAGCACCTTACCTCCGTGCGTCTGTGGGCGTGTCCTCTCATCCGGGGATCCCTCATATCCCCCAGCTAAGAGCCATCGAACGAGTATCTGCACCAAGCATGTAGCGTGCTCAGCACCTTACCTCAATTTTGATGAAGGTTTGTGTCGGCCAGGCTTTCACTTCCGAGGGTTTATGGCTTAGAGACGTTCAGCCATATACCTCGGCTGGGAGCCTTAGAGGTTATGTCCGGACTGTGATTATTGGCATCGTGTGCCTGATTTAGACTGCTATCCTCAGTCTACCTGCAGAGCAGCAGGTTGTGTCTCTCTTAGTCTGGTCCCTATCCAAAGAGCTGTCCAGTATGTAGTTAATATCCATCGGCATAGCGCTTGGGGTCAGTGGGACACTCAAGCTCCCCTACCACGGCAAGGTGGAGACACATCGGGGGAGGGCAGGATTTTATAGGCTTGTCCATGATTGGCTGGATATTGTAGGCTTGTCCATGACTGGCTGGATTTTGTAGGCTTGTCCATGATTTGCCGGATTTTGTAGGTTTGTCCATGATTGGTTGGATTTTGCAGCTTAAGTTTTCTATGAGATGACGTAGTCTGTCTTACGCCAAGCCCCCTTAGTCGCCTCTTACGACAGCCATGGTAGGTTACAGCAATACTATATTTTGCTTCCCTTGTGGCTCAGTGGCGAAGGGGTTAGGAACGCAATTTATAATCCTGCATACACACATTTGAAACACAGCTGCGGGCAATTTAGAAGCAGAACGCCTAACAACAAATGTATGAGTGCCGGTCGTTCAGAAAACAATGTCAAACTACTGAACGTAAACTTGCCAAGAAATCACGAACAGCCAAACAATGACGTGACTGACTGCGACATCCTGTAAAGTATATACTGTGGCCAAGGGGTTACCAGCGATATTAGCAATCCCGCATACCGTGTTCGAAACATAGCTGAGGGTATATATACTATGCTTGTACAACTGTTACCTGAGGTCTTGTACGCCTGGTAAGTCCTACTTGATCGCTTAAATATTCATTCTCACATTCAAAGAGAGACACCAACACATAGATCATGCTTGAAGATCACTCCATCAGTTCATGTATCTCGACTGCTGGTGTGTCCATTTCCAGGCAAGTCGAGTATTAAACAGGAACGTAGATTCCACCTGGACACTCCAGAGAGAATCAAATTACAGGTAGACCCCGGTTAACGTCGGGGTTACGTTCGTGGAAAACGCGACGTTAAGTGAAACGACGTATAGCGAAACACTATTTCCCATAGAATTAAATGAAATACGGTGTATTATGTACCACAGAAATGTTTATTTTGATGGTTGTTGATATTTATTGGCTAAATAAAGGTGGGTTGGAGGGCGAGTGGTAAAGCTATTGGGACAAAGAGGCATTAAATTCTGCCTCTTTATCTGAGGATGAAACTGTAACCTCTTCCTGCCTCTTTTCCTGGCTCCTCTCTGCGTGAACAAAAATAAAATGTATCCAATGTCTGCTGCACAGTAACCACCCTCCCCAGTATCAGCACTCGCCGCTTCACCTATTTTCTGAATGTTGTGCAGGTGTGAATGCGACGTTCCGTTATGGCGAAACGTAGCGACGTATCATCTCCTTCTGCTCCCAATAGAGCAGTGGTTCTCAACCATTTTTGGCCCATGCACCCTTTCACCACATGTTCAGAATGCCCCCCTCCCCAACACACACATCTATTTATATAAAAGAGAACGCGTCTTTAATTGTGTGTCCTCTATGAGTTCCTGAACGGTCCATCCGATTGAGATGAAATTGTCTACAGCTGTACTTCTCATTCCCGCGCAGCCAACTGGCATAGTATGTTAGTTTAAAAATAGTTATTTACGTAATAAAACGACATTAAATGGAAAGACGTCTAATTAAGGGGTCTTAACAAAAGTTATATCAAAGGGCATTACTTTTATGTCTTCTTCTTCAGCATTCCGAGCCATTGAGGTTCTTTGCTGCGGATACAATCCGTCTCCATTCGTCTCTCTGGTTGACCTTCTCTTGCCAGTCGTTGATTCCAAGTGCTTGTAGTAGTAGTAGGCCTCTTTCAGTCCTGAAGGTCTATAGAGTTGTGCTGCTTGGGAGGTGCCTGGCAGCACCGCTGGTGACTGTATAGTCCAATGCGAGAGTGACAATCCCTGTCCCAGTTTCCACATCTGTAAGACGAGGCAAGTCCCGCAGTAAGTGACTGCGCTTTGAGCCTGTGCCGCCTATCCTCAGTTTGTTGGATCAGATTGCGCTCAAAGAGCACCAGTCCGTTTCGTACATCTCTTCTCCAGGAGCATCTGTCTGTTGCAACTCTCTCCCACGTGTCTGGATCTATTCCAATGGTTTTCATATCTTGTTTATACACATCCCTATATCGCATTTGGGGTCTTCCGGTTGGCCTCTTTCCTGTGGCTAGTTCTCCGTAAAGGAGATCTTTGGGAATACGTTCATCCTCCATTCGAGATACGTGGCCCAGCTACCGGAGGCGTCTCTGCTTGAGGAGGGTGTGCAGTGTGGTAATATCTGCTCGTTCAAGCACCTGTTTGTTTGTTATGTGGTCTTTCCATGTTATGCCCAGGATACGTCTCAGACATCTCATGTGGAAGGAATTCAACTTCCTTTCCTGTCTTGAGTACAAGGTCCAGGATTCAGACCCATAGAGTAGTGTGCTAACAACACAAGCTTTATATACTTGAGCTTTTGTACGCTCTGTTAGTCTATTATTCTCCCAAACTCTTTTAGCTAGCCTGGAAAATGTTGTGGCTGCCTTTCCAATGCGTCTGTCGATTTCTGACTCTAATGAAAGATTATCTGATATTGTCGACCCCAAATACACAAAATCGTGGACGACCTTCAATTCGTAATTAGCAATTTTGATTGACGGGGGCGTACCAGCGTCTTGTTCCATCACCTGTGTTTTATTTAGGCTAATGGTGAGCCCAAAGTCTTTGCAGGCGGCTGCAAAACGATTTATGAGCCTTTGGAGATCTTCTGCTGTATGAGTGGTCAGTGCTGCATCATCTGCAAAAAGTAGTTCTCTTACACATCTTGATCTTATTTTGGTCTTTGCCTTGAGTCTTGATGGGTTAAAAAGTTTGCCATCAGATCTTGTGTGGAGGTATATGCCTTCAGTGGCAGACCCAAATGCCTGCCTTAAGAGAACAGCAAAGAAGATACCAAAGAGTGTAGGAGCAAGCACGCAACCCTGCTTTACTCCGCTGCTGATGCTGAATGACTGGGATGTTGAGCCGTCAAATAAAATGGTCCCCTGCATGTTTTCGTGGAATGATTTCACGAGACTAAGAAGGGTGGGTGGACATCCAACCTTTTCAAAGACCTTAAAAAGGCCGCTTCTGCTCACGAGGTCAAATGCCTTTGTGAGGTCGATGAAGGCAATATATAATGGCTTCCTCTGTTCTCTGCACTTCTCTTGGAGCTGCCGGAGTGAGAAAATCATATCGATGGTGGACCTGTTGGGTCTAAATCCGCACTACGATTCGGGGTAGATTCTTTCAGCAAGAATGTGTAATCTTTTAAGGATTACTCTGGCAAAAATCTTGCCTGTAATGCTGAGTAGGGAAATGCCGCGATAGTTGTTGCAGTCGCTTCTGTCGCCTTTGTTTTTATAAAGGGTAACGATGTTTGCGCCTTTCATATCTTGTGGTATTGATTTTTCTCTCCAGCAGAGCTGAAATATTGCATACAGTTCTGTGATGATTGTTTCTTTGCTACATTTTAAAATTTCAGGTGGAATACTTTCTTTTATATATACACACACACACATTCACGCACCAACACATAATTTAAGAAAGGGGGACGATCACGTTTTGTGTGATCCTGAAGCCAATTTGAGACCAATCTGTGGTCTTAACACACCCCCCTCCCCACGGGGAGGGGGGGGGGGGGAATTCACCACCGGCTGAGAACCACTGCAATAGAGCATAGGCCGTGAACCAGACCATGCCAAGCCTTGTGAAGACTTGTCCATAATTGCCTAGATTCTGCAGCTGAAATTTCTATTATTAGCCCCATTTAACCATGTTTCATTTTGTTTATATCTTCTGTTCTGCGCCGGCACACATTAATGCATGTCCAGAGTACAATGATGATAATTTGAATTGCATAGTTAACGTTTCATGTTAACATACCACAGGGGACAGATTTTCTCAGACAGACCATCTTCCACTACCAGAATCTCACAGCAAAAAATATTTATGTTAACACTTTCATGTAAAGAGAATTTTATTTGAAACTGAGCTGTGACTATGTGAAAGAGATGTATAATTTCTACACTGTGAAAAACGTACTGCATTAGTGACGATAAACAATAAGTACATACACACATACAGTAATAAACACTTGTCAAGTTTGCCTGTCCACGGGCCACGTAATATCACATACAGTAATTAAAATGTATGGATGCTGGATATGTTCCAGAATGTACTGCTGAGCTGTTTTAAAGACTACACTGTTGAAATGTTATTTTCCGTGTATGTGTTAACAACTCAAATATTATAAATCGCCATAAAAATATGTTTCTACCAACCTACCTACCTACCCACCTGCCTGCCTGCCTATCTATCTATGCAGGAGCATCGGGGCAATAATGGTGCGGGCATTTGCCTGTAATGGCAGTAGTCCGGGTTCAATCCTCAGCAGAGGCAGGTTTATTTTTCAATACAAAGAATTTTCAGCGAATTGTCTGGGAGAAACAGGTGACGAGGGAGGCAACCTCATATGTCATGGCATATATGTGACAGCCTAACACTTCACTCTCCAAAGTGCAGTAACTGCCGGCTCCGTGGCAATGAGGTTACAGATGCAGTTCATAATTCCACATACATACCGCATTCGAAACACAGCTGCGGGTGATTTGGCAACAGACTGCCTTGCGTTGCATGTTATAAAATGGTATGGGTGCTGGTCGTTCAGAAAGCAATGGCAAACTACTGAACGTAAACGTGTCAAGAGATAACAAACAGCCAAAAAAATTGCTGGGGTTGACTGCGACGTCCTGTAAAGATATGCAACTAACTACTATGAGACTATCTTTATATACAACATAAGGCCGAGTGGCTGGAGTAATGATCTCTCAATCAGGAGACTGAGTTCCAATTCCCAGTAAGACAAAACATAATTTTTATCTGTTGGAAGTGAAATAAAAATATTATAGCATGTATAGTACTTGGTGACGCTCTAAAGTAGGCTTTATAAAAAAAAAAAACACAAAAATTTGGGTGTAGAAATGTGGCTTCTGGATACATACCAGCTGGCATATATACATATGCCATAATCCAGAAAAGAAGTTACGAACACACCTGGCAATCCCACATACTGTATTCAAAACACAGCTGTGGGTGATTTAGAAGCAGACTGTCTTGTGTTGATTTTCATTTAATGGTATGAGTGCTGGTTGTTACGAAAGCAATGGAAAACTAATGAAAGTAAACTTGCAAAGAAATCACAAACAACCAAAATATTGCTGGAGTTGACTGCGCTGTCTTGTAACTAACATTATATAAATATATATATATGGGTACTGCATTTGAAAGTAAACAGAATAAAGTAAAGGGATCTTTTTCTGTTTTGGGCATATGTTCTTGGTGCTAGCTCTATATTTTTAAACTGATTGGCACTCAATGGGTGACCTTGTCAATATCATACCAATTGCTTTTACTTCCCAGGAATTAGTAGTATGACTCTTTGCTGACTATTGAACGAGGGGACAGAGCGTGTATGGGAATGTCCTGAGTGCAGTGATGTCAGTTCTTAGCTCAACTCAACTCAACTCAGCATCCCAGAAATTGTCCAATTGAAACAGCCGCATATATTTATTGAGTTCCATTAGCCTCTTAATGGCAAACTACTGAGCGTAATCTTGCCAAGAAATCAACAATCAACTGAAAGATGCTGATGTTAACAGCAATGTCCTGTAAAGGATATGCAAAAAAAAAAAAAAATTAGCCTCTTGAAACGGCCAAGGACAAAATAATGAATATATACTTTAACTCAATCAGTACTGGTACGTAGCATCTTTGTCAAGATCAACAATTTGTCCCATCAGAGCATCAAATCTGGTCTCTTTTAATTGTATAAAGATGCTTGTACTCTGTGTTTGGAGAACATGACTCCCCTCAGTGAGAGCAGGAACTCCTTCGCTTGGAATCCAACAAAGCATCTCAGTGAAGCTGAACCATGCTGGTGTACATACGTGGAAACTCTGTACAGGTTCATCAAAAATTACACAATGAATGAACCTGTTCACATGTATACAATATTTGTTAGACTGTAAAGGATTACATGCCGCATGTTCACAATTACAATACTCAAGTTGATAACTTGTTCACTGTAAAATTGATTGTTTATAATTCCAGTTCCCACAATCATTGGAGCTATAATAGCATAATGGTTGGGGCGCTCATTTACAAACACAGCAGTTCTGGGTTCAGTAGCAAATAGTACCCCTGAAGTCACTAGTTGGCCATGCGTCAAAGTATACTTGTTCCTGGAGTCACTAGTTGGCCATGCGTCAAAGTACACTTGTTCCTGGAGTCACTAGTTGGCCATGCGTCAAAGTATACTTGTTCCTGGAGTCACTAGTTGGCCATGCGTCGAAGTACACTTGTTCCTGGAGTCACTAGTTGGCCATGTGTCAAAGTACACTTGTTCCTGGAGTCACTAGTTGGCCATGCGTCAAAGTACACTTGTTCCTGGAGTCACTAGTTGGCCATGCATCAAAGTACACTTGTTCCTGGAGTCACTAGTTGGCCATGCGTCGAAGTACACTTGTTCCTGGAGTCACTAGTTGGCCATGCGTCGAAGTACACTTGTTCCTGGAGTCACTAGTTGGCCATGCGTCGAAGTACACTTGTTCCTGAAGTCACTAGTTGGCCATGCGTCGAAGTACACTTGTTCCTGGAGTCACTAGTTGGCCATGCGTCAAAGTACACTTGTTTCTGCAGCAAGGCGCTGTCGTCATTTGGAGGTGACAGGTTCGAATCCCGGTCAGTAACTACAGCTTTAAAATGTTATGTTGTTTAGTTTAATTTCTTCTTCCTTCTTCTCCTTTTATGAATGCCAAACACTACTATGTGTGTTTATTTACGGACTGTCCAAGTAGCCTCAAAGGGTTCCCCAACTGATTTCCTGTGTAATAATGAATGTTTGTAGTTTATCTGAATCTCTGATGATCATTTTATGAGACCGAGTTGACCCCACTGGTTAGAAAACAAATTTAATCTTTGAAGCTTGAACCCCTAACAAAATCACCCTGAAAACTGTGAAATTTGTGAGCAAAAAGTTTACATTGTGAGCTATTTGCATAAAATTTGTGAACAAGCTACACTAGACTATCATGTAAATTTTCTTATTATACCATCTTCTTGTTCGCTAAGCCAAAAATAGCTGCTCAAAGGCTAAAAATCTATTTGCAGGTGCAGATTATAGGAAAACTGGTTTGTAACACTGTTGGTCAGCCAGGGCACCAACTGCTATCATGCAACTATGGCTATAAACTGGGGTCCCTAAGCGAGTTCATCCCTAGAGTCTGAAGAAAGGTGGGTAGATACTTTACAAACATACTCATGACACCCATAAATCACATGATATGTAACAACATGGCCGCTAACTGACCACACGGCCAGGTACATTTAACAGTGATGACCGGTCAGTCTGATGCTGGGTCTGCCATGGCATTATGATAACCTTGGTTAGGTAACTCTTACTGTGGGCTGCAGCTTTATCTCCGGTCTAGCCAGGTGCTTCTTCAACAGGCTGCCATAGCACAGGTGTCATAATATAAGGCATGGCATGGGCCAGGCACAACATGTGCAGCAAAACAAGGAAGTAAATCACATAAACACAGATTGTTGAGATCCATATTAAACAACGTAGTGAAACAACATTCAAATCCATGGGAAAGGAAACAAGAAATGCAAAAGAGGTTAAGTACTTTGTTCAGGTGGAATAAGACAGTAAAATCAATTGTATTGTGACTGATATAAAGCATGTCTACGCCATGAGAATGACCTAGGGTAAAATATTATATTTTAAAATAACAATAAACTCAGGCCCTTTATCAGGTGATGTTACTTCACTTCAGGCAGGCATGTAACACAGATAATAATGTCTTAGCATAAACTGTCATAAAATAAAGTAATCAAATGGCAGGTGCGGAGGTCAGCATGGCTGAATGGATAAGAGACCTTGCTCTTATACTTCTGGTGTGTTGATGTTAAGGTAGTGGCTTCAACCCCTACATGGGTCATTTGGAATTAAATGTTGACTTCTCATCCTTCACTTTGGGATATAAATCACAAGAACCCCAGAAGCTGGAGTAGGTACGCCTAATGGTAAGGGACACTGGTGAAGGCCATGAATTTTATAAATCTAATTGCAACTGGAAATCACAAAGAGAAGGCCATAAGGCAGCTGCTTTGGCAAAATTGTTAAGAAAGAGAACCTACACTAGATAGATACAGCCTGCTACCTTGAATGGGATTTGCCTAAAGGAAGCAAATCTGACACAAGTGTATGGTGAAGTGAAATACACTGACCTCTCATAACCAGGTTTAATGCACCTCTCTTTACTGAGGAACACAGGAACAGAAACAGAATTTCTTTCTGATCATAGAAATGGTGAATGTGATGAGAAAAACACAGGTGAATTCATAGAAGAGTGAATGACCACTATCACAAAAGTCATATATCAAGGGTAATCTTATGTATAGGACAGTAAATACACTAACAAAAACAGTCTAATATTGTTCATAATGTGTGTAAACTTAACTTTGAATGTTAGTATCTTGGTAACCTGTAAGGTGTGATATTTTGTGTACAATTTTTAACTCATCCACTATGTAGTATCATTGAAAAAAAAAATACTTGGAACATCGTATCTTTACACAAAGAATATAAAAATGACTGTTAATTTTCATGTCAAGAGATCTATATTTTCTGCAGTCATTCACAATAGTAATATCCAGAACTGGGTTAACATCTTGCAGGTGCCTGGTCTTTCGCTACGGTGAAGCCTCAATAAATATTTTCAGAAGGGAACAGATAAAAGGAACAATAAATGTATTGTTTACAATGTTAACAACAATTACTAGTAAAATATCTGATTTGCGTAGTTTCTTGGAAAAAAATTGCTCCTTTGCTGTCATGTTTGTTTATTTGTTCTCCTGCCATTGTCTATCTTTGTACATACTTTCAATGTTTTGCCTAGGCTAAGCTTCTCTTTTTTGTTTTCATTTATGTCAAAGGCTATCCCTCTGGCACATGCAGTCAGGTTGCAGCCCCAAGTTTATGCTTTAATCCAGCACTGGTAATATACCAAAATAGGAATACTGACTTTTTCTCAGAATCATACAAAGCTTCTAATGAAACTGACAATAAGGCAAATTTATGTGGCTCAAAGAATACTTCCACCTTAAATGCATGAATAATTAATGAGTTAAGTAAAAAACCATCTCCTACACCTGGTCGTCTTGACAGATGATTGTTTGTTACACTATGCTTCTAAAAAAGCATATAAACTGCAACCCATAGTAGTAGTGAATGTTAGTGATCAGACAAATTCATGCGGTAAATGTTCGTCAACAATGGATGCAGGTAAACACATAGTCATTTCCACCATCAAGCACCACCTGACGTCTCACACGCACAGTGTGTGACCTATCTGCAAACAACTATTATGTAATAAATTCAATTAAGTAATAATTGTGATCCAGCCAACAATAAGGGAGTTATGTCTCAAATCTTTCCTATATAAATATTTCATCACAGAGAGAAGTGCCAACCAAAACATGCATATAAAGTTCTCAGTTGAATTTTTTCCACAGATCTTCCTCCTGTATACAATGATCATGAAGACAGTGTACAGTGTTTAAAGTAATTCACAACAGCACACGAAAGAAACACACAAATCACAGATAAATTAGTGCAGAGATATTACAAGAAGTGAAAATATTCAACATGTACACAGTTATTTCACAAACACCCATTAATTTCAAATTGGTTAAAGTTTACATTTTAACAAATATTTTTGTTTGAGTATTGGCATTAAAAATATAAATTTACTATTAATGCTTTAAATAAAAGACAATAAACACACAGATATGAACAGACTGCTTGGCGACTATACCAAATTCAATGTGGAAATGAATCCCACAAAAAAAGTTGCATGGTTTAATTCAAACAGAAGATGAAGCCAAGGCTTACTATCATGAGCATTCACACCATATTTTAAAATATCAACCACCAGAAACAACAAGTTCAAGGAGTTAAAAATAATATATTCCTTTAATGAAGTTAAACACAGAAGTCACAAACAATATGTTGCACAATTTATTGCCTGGCATATTTTGCTGCGTGTCGTCAGGTGTATACTGCAGAGTTATATATCACATGAAGTGAATCAATGAATAATACTTAAGCTGAAACAATTAAATCGCATAGTCACAAGTATTGTTTGAATGTGGAACATCTGTTATCCCCACGGTAATGTCAAATTTACAACGAACCCAACAGAAAGAGTTCCATATTTGAACAATACCTGTTACTACGTGTTTTAATCATTCCAGCTAAAGTATTATTCATTTATTCACTTCATATGATATATAATTCTGCAGTATGCACCTGTCAATATGCAGCGAAATATGCCAGGCCGTAAATCATGCAACATATTGTTTGAGGCTTCTGAGTTTAAGTTCAAGGAGTGCTGGTGGGTATTTCAGAAAATATCCCAGTCTCAACAACTTGAAAACTCTTAGAGACATCACCAACAAACAGATCACACATAAGCTATCAATATAATGAAACATATTCCCATATTATTAGTGCTGGAGGATGTTTCAGAAAATATCCCAGTCTCACAACTTTAAAACTCTTAGAGACATCACCAACAAACAGATCACACATAAGCTATCAATATAATGAAACATATTCCCACATTATTCTTGGAGGTGAGGACTCTTTTTGCATGCCTTGAGGCAGCCCCCCCCCCCAGCTCATGGAGAGAATTAAACAAATGCCAGTGGCCAGGAGGTGAGGAAAAGATGTTGCCGCTGGACTGGACAAACGCTGAGAAAACCTGAGAAGAATTTAACTTGAAAGTTCTTTGTCTGTAACCCAGAAAGAAAAGAAACTGAGGAAGACCCTAAAAACATGGCGAGGAGAATTAGAGACAGAAATGAATCACATGTGAAGGCATGGGTGGAGCTGCATGGGATAGCCAAAGATAGGACTTGGCTGAGTTGCTTCAGGGCCTACGCCCCAATGGGCAATAAAGGGCAAAAGAAGAAAAGTTTATAAGGCATATGGTGCTAGCCCTTTACAGTCAAACCTCGGTTTTCGTTGCCCTCGGTTTTCATCACTTTCGGTTTTCGTCGATATTTTCTGCAAAAAATTGTCTCGGTTTTCGTTGGTTGCCTCAGATTTTGTCAACATGCCTAAGTGACATCGCTGCTAATTTTACGAAAACAAAGGGACCCATGCGTTCTTCTGCTCAGTTTGGCATTGGTTTTTGTTGTGTGAGCATCACTTGCTAATAATGAAATACCAGAGCGGCATTAAAATTACTGAAATTTGCCATATGTACAGGAATTCGCCATCCACTCATTGTGGTGAAAAAGGAAGCAATAAAGGAGGTTAATGTAGCGAAAGGCGTGAATATGCTAATGAAACAGATTGCAAACAATTGAAGATGTCCCTTAGTTATTATTAATTTGGATAAATCAAAAAAACAGATGGCGATTCTGTTTTGGAGGCAATCATGTGTGAAAAGGCCAAACTTTTGTATGCCAATCTCATTAAGAAAATGCCTGGGACGAATTTTAGTACACTTAGTGATTTTATGGCCAGCAGAGGATGGTTTGAAAAATTCATCAGGCGCACAAGCATTCACATTGTTACTAGGCACGGCGAAGGTGTGAGTTCAGACAAGTCTGGGGGCCTGAAAGATAGTATTAAACATTATATTTATTCTCTATAGAATGTATTTTTGGTATGAATTTTGGAGTGTCTAGAACAAATTCATTGGATTTACATTGATTCATATGAAAATAATTACCTCGGTTTTCGTCTATTTTGGATTTCTCCTACTGTTTGCGGATGAATTTTCAATGAAAACCGAGGTTTGACTGTATTTGTATAGACCAACTGGCACTCATGGAGTGGTCAATATGTCGCTCTTATCAAGGCATGCCAAACAGGTTCTCAATCCGTTATCAGTTTCCTGGCCTTGTGCATTTTCATGACCAAGGTGTCTTCCCATGTCCATTTTCGTGCTGGGTGACCCTTGCTTCTTCTTCCAGGAATCATGCTTTCCATCATTGCTCCTTCCCAGCCATATCACTACATAGCTGGACACACTATGTAAGATTCTCACTATCCCAATCACACGTACAGATTTTCCATCATTGTTCCTTCCCAGCCATATGACGTTATAGCTGGACACATTCTGTAAGATTCTCACTAATCCAATCACATATACAGATTTTCCATCACTCTTCCTTCCCAGCCATATGACGTTATAGCTGGACACATTCTGTAAGATTCTCACTAATCCAATCACATATACAGATTTTCCATCACTCTTCCTTCCCAGCCATATGACGTTATAGCTGGACACATTCTGTAAGATTCTCACTAATCCAATCACATATACAGATTTTCCATCACTCTTCCTTCCCAGCCATATGACGTTATAGCTGGACACATTCTGTAAGATTCTCACTATCTCAATCACACGTACAGATTTTCCGTCATTGTTCCTTCCCAGCCATATGACACTATAGCTGGTCACATTCTGTAAGATTCTCACTATCCCAATCACATACACAGATTTTCCATCACGGTTCCTTCCCAGCCATATCACTATATAGTTGGACACAATTTGCAATATTCTCACTAACCCAATCACATGCACAGATGGTGCTCTCATACAGTCAAAGAAATCTTTGATGAAATAAAATATAATCAGATACATTTGTAGTGGTCAGTAGAGAGAGGCAAACATACTGTTAATTCACACTATAATAAAAGACACGTGTTATATATTTTTATTTTACAATTAGACACTTTAGTCATAACTCTTTGACTGTGTAATTATTAATATCTTAACAATTATAATTACGACCTTTGATTATAAGTATAAATTCTGATATTTATCACATGTGTACCAAAATTATCTGTCATATGAATATTCATCCATACAGTATGGATGTAGCTGATACACAACTGTTCAATAGCGAATGTGCTAATAGCCCTAACTGAATATCTAACCAAACTGAAAAGTTGTAATGTTGAACACCTGGATAAGAAGGCACATTGGGTTCACAGGTATCAATAAAAAATAGAGAATACCTCTGACACAATTTAATCTGGTCATGTGCTACCGTAAAAATGATCAAATCACATAAAAGTATATATATGTATATAATATATAGATATATATAAATATAAGTGTGTGTGTAACAATTAAAGAGGCACATTTTGGCACTAAAATTTTAAATATCTGGCTCACGTATATATTTATCTATAAGCTATTCTAAAATATGACAAGCTACTTTAGCAGAAAATTCTCTCCAATTGAAAGCTAAGTACAGGTTTCACACTTCCAAGATTAAGGCAAGCATTTGCTGACAAAAGTGTTAAAGAAAATACTTTGTAAAATAGAGTTATTTCAATGATCTGGCATTGAGTCAACTGTATTATCTGGCAACATATGTGCTGTTATTAAAATTTTTGTTTCGATAAATGCATACTTAAATGAACATTCATCAAATGAAAATTTAGTGTCAAATCTCTAACATAATCATCACAATCATTTGAAACATTCAGATTACTCACTGAAACAAAGATGAATGCAATGTAGTGACATGAAAAATAACCCATTTGTTGTCTAGTCACCACAAAAGTTAAATAAAAATACACTAGCAAATGAATACATTTGGATGTGTAAAAAATCCAGTGCTTGACAAATTAACACAAAATACAACAGTTAAAAATTAATTGAACAAAATTGGTCACTGAGCAAATTCATTATAACAACTGCGGGGAAAAAAGGAAACAGAAAAGCAAACTAGAAAGAAATAATCAAGAAGATTTAAAAAAAAACTTTAGAGGGTACAGTCATCACAGACTATATGTCTGGCAGAATGTATAAAACTGGACATGAGCTTAATTTAAGAAAACAGGTACACATATACACACAAAACAAACAAAGAAACAAATGAAACAATCAAATTATAACAGGCCCTTACACAAGGCTCATTTTATAACAAAGAAAAGTGAGAACATTAACATATGCATTGAGCGGCGCAGGTAAAAAAATTCCTGGCACATAAATGAGTATAAAAGTGTTCAAACAAGAGATATATGATTTCATAAGACAAATATACAAGTTGGCAATGACAACAATCGTGATTAATAATAAGACGGATAACACATGTATTTATGAAATAATCTTCTTTCTGGTGATCACAAGTAGAGACGGATGCAATCAATTTAAAATGTATCTCAATTGTATACACTAACTTGAATGTGGTTCTTCATATACATTATTTTGATACTTATGATGTAGTTATACTTTATTACCTGGAAGTCATAGGTTGAATTCACATCGAGGCAGATTTAAAAAAAATTGACCTGGCTCCCAGCCTAAAATAAATACTATGATAAATAACATGTGACACTAAAAAGGTACACTGTTCAATTCAAGTTTTCCTCCCACCTTCTATAAAGGATGAATAAGTGACAAAACAAGCAATAAACACCCCAGAGTATCAAGCATGTCTTGGAACTCTTTTTACTATCATGATATTTAGATGCAAAAAAAAAAGACAGAGAGGAGGAAGAATAACTAGTTAATGTGAAAGTATTATCCCATAAACTACTGAGTCAATGTTTCAGCTAGGTTCGGAAGTTACACACAGTGTGAACCCAGTGCATGCTATTTTCTGTGACTTCTGCTGCCTGGAGACCATATGTGGTTTTATTCTGTAGGCTGGGGGTGTCCATGGCCAAGCAGTCTAGCCGTCTACCTCTCTCTCTCAAGGTCATGAGTATCCTCGTATTACCCACTTGTCTATAAAACCATCGGTCTATCATCATCCACCCACTACACCTTCAGGGATGTACAAGGGGCCGTAACTACACTTTACCATAACCATTATCATTATTATCATCATGTGATCAGCAAACTGGCATAGGCATCCATGTCGCTCCAAAGACCTCATTCTGCGATGTTCTGGATCAAGTCAGTTGATGATGTTCCTCCATGCCACTGTCTCATTACATCCAGCATCATTTCTCTAGGTCTTCCTTTGCCTCTTCTTGCAATGATCTCTCCTGTCATCACAATGTTTTCTAATTATAGTATTTTATACTAACTGGCTTCTACCTCTGAACATGTCCAGTCCACACCTTGCTGTGGATGACCTTTAACAGTGTAAGAGGAAATTATACTCCCGAGGAACTCACTTGATGTAAGCTTCCAAATAAACCAGAATGTGCCAGGCAGTATCCATGCTACCACTTGGAAATGTATTTGAGCGAACAATAAGGGCAGGACATGGACAGTGATTCATGGGTTAGCTACAGTTAGGGGGGGGGGGGGGCTGGGAGAGAGTTGTTAAAGGCCTATGCCCCAATAGTGGATAGAAGGTAAAAGAAGAAGAAGAAGAAGAAGAAGAAGAAGAAGAAGAAGAAGAAGAAGAAGAAGAAGAAGAAGAAGATAGATTACAGGAATGCATAAGCCTCACGCACCTTCATTCCCATGGTGTCTGCAATGTCCTGTGTCTATCTTAATGCTGGCAACCCCTGCTTCTTGTTACATTAACTATGCCTTCAATCACTATTCTTTCCAAGCCTCTGTGAAGTTTAATATTCATTATCATCATTATGTGCCCTGCCAGCTGGCATCAGCGCTCATGGCTCTCCACAGATCTCGGTCTTTGATGCTCTGGATCAACTCTGCTGATCATATTCTTTCCCGTTAACGTCTCAATCCATCCAGCATAATTTTTCTTGGTCTGCCTCTCTTTTCCTTGATCTTTCCAGTCATCATATTCTCCAATGCCTCTCTTCTCATCACATGACCAAAGAAAGCCGTTTGTCTCTTTCTTATTTGTTGTATATACTCTTCTAGTTTTATTAGCCTTTTTCAGGCAATCATTGTTAGTTACTCTGGCAGTCCAAGGCATTCACAGTTTAATATTGCCAAAGTATTTTAGTTTCTGAGACATAATATTGAGTATGAGCCAGTTTTCATTGATGCTCAGGTCTTGAAGAATGTTAGCATTTTTTTTTCTCATGGTCCATGCTATTCTAAGAATTGTTCTGTATCATTTGAAGCACATTTTCTTCTTTGGTGATTGCAAAATGGTCCTTGACTCACATACACTGCACATTAGAAGAACAAATAAAACCATTCTCAGCCACATATAGATGTGGGCTGAATTCCCTACTGCATGTCCTATGGATTCTTTTGATGGAATCTACTTGATTGTGCCCGTCTCAACAGTCCTTCTACTGGGTGCAAACTTTGGCAAATCTATATGATGAACAAGCTGTTGCTGAAGAAGAGAGTTCTCTTCCTTAATTGTCACTGATAGATCCAATGGACAGACAGCTCCCAGTGCAGTCTGCTACTCCTATGCTAGCATGGATCAGATGATTTTATCCTATGTTACATTGGTTATTGATGAATCCTCCCCCCCAAAAAATGATGTTTAACTCCCAAGTCCAATGCATTGGCATTCAGGCCTTTGGAGCCCTGAAGATGGCTAGCATCTAACGGAGACTATATAGAGACAATCCTCCCGACCTGGTACCGAAGTACTATCCTCCTGACCCAGTACTGAAGTACTATCCTCCTGACCCAGTACTGAATTAACTGTCCTCCTCGACCCGGTACTGAAGTACTATCCTCCCAACCTGGTACTGAAGTACTATCCTCCCGACCTGGTACTGAAGTACTATCCTCCTGACCCAGTACTGAAGTACTATCCTCCTGACCCGGTACTGAAGTACTATCCTCCTGACCCGGTACTGAAGTACTATCCTCCTGACCCAGTACTGAAGTACTATCCTCCTGACCCGGTACTGAAGTACTATCCTCCTGACCCAGTACTGAAGTACTATCCTCCTGACCCAGTACTAAAGTACTATCCTCCTGACCCAGTACTGAAGTACTATCCTCCCGATCCAGTACTGAAGTACTATCCTCCCAACCCAGTACTGAAGTACTATCCTCCCAACCCAGTACTGAAGTACTATCATCCTGACCCAGTACTGAAGTACTATCCTCCTGACCCGATACTGAAGTACATCATCTCCACATGGAGTGTGTTGTAGAGTTCTTCAAGCCCAGAAAGCAGCACGGGTGGGAGACCAGTGCTGGAACTTCCCAGCTGGGCACAGGCATATTAGGGTGTAACCTGGGCATGATTCAGGGCAGCACACAAGAGTCTGCTGGAATTAGGTTGGGGCTGGTGATGTTTCCTCCATGGATGTTAGATAGTGCATTATCAACAGACTCCAGTAGGTCAGCATGGCTGTCTTAAACATCCGGTGTGCTGATGCCAAGGTTGCAGGTTCAACCCCTAAACGGGTCATTAAATTACAAGAACCTCTGAAGTTGGTGTGGGTTCACCTGATGGCCAGGGATACTGGTAATAAGGAAAGCTAATCAACACACAAAAATCAGTCCAGTGCTCTAGAAGTAATAGCTCATGTATGGACTACACTTGAGTTCAAAGCGAGCAAGTGAATGAAAAAAAAAAAAAAAAAACTCCCAATGACCATAGGGAATATTGCAAACTGCACAAATTGAAATAGCAGACTGAATGAACTTTAGTTAACCTATTCTATGTATATGAAGAACCACATCTGGATATATAATGATTTGCAATAAAAAGGCCACATGAATTGGGACTTCAATATGATAATTCCTTATAGTCAATAATAATAACATATACAACAAGAATTCATACTGCAGCATAAACAACAAAACAAAAGCATTATGTAGACAGAGAAGGGGAAAACAATGTAAACAGACAGCTGGTATTACAGTATAAGTCGTGCTGGTGCTGAAGACAATCTAGGATAAAGTGATGTTAATCATAAATATAAACAGGAAATCTTGTACAACATCAAACAATAAAGGCATATCTCTTCACATAAGAATCAATTGAACCACAGACCATATAGCACCATTGCAAATGTCAATGAACTAGTTAATAAAGGCAGCAATTGGCATGTAAGGACGAAACAGTTTTCAGTTTGTAACTTTACATTCAACTAACAGGAGGATTATTTCTTTTTTAGAAAGAAAAAAAACAACAACTAATTCTCAATAACGCAGATTTAACTAAGAATAAGTTATTTTACTTCTTTAGAACAAAAACAACTAGTTCTCAATAACTCAACTTGATCAAGAAGAGGTTATTTTACTTCTTTAGAACACAAGCAAATAATTCTCAATAACTCAATTTAACTAAGAAGAGGTTATTTTACTTCTTTAGAACAAAAACAACTAATTCTCAATAACTCAATTTGACTAAGAAGAAGTAGGTCAGCATGGGCGAATGGATAAGAACACATGTTCTTGAACATCGAGTGTACTGATGCCGAGGTAAGGGGTTCAACAACTACACCGGACAGTTGGACTAAAATGTTGACCTATCTTCCTTGACTTGGGACGTAAATTACAAGTACCTCTGAAGTCGGAATGGGTTTACCTGATGGAAAGGGACACCGTTAATAGGGAAAGCGAATCCACATGCAAAATTCAGTCCAGCACTACTAGAAGCAATGTGTATTGACTACGCTCGAGTTAAAAGCGAGCGAGCGCAAAAGAAACAACAACTAATTTGAAGGTTTTTTTTTTTACTTCTTTAGAACAAAAACAACTAATTCTCAATAACTCAGTTTAACTAAGAAGAAGAAGTTTTACTTCTTTAGAACAAAAACAACTAATTCTCAATAACTCAGTTTAACTAAGAAGAAGTTATTTTACTTCTTTAGAACAAAAACAACTAATTCTCAATAACTCAGTTTAACTAAGAAGAAGTTATTTTACTTCTTTAGAACAAAAACAACTAATTCTCAATAACTCATTTTAACTAAGAAGAAGTTATTTTACTTCTTTAGAACAAAAACAACTAATTCTCAATAACTCAGTTTAACTAAGAAGAAGTTATTTTACTTCTTTAGAACAAAAACAACTAATTCTCAATAACTCAGTTTAACTAAGAAGAAGTTATTTTACTTCTTTAGAACAAAAGCAACTAATTCTCAATAACTCAGTTTAACTAAGAAGAAGAAATTTTACTTCTTTAGAACAAAAACAACTAATTCTTAATAACCCAATTTAACTAAGAAGAATACATTTTACTTCTTTAGAACAGAAACAACTAATTCTCAATAACTCAGTTTAACTAAGAAGAAGTCATTTTACTTCTTTAGAACATAAGCAACTAATTCTCAATAACTCAGTTTCACTAAGAAGAAGTTACTTTACTTCTTTAGAACAAAAACAACTAATTCTCAATAACTCAATTTAACTAAGAAAAAGAAATTTTACTTCTTTAGAACAAGAACAACTAATTCTCAATAACTCAGTTTAACTAACAAGAAATTAATTTACTTCTCTGAAACAAAAACTGACAATTTGGCTTAGAGGATAATGAGCACTATCACAATTTCCCATCATACAAAGTCAAGGGTTCGAAGCGAAACCAGCTGTGGGCAATTTTGAAGCAGGCCGCTTTGCATTGATTTTGTTGGTATGAGGCATCGGCCACTTAAAGAGAAATGACGAACAACTGAACTAATATTGTCTGTTAAATCGCAAACTGCCAATAAATACTGGTGATGACTGTAACTTCCTGTGAAGAAAATGCAACTAACTTTTAGAACAAAATTGTTCTATAAAATTTAACAAAATAACAGGATAAATATCTTCGCCCTTGACAAAGAATATTTTATAACATTCAATAACTAATATTGATATTATTTTCTATTAGAAGCAAATAACTTGAAAAGGATTAAAATTACAAATTAAACTAAAACTAGAAACTAATCAAATCATTAAACTTATAAGTAACATATGTTCTACATTTTCTATTTCAATAGTGTCTGAAACTCAGCATGGCAACTTTAGGAAAACAAATTAGTTCTAGAAAACTTCAAACAACTAGGAGTAGCATACATTTTTCCATAAGGAAAAGAGTTATTCTTTAAAATTTAACATAACACAGGGATAACTTCTTCTAAAAGAAAATAATATTCTAGAAAAATGATAATAATTAAAAAATTACTGTAGAAAGTGAAACATTTCTCATCATGGCAGAAATGTCATTGCAACACCTCCAACAAAATGCCTGACTGTTGTTGAGTTGGTAAAGATCAAAGTGGCTAAGCTCAGATCAAGACTTAAAGAAAATATGGTTTTTGTTGTTTTGTGGCTAAATACCATCAGTGACTAAGAATTCTTACTTGAAAAAAAAAGGGTTTAAAAGGTAAGAGGGTAAACTTAATCACACTGAGTTTTATCCTATATGGCTTGGTATCTTTCCGCAAGGGCAGCCAGCTGAAAGCATCACACTGAGTTTTATCCCATTTGGCTCGGTATCTTTCCGCAAGGGCAGCCAGCTGAAAGCATCACACTGAGTTTTATCCCATTTGGCTCGGTATCTTTCCGCAAAGGCAACCAGCTGAAAGCATCACACAAAGCCCAAACTCCGTAGCTCCAGCATCGATCCTCTGGAGTCTCAGAGAAAATTGCTGGGAAATACACATTTTAAAGAGTAGATTTAGAGATACAACCAAGAATCAATCATTAATACCTTCTATTGAAAAGTAGCGTCAGTATGTCACACGGACCCATATGGGAAGCACATCGTAGAAGATGACTAAGGAATGGTTACCGTGAAATTGGCTACCTCATCCTACAGAAAACTTTAGTTACAAAATCCAACCAATCATGAACAGTCTATAAAGTACTTGCAGTAAGTGTAGAACCTATGCTCCTTAGGGAGATGAAAGGTAGAAGAATACAGTATAATAATAACTGTAACTGAATAAGTAAGAAAAACCAGAAAGACACAGCCTGCACACAATGCTATGACTGCCATGTCAAATGCCTAAAAGCTCATGGCAGACACCAGCATGGACAATTTTATAGTTTTCTGAAGCTGTGAGCATACTTTCTACAGCTAACTGTGGAAAGAAGGTGGTAATGTACTTGAGCTTCTTTGGGGGCTCTCCATGACAAGGTGGTCAACAAGGTTGTGAGTTCAATTTCGGACTCCATCATACAGTTAATGAGTGCAATTTTTTCGGAGGTCCCTGGAGCTTCAGAGTTCCTGCTCTGTGCGACACCTTTTGCATGCCGCTGTGCAGAAAGAGACCATGCCTTATGTGATAAAACTAAACCAAATTGTGGTCTGATAACAAGCAAAACAATCACTTACTAGACAAGACATAAAACGCTATGAGACAATGTACGTTGGTGGCAGAGTTGTCCTGAAGATGATCTGATCGACTCTTCCTGCACAACTGCCTTAAATGACATCACATCATGGCAGAGCCATTTATTATAGGTACACTAAAACACTGCAGCAACTGATGCATCATTAGCGACATGATCGCTGACAGTCTTACTTGTCACAGGTAGTCTCATAAGGTGACACAGAAAAGTTTTGCACTTTACTCAGAAATCTTTTAGGCAGGCGAGAATGCTGTGTATTTTGTTTTGGGTGCTTGCTCGCTTTGACCTCAAGCGTAGTCCATACACGTGCTACTACTTCTAGTGCACTGGACTGATTTTTGCTTGTGGATTAGTTTTCCCTATTACCCAGCGTTCCTCGCCATCAGGCAAATCCACTCTGATTTCAGAGGTACTTGTAATTTACGCCCCAAAGCCAAGGACGAGAAGTCAACATTTTAGTCCAACTGATTCATGTAGGGGTTGAACCCGCTACCTCGGCATCAGCACAATGGATGTTTAAGACATAGTGCTGAAATAGTGCAGGCAAATCCACTCTGATTTCAGAGGTACTTGTAATTTACGCTCCAAAGCCAAGGACGAGAAGTCAACATTTTAGTCCAACTGATTCATGTAGGGGTTGAACCCGCTACCTCAGCATCAGCACAATGGATGTTTAAGAAATAGCGCTGATATCCATTCAGCCATGCTGGCCTCCTGCTGTGTATCACTGCAGAGATATTTGTGAAGATCACTGTAAATTTTCCACACATACTAGACAAGAAGATATGCGTGTGCATGAGAAATTGATGGGAAACTGGTGCAGGTGTGCATGAAGTGCTGTCATGAACAAAATGGAGGCTAGTTGTGTAATCAAAATTCCTGGCACTGTGAAATGTTGAAAAAATATTTTCAAACAGTAAAGTCCAAGATGAGCTGGAGATATGATTCCGAGCCTGGACAGGAAAGTTCTACAATCAGGGCATCAGATTGGTGATGAAGAGATGGGAGAAGTACATCCCCTTGAGGGGTGAATACGTACAGAAGAACTAAAGTTCACACTAATTTCCAGGTATGAAGCCTTGACTCTTTCGTATTAAAATGCAAAACTTTTCTACTGCCCCTTGTATTATATCAGCAAAACATGACGGCAACTGATGCTTTGCTGAGCCCAAGGTCACTGGCAAAAACACGTCACAGCTACAATTACATTGTCAACAGACACTCAGCTGGGCACATACAGTGATACTTGTCACAGCTAGTTACTATATCAACAAACCACTACAGAAACAGACACTCAGATGGGCGCATGATCAGACAGTGTTACTTGTCACAGATAGTTACTAGTTTTGTTTAGTCGACGGATCAACATCACGGCACACGGGTGTAACCCTTAAGTGCTACATTCTACTCCTAACTCAAACCTGAGTCAGGAAAATCTCATCCCAGTGCACGAACTCCGTAGCTGCGGTGAGGATCCTGAAATACTTTTGGGTAGATTTTAACTCAAAATCTTTGCTTGGGCAGCGCCGTTAGGCTACTCTTTTTTGATTTCCAACTGCCAAGGGATTTTTTACATGCGCACCAATACACACGGGTGTCTGATCTCACTACCCAGAGACCAGGGGAAATTTTGTTACTAGAAGTCCACATAAAAAAATCCCGGCCCTCACCAGGGCTCTAAACCAGGATCTCCAGCACTCGAGGTGGATACCATACCTCGAGACCACTCAGCCCCTAGATGGTTACTGCATCAACAAACGACTACAGAAACAAACAGACAGCTGGGCACATGTAACACTGTCTGCTCAGTGCCCAGCGACCTACTGTAGTGTTTGTCAGTATAGTAACTATCTGTGACAAGTAACACTGTAAGTGATCATGTTTCATGTGGAGTATCTGTTGCTGTAGTGCTTTGTTGATATAGTAACTATCTGTGACATGAAACATTGTCATATCAACAAAACACCACAGCAAAAGACATTAAGCTGGGCACATGATCAGTGTCACATGTTACAGTTGGTTACTATATCAAGAAAACTCAACACCAAGAGACATTCACTCAGCTGGGCACATGTTCAGACAGTGTTACGTTTCTAAGATAGTTACTATACAAATACTACAGTAACAGGTAGCTGGGTACATGATGAGGCAATGTGACACATCACGGCTAGTTACTGTATCAACAAAACTCAAGACCAACAGACACTCTGCTAGGAACATGATCAGACAGTGTTACTTGTCACAGATAGTTACTATATCAACAAAACTCTGCAGCAATGGACAATCTGCTGAGTTCATATTCACTTCTGGTTTATGTGATTACTTAAGTACATTTGGCAAAATATTTCAATAAGAAATCCAGAACACAATAAAAAGCTTATAATTCAACATATTAGAACTGTGAACAACAGCAAACTGCCTGTTTACATTCACTCATGTTTAAAACTCTTTCTTGGATTTTCATCAGCTGAGAATCATTTTGTAAAATTCCAAAAATATAAGTAATTTTAAAATTGTTAAGAAAAACCAAGGATAAATATACTGATCAGTGTCATGGATTTATGGATTTCGTTATATATTTTTTAATATACGAGGGAAAGTCATTAAGTAACAGGAATTTTCAGAATAACGTATTTACAACAGTGCGAACCAAAAATTTAGTGTGCGTTATTTCTCAACATTGTTCACCAGCCTGGAAACACATTGAGTCCACTTGTTCACTAGCTTGTTGATGCCTTCTAGGGAAGTTTTAGGGTGTGGCCTTAAACCAATTTTACACTGCCTCCATTACCTCATTGTCACCTGGAAACCGCTGAACCAGCAATTGTTCTTTCAAGGATCCAATGAAAGTCCGATGGCACCAAGTCTGGTCTGTAAGCTGGATGTTTTAAAACCTCAGATTTCAGAGTATGTAGTGTATCCATTGTATATGCAGCCGCATGAGGGCGGGCGTTGTCGTGCAGCAACAATACTTCTTTTGAGAGAAGTCTTCGACATTTTGATAGTATTGTGGGCTACAATTTGCCCATTCATACACTCTCCCCTGACTCAAACAACTGTCTCCATACTACACCATCACTTTTCTGTAGATTTCACAAGGTTTCACACTCTCTGACCACAAAAAAAAAAACACCCAAAAAAACCAAATAACACCTCTTTGCTCTTTCACAGTGCAAGCCGATAGTGATGCAGCCATTTTGCAATTGCTATTATGTATGTGCAATCTGCTAGATTCTTACAACCCCTACATGGGATATTGCTTAACAGCCAGTCTGTGTCCTGAAATACAATTTTCCCATTGTCCAAGTTCTTCCCTATGTTTTATAATAATATTGCTGTTAATTAATGACTTTCCCTTGTGTGTGTTTATATATATGTATTGGTAACATTAAAAACTGACCGAGATGCGAGAAGAAAAAAAAACAAACAGCATATAAACAACAGGCCAATTATGCTGTGCCAAATAAAATAATCAAAGTGACTGAATAAATGCAAAAATATTTCAGTGACTGACTAGAAACTGTGACCATAGCATCAACAATAAACAGTGAACTGTGTGAAAAAATATTCAACAAATTGAACACCAAAGACTAGGTAGGTGATTGCAACATAAGTAACATAAACTGCAAATAATAAACGCAACCATCAAAACTGTTAGTTCCTTGTTTAAAATATTAACTTCTGAGAAGAAATTAAATATTAAAATGTCTGGTTTTCAAATGCTAGTACCAAAATATACAAGTAAAATTTAACATAAAGAAACGGAAATACTTGTAGATGAGAATATAAATATGTAAGCACACTCTTCTCCCAGCAGTCACATCATTGTCATAAGCATTTCAGGAAGGCCTTTGGGAATGGAGTATAATAAGATTATAACATTCAGAATAATGCCTTCTCTTGACTCTAATAGGATCCCTTCTAGTGACATTTTCAGTTGAGGAATAGTTTAAAAAAATTGCAAGGAGCCATGTCAAAAGAGTAGGGTAGTGCCTGATGAAATATAGTGTTTGGTTAAGAAAGTGTGATTCAGAAGTGAAGGGACACTGTCATGATGGAGCTACCAAGTTCCAGTTACCCACAGGTCTGTTCATTTTTGTAGCACAGCATCATGAAGGTGATGCATGATCTCCAGGTTGTACTCTTTAGTAATGATATGGCTTTGTAATGCGTACTCATGGTGTATCAACCCACTAAAAATGGTTTTTCTCACAGACTGACTCCAGCTGACTCCACTGACAAAGAGACATTCCAGAAAAATTTTCAATAATGGTGGCACTGCCAGGAAAAGCGTGTACAGTCCCAAGGAGAGAAGGAGAGTACTTCAATGGGATATATATATATATATATATATATATATATATATATATATATATATATATATATATATATATATATATATATATATATATATATATATATATATATATATAAATGCAATAAAAATTAATAATGTTTGCCTTTCTTCATAGTTAATCTATGCTCTGAAGAATGGAATAAACGATCTTGAAGCCTTGAACATCTGGCATAAACACACACTTTCTTGATTTGTCAGGTCGAAGTTGGCGCCTTATTGGAGCTCAACAGGTGGTCATGTAGTCAGAAAATACGTATCTTGTGACTCAAAGCCATAGATATGCCAAAAATATCTACAATATAACAGATCCAAATAAAAAGACATTATAATTTAAGTATGTTTGAGGACTCTTAAATGTCACATGAGAACAACTGCTGGGCAGATATAAGACACTTCTATGTTTACTGACTGCTAATGTTTTCTCTTATGGCACTCTGCCTCATTGCAGATCTCCGTCATCATCCATCTGATTGCTCTCCATATCCTCATTATTCCCACTGCTCCTTAAGAGTGGATTAAGGCCACTGGATACTAAGCTCGCATTCTTGCTGGAGTTTCCAGAACGGACGGTGGCTAATCCATAACGCTTTTTGCAAATAGATGGATTAAATGGAAAAATACCTGCCTTCCTGAATGTTGCATGAAGATTCTCAGCTGACATGTTACGATGGTACAATCGACATAAAAACTCACAGATTGAGGCCGAGGACACAGATGCAGATTCGGATGTATACAGGGGTTTCTGCAGTTCATAGCAGAGCTCTCGCTGAAACGTGTTGCAACATCCAACAGCCATTGGATGAAGGTGAGGATTCACCGTGGTCTGAGCTGTGATAAATACAACCTTGAAAGCTGAACCTAGATCAATGACTGCCTGGCTTAGACAGCGTCCAAAGTTGGCATCCAGTAAAAGGACAAGGGTGTCCCCTGCTCTACCTGGAGCCTGTGATAGAAAGTGCTCTCGTAAAAATGTAACCAGAACTTCTGATGTCGCACGGCCTGCAGGACACGCTGCTCCACCTGCTCCTGGTGTCAAGCCAGACAAAACAGACTTCTCCATGGTCTTCCCGGCAAACAGCAGAAATGGTGGCAAAGCTTGTCCTGCTGCACTCCCACAAAAGAGCATGCTGGAAGGAACCTTGCCTAGAAAAGTCAGCTTGCGATGAAGCTTTCCCCCATTAGCTGCACTACTGTTCACACTCAAGTCTTCAGCTAAAGGCACATCACCATTTTTTAACATGGGCAACGGCAGCTCTACCAAGCTGAAGATACAATGTGGGCTTTCCTTCATGTTATAGGTAGTCAATATTATATCTAGTTGATTAAAATACTGCTTCTCAGGCCGTTCAGCCTTGGTCTTTCTGGACTTTCTGATATAGCACTCTGGATGACGAGTGAGGAAACTTCTGAACCATTTGACGGTCAGTGGTCTACCTTGTGGTCGTTTACCCAGATGGACTGCATACTCTGATGCCATCTTGACTACATCCAACCGTGTATACTTCATTCCCTGCTCCTTCCACTGCTTTAATTGGGTGGCAATGATAGATTCCTCTGATTCTGAGAAAATTGGCCTGCGTCCTTGAATAATGACATCATTCTCAGTAACAGCAGGCGTGGGGGGATCATCAAGATGATTTTCAGGTGTAGCTCCAGCCTCATTACCCTCTTCATTGCTATAGAACTCTAACATAGGGCCCAGGTCCATCACTGTCTCATGTCCATTCTGTTGTTTTAATGTTGTCTCCAGGCTGAAACTGTGGGAATTTGCTTTCAACTTTTCCAGATCCACATCTCCGTCAACACAATCATAACTTTCCCACTCATTATTAGTGTTGCAGGGTCTGACGTGAGCTTCTTTGCCCACGCCTACTTGAGGATCATCATTCTCAGCTTTCTTCTTCACATGCTGTGGTTTGGTCTGCAAACAGTAAATAATTGTGAAAGTAAATGGTTAAGAAACTAAAGGTAATAGTTATAGCTTAACAAATACTGCCATAAGTAAAGTAAAGTAAAGTAAAGTAAAGTAAAGTACCCTTTTTTACAAATTGGCCGTATGATGCCAGACCAATATTTTTTATAGACCAAACTTTACTCCAGGGGTGATGTAGTCAATATCACGATGCCCATCTTTACTTCCCAAGAAATTTAATGGATGTAGAACTTTTTCAATCATTCTTCCGTCTGTCAACTGTATCTTTGCATTTTCCTCAGAAACCACATGTCCATCACCATTAGATGTTTCTAACCTTGTTTGATTTTGTCCATGTTTCATACAGAAGTATAGGATCTATATAGCACTTCAACACTCTTATTAATTGATGGTCCTTGGTATAGCATTTGTGCAAGACAATTATGTTTTTATTTTAATAAACTTTGTTCTAGCTCTTACATTAACTCATCATATCCCATGTAATTTTCTTTGACTATAACCTATGCTTTCCCAATGTTTTCTTTAACCCCAATCTTAGCCAGCTGCTAAATGAACCTCTGACACAAACAGTTATTTTAATCTTGCAGTTGTCTGGGACATAACAAAAAAGTTAACAACTACTAAATACATAATCCATTGAAGCTGCAGGACAGCAATCAGCAGACAATTGAACTACTGGGTCGTGTGGAGGAGTTCTTAATGTAGACATTCCATGGCCCAACATTGCATTATGATGACTGCATTATCACATAGATCAACTGTGATTATGAAAAGCAGACATGTCCTTAAGAAACACCTGATATTTGTTATTTTTGACTTAACTTACACTAGTGCATTCTGGGCTAAAGATATGAAAGCATATGCGAGAGAGGGGGGTGGAGGGAGAGAGAGTGAGATAGGGGGTTAGAGTGGGGGAGATAGGGGGTTAGAGAGGGGGAGACAGGGAGAGAGTGAGTAAGAGAGAGGGAAGAGAGTGAGAGAGGGGGGAGTGAGAGAGGGGGAGAGAGAGAGGAGAGAGAGAGAGAGAGAGGGGGGGGGGAGAATGAGAAAGCAAGAGTGAGACAGGGAGTGAGAGGGAGAGAGTGAAGAGAGAGTGACTGAGAGACAGTGAGAGAGAGAGAGAGAGAGTGGGTGAGGGAGAGAAAGAGAGGGAGAGAAAGTGAGAAAGAGAGCGAATGAACGAACTTTATTTTCAAAAGGTCACAAATTGGGCATGCAGACCCATCTTACATTCGGCCCTTCAGAGAGAGAGAGAGAGAGAGAGAGAGAGAGAGAGAGAGAGAGAGAGAGAGAGAGAGAGAGAGAGAGAGAGAGAGAGAGAGAGAGAGAGAGAGAGAGAGAGAGAGAGAGAGAGAGATTGCATGAGAGGGGAGAGGAAGACAACCATAGGAGTAAAAGAAAACCTTAAGAAACACCTGATATTTGCCATTTTAGACTTACCCCACACTTTTGCATTCTAAGCTAAGGAAATATGTGCATATGTGTGTGTGTGTGTATGTGTGTGCGTGAGTGCAAGCGAGCGAGCGAGAGATAGAGAGAGAGAGAGAGAGAGAGAGAGAGAGAGAGAGAGAGAGGAGAGAGAGAGAGAGAGACTTGGAGGAGTGAGATGGAGTGAGAAAGCAAACAATAGAAGTCAAAGAAAACCTGTACCTTAGTTTCACTGGCTTCACAAAAGTATCATACAATGTGAAATGTAAGAAGAGCATTAGAAGGCTGGAACAGTCATGACAGGAAGCAAAAAACACAGCTCTATTACTGCCAGCAGAAAAGAAACACCATAAATTCCCCCATTATAACACATAAACAAACTGACAGTTGAATGGAGCCTGAACTGGTTTTTTTTCCTAAGTCAATCAAGCTAACCAATCATCTCCATGTCCTCTCAGGTCTTCCCCCACCTCACTTGCCCTGTGGGCCGCAGAGAAAAGACCATCTAGCCACAACACCATCAGGCTCTTTCAACATGTGCCTGGCCCAATGCCAGCAACCCCCTCACCTTCTGACCTGCAGGAATCCACCCATCTCCACAAGCTCTGCACCAGCAACTCAACCTCACCACTTCAGTTCTTCCACCAGTCAACGTTACGCCCGCAGTTCATCAGCAATTGCTTCAGCCACTAGTCATGTCCCTGGTCCACACAGTAGCACTGACCCAATAAAAAAAAAAGCTAGCTGCATGCTCTTTACAGGATGTAGCAGTCAACCCCAGCATATTTTGGCTGTTCATGATTCCTGGGCAAGTTTATGTTCAGTAGTTTGCCATTGCTTTCTGAAGACCAGCGCCCATACCAGCAGCATCAAATACTCTTAAGTTTGAGACCATCTTAAACTGATTAAGTGCCATGGGATGATTAATTGTTGCAAGCGTCTTTCCGTTTCTGCCATGGGCTTATATATCACTGAAATGTTGTCATTGCATTATAATACATGTATGCTACCGTATTAACAACTTTTAAGTCAAAACTGTGACACACCCCTACTTCCCATTTTCCACCATCCATTTTTGTTTGGTCAAAATATTTTTGTTTGGCACAGAATCTGTTAACATCCTCCAACCTCCAACTGCCTACTGACACAAAAACCTCTTCCTTAAATGAAACACCCTGAGGGGAGATCACTTTAAATAGGTCTACAAATTCACAGGGAAAAGACAGACATCATGAGAATAAATCAACAAAAAGCAAGAGGAGACTTCATAGCACTGGGAAATTTGTGGAAGCCAAAAGAAAATAAATCTAGACCCAGAACCAAACATAGAATATTTAACTCCAGCGTCAAATGAGTACCATTGTATGAATCAGAAACATGGAGAAAAACCACATCATTTGCCAATAAACTACAGACATTCATGAACCAGTGTTTGCACAGAATCCATCCATCATGTGCCATGCCAGTAAGCATGGGCGGTCATGACTCACCATTTCACTCGATCACCAGAGTCGTGGATCAGCTCAGTGTTTCTGTCTTGACCATGCCATGTGGCCAAGCCATCCAGGTATTTACTTCTTGGTCTTCCCCTTTGTCTTTTCCCTTTGATCTTGCCAGTTGTTACCAAGTTCTCCAATTCATTTTTTCTCATAACATGCCCAAAAATGTTTGACTGTCTACGTCTAATTTCTCTAATCAATTTATGATTCTCATTTGTTTCTTGTAGTACTTGGTCATTGGTTTTTCTCTCTGTCCATGGTATTTTTGCATTTTCCTCAGAAACCACATTTCCACAGTCATCAGATGTTTTTCAGCTTGACTGAATTGCACAGAACAGAAGGACTAAAATAGTATGACAGAATCACTACAACTGACAAGTGGATGGAAATCCAATTCCAGAAATCAAATATGTAGATAATATGGTCCACCTCTCAAAATGGGCTAAAGGATTAGAAGAGTTAATCCTTCCTGTCAAAAGACACAGTGAAGATCAAAATCTTTTTCTGAAGTAAAAAAACAATAATATTTGTCCACAGACAAACTACATGTAATCCAAAATTAACAATCAATTATGAAGAAATTGCAAATGTCACACACTACATGTAATCCAAAACTAAAAATCAATTATGAAGAAATTGCAAATGTCACAAACTACATGTAATCCAAAATTAACAATCAATTGTGAAGAAATTGCAAATGTCACAAACTGCATGTAATCCAAAACTAACAATCAATTATGAAGAAATTACAAATATCACAAACTACATGTAATCGAAAACTAACAATCAATTATGAAGTTATTGCAAATGTCACAAACTTTGAATATCCTGGCACCATAACCAACACCAATGAGGACTGTTTACAAGAGGTCAATTTATTTAAATACGCTAACCCATATAGTTTAACAATATATATAATATAACTTTTGGGCGAAGGAGCGCAATTGGGAGGGTACAAGCCTTATCCTAGTGCGAGGAAATGCAACCTAAAGACTTAATGTTATGGCAGGGCAGATAAGGCCCTAAGCCTTGGTTGGCAACTGGTCTAGCATCGAAGCGCCGACAGGCGGACAGTTATAGCAATGCTTTGCTGATCCGGCAGCTTCTGCAGCTTGTTTTGTTCCAGACATATTGGTGTTACCTTTCCTCAGGAGTACACTAGACAGGCAGAAAGAGGGATCATGCTGCATGGGCAGCACATGGTCTCTAAATTCAGCCTCGGCTTTGTGTTATGGAGAGGTGTAACTCCATTTTACAAACTATCGCCTGTCAAGATGGCAAGGTGCCAGTCAGTCAATGTTAACTGTTTGACCCCGAGGTATTGGTTTATCAGTATGTGTGAGAACCCCTATTTCATCGTTCAGGTTTGTTAGTATTAGATATCTATCTTAGACTGATGGGGCAGGTATAAAAAATGCACAAAATCATTATTTTAGGAAGTATGAGTAATTTGTGAAGATGAAAATGAACACAGTGTGTGTCAATGAATTGAGATAATGACATCAAAATTGACTCAACAAACAAGTTGAGTCAGAGGTAGACAAAACTAAAAATAATTCAGAAGCCAGCCTGTTTTTCTCAGGAGCCAGCATATTTTATTTGGAAATAGGCACTAAAAATGCCACAATTCAGAATAAGATAAAGCTGCATATTCTTTAGAACTGAATTTCAAAATACGAGTGCTTGGTAAAACTTTCCAGGTGTCTATTTGACAGGAGGTCGAGTACTTGCCTACTCCTGGTTTGAGTGATGACACACTAGTTCTAGTAGGTTTCAGCCTACAGGGGGTCCTTATATGTCTACTCCTGATTTGAGTGATGACACACTGGTTCTATGTTTCTCTTGTCCCTTCAAGGGCCCAGCCTATATGTCTACTCCTGATTTGAGTGATGACACACAAGTTCTAGTAGGATTCAGCCTACAGGGGGTCCTGTATATGTCTACTCCTGATTTGAGTGATGACACACTGGTTCTATGTTTCTCTTGTCCCTTCAAGGGCCCAGCCTACAAGGGGTCCTATATTTGTCTACTCTTGGTGAGTGATGACACACTAGTTCTAGGGGGCCAGCCTGTATATGTGGCAACACACTGGTTCTATGGTTCTCCTGTCCCTTTAAGGACCCAGCCTATATGTCTACTCCTGATTTGAGAGATGACATACTAGTTCTAGGACACCCAGCCTACAGGGGGTCCTGTATATGTCTACTCTTGATTTGAATGATAACACTGGTTCTATGTTTCTCCTGGCCCTTTAGGGATCCTGCCTCCAGAGGGTCCTGTATTTGTTTACTCCTAATTTGAGTATTGACATGCTAGTTCTATGGGGCCCTGCTTACAGGGGGTCCAATATTGATCTACCAT
>JACEFZ010020561.1:30000-130872 GCA_014155875.1 Cepaea nemoralis | reverse complement strand
AAACCCCGGGCCTTTGGTTTGGCCTGGGCTGGCTTCACCTCTAACCAAACACATTCTATATCTACTGACTCGAGATCACTTCTACGGTAACAGTTGAGAGAATTGGAAATGTATACAGCAATACCTGTCTCTAATTTTTGATTTGCGTTTCTTCGAATTACTTTAAACCCCTTAAGAGTGATTTCAGAGTCGGATATTTTGTCGTTGAGACGACTTTCTGTGATTCCAAACACATGGAATTGTTTGCACAGTATTACCGAAAGCTCAGGTAATTTATTGAGCAAATGATAGATGTTGAGATGGCCTATACTTAGGCCATCTTTGTGAAGCCACTGATCGTGATTTGCGAACATTGCACGATGAAAGGATGATGTCGCTTGCGGTAGAAATTTTCAGAGTTTTTGAAACGTTATTTAGTAGTAGTTAAGACTATTAGATGGGGTAGGAAAATGTCTGTGCTGGAGTGACATCATGAAAGCTTGATGCAGAGCTGCAGGATTGTATCAGTTGAGGCCTTTACACTTGGCACTTGGCAAAAATGATCATATTTTATGTCCCACCTGCTTTTTCTATAGTGAGCACGTGGAGCAAATGATCATATTTATGCCAAAACTGCTTTTTCTATAGTGAGCACGTTGCGCAAATGATCATATTTATGTCCCACCTGCTTTTTCTATAGTGAGCACGTGGAGCAAATGATCATATTTATGTCCCACCTGCTTTTTCTGTAGTGAGAACGTGGAGCAAATGATCATATTTATGCCTCAACTGCTTTTTCTATAGTGAGCACGTTGCGCAAATGATCATATTTTTGTCCCACCTGCTTTTTCTATAGTGAGCACGTGGAGCAAATGATCATATGTATGTCCCAACTGCTTTGTCTATAGTGAGCACGTTGCGTAAATGATCATATTTATGTCCCAACTACTTTTTCTATAGTGAGCACGTGGCATAAATGATCATATTTATGTCCCAACTGCCTCTTATAGAGTGAGCACGTTGCGCAAATGATCATATTTATGTCCCAACTGCCTCTTATAGAGTGAGCACGTTGCGCAAATGATCATATTTATGTCCCAACTGCTTTTTCTATAATGAGCACGTTATCAGTTATAAGTTATCAGTAGAGGTATCTTCATTGCACCCCGGACATGTCCATAGGTGCTCTGATCCTCCCCCCAGCATATGCATCAGCGTCCGGTGGCTAATAGTGCCAGTTCTGTGTTGGTTGACAAGGCGCTTTGTTTTCCCGATGTACCTCTCGCGTCTGGCTGTGCCGATTCTTACTCCCAAGCTTTTCATCCTGGACAGCGATGTGGAATCACTGACGTCAAAGTCCTCTGTTCTCGCCATATCTTTAAGGACGTTAATAACATCGGCACGATCCATGGGCTGGCCATCTACAGGGGGTGCAGAGCCAGCCAGTTTATCAGCTCGTTCATTTCCCTCGACTCCCGCATGTCCTGGGACGAAGATGAAGGTGACTTTACGAACAACAGACTTCCGCAGCGACTCAGTCCACTGTCTACGTACAGATCCAGCTTCGACCTTCTGAATCATGCTCATTGAATCACTTAGTACACACACGTTGGTATAATGCTGTGATTCCAGCCATATGAAAGCCTGTGTAACTGCCATCACCTCCATCGTCATGCTGCTCGTGGTCATAGAGTGGGCACCACTGGATTCTTGAACGGTTCGGCCCGCTGAACGGGCTGTAAATGCCCACGCACTTCTCTGCTGCTTTACAACAGATCCATCTGTATAGATGAGCACTTCGGGGCTATCTGAGTGTTCATAGATGAGCGCGTTAACCTCAGCATTGACAGCGGCGGGTTCTGCTCTCTGCACCGTCTGTCGAGTGTGATAATGCAGGAGAAAGTGCACTTAAAAGCTGGAGGCACCGGCTGCCTCTTATAGAGTGAGCACGTGGCGCAAATGATCATAATTATGCCCCAACTGCTTTTTTCTATAGTGAGCAGGTGGCGCAAATGATCATATTTATGTCCCACCTGCTTTTTCTATAGTGAGCACGTGGCGCAAATGATCATATTTATGCCCCAACTGCTTTTTCTATAGTGAGCACGTTGCGCAAATGATCACATTTATGCCCCAACTGCTTTTTCTATAGTGAGCACGTTGCGCAAATTATCATATTTATGGTCCAACTGCTTTTTCTATAGTGAGCACGTGGCGAAAATTATCATATTTATGCCCAAGTTAAGTTAGCTAAGTTAGTTAATGAGCACGTGTGGCAAATGATCATATTTATGCCCCAACTGCTTTTTCTATAGTGAGCACGTTGCGCAAATGATCATATTTATGTCCCAACTGCTTTGTTTATAGTGAGCACGATGCGAAAATGATCATATTTATGTCCCAGCTGCCTCTTATAGAGTGAGAATGTTGCGCAAATGATCATATTTATGCCCCAAATGCTGTTTCTATAGAGAGCACGTTGCGCAAATGATCATATTTATGTCCAAGCTGCATCTTATAGAGTGAGCACGTGGCGCAAATGATCATATTTATGCCCCAACTGCTTTTTCTATAGTGAGCACGTTGCGCAAATGATCATATTTATGCCCCAACTGCTTTTTCTATAGTGAGCACGTTGCAAAAATATATCATATTTATGTCCCAACTGCTTTTTCTATAGTGATCACGCTGCGCAAATGATCATATTTATGTCCAAACTGCTTTTTCTATAGTGATCACGCTGCGCAAATGATCATATTTATGTCCAAGCTGCATCTTATAGAGTGAGCACGTGGCGCAAATGATCATATTTATGTCCAAGCTGCATCTTATAGAGTGAGCACGTTGCGCAAATGATCATATTTATGTCCAAGCTGCATCTTATAGAGTGAGCACGTGGCGCAAATGATCATATTTATGCCCCAACTGCTTTTTCTATAGTGAGCACGTTGCGCAAATGATCATATTTATGCCCCAACTGCTTTTTCTATAGTGAGCACGTTGCAAAAATATATCATATTTATGTCCCAACTGCTTTTTCTATAGTGATCACGCTGCGCAAATGATCATATTTATGTCCAAACTGCTTTTTCTATAGTGATCACGCTGCGCAAATGATCATATTTATGTCCAAACTGCTTTTTCTATAGTGATCACGCTGCGCAAATGATCATATTTATGTCCAAACTGCTTTTTCTATAGTGATCACGCTGCGCAAATGATCATATTTATGTCCAAACTGCTTTTTCTATAGTGATCACGCTGCGCAAATGATCATATTTATGTCCAAACTGCTTTTTCTATAGTGAGCACGTGGCGTAAATGATCATATTTATGTCCCAACTGCCTCTTATAGAGCGAGCACGTTGCGCAAATGATCATATTTATGTCCAAACTGCTTTTTCTATAGTGAGCACGTTGCGTAAATGATCATATTTATGTCCCAACTGCCTCTTATAGAGTGAGCACGTTGCGCAAATGATCATATTTATGTCCCAACTGCTTTTTCTATAGTGAGCACGTTGCGCAAATGATCATATTTATGTCCAAACTGCTTTTTATATAATGAGCACGTGGCGCAAATGATCATTTTTATGCCCCATCTGCTTTTTCTATAGTGAGCACGTTACGCAAATGATCATATTTATGCCACAACTGCTTTTTCTATAGTTAGCACGTTGATAGAAAAAGCAGTTTGGACATAAATATGTTCATTTGCGCAGCGTGATCACTATAGAAAAAGCAGTTGGGACATAAATATGAGCATTTGCGCAACGTGCTCACTCTATAGTTTACGCTGGCGGTGTCGCTACTGTTCCTTGTAGATGTGAGCGAAACCGTTGGTGAGTTCAGCTTTACGTAAACTACTACATAGGAAACTTACAGTGCGTCGTTGATTGTTTGGTCCAGTAATATATTCCAGTCTCACTGCAGTCACTTCCCTCAAAATTAGATTAGATGCTTGAACATAGTTCTTGAGTTGATTCCTATGCTGTCTATATTTCTTAAAGGTACAGGCTAAAGTCATCTATCTGTATCTCGTAACTGAAGGATTATAAGTATGCGTGTGTCCTGTCCGCTGCCCGTGCCTCGAACGAATCTGTCTCGTTAGCTCAGGTATACGTCATTTCTGATTCGTGAATCCGTGAGCTGTTTTATTCTTGCTGGCCTGACTTTGTTGTAGTTAATGGTTGTTTAACGCTTGCTATACTTGTCTTGCGGGTTGTCGTGCGTGAATGCTACTCGAATGAATTTTATTTATTTTAACCCCATTTCTGTCCATGCCACCACTGTGTTTCAGGTTTCAGTGTGCAAATGTCCCTGTCTTCTGACTTGCTGATGAAGTTGGTGATGCATTATAACATATTTTCCCGGTGTTTCAGGTTTTAATGTGCAAATGTCTCTGTCTTCGGACAATAGATGAAGTTGGTGATGCTTACAATATTGCATATCATCATGGTGTTTCTGGTTTTAATGTGCATACATCTCTGCCCTCATCAGACTCACACGTCCAGAGTTTTCCATGCGAGGCCAATATCAGTATTTCACTATGTCTTTAACCCCTTAGAAATGAAGAACATGATATGCTGTAGTGCCTTGTCATGTTACATAGTACCAGTTCTAACTTACAGCTGCTGTAAACAATATAAAATAACACTAAATAATGCAGCTTTACAGAACAGAATTACGAACAATGCATGGATGGTGCGGCGACTAGCCTTCATCAGCACACAAAATACATACACAAACAACAATATATAATCACGGAGGAGACCCTCCAGTGACTACATTAAGGCATACACATTGGACGACAAGAATAAACAAATGAAAAGAATGAGAACAATAACGATAACATAAACATTGAAAAAAGAATTATTTGCTACGTTATCTCAGAATTCCAGGCCATGTGATACTACCACGAATAAGACCTTGCTATTTTTATATAGGCAGCGTCGGGGGACGGAACCGTTCATGATGATCCCAGGTAAATGAGTGGGAGTGATACATGACAAAAAGGGGGAGGGGTAGGAAGGTAAGGCGGGAAAATGGAAGCAATGGAGATGTGATGATGAAAACTAATTAGTCTATGTTGATCACATTCCAGGGTTCCTGATTTCTTTGGGATTTCAATATATACAAAAGTACATAATTCAAGTGGTATATCTCCAGTATCATATATTGTCTTCAGCAGTCTTGTGACTTGATCTTTTGCATATTCCTCTGAAGCATTAATCATTGATGTTGTGGTGTTGTCTGAACCGGGGGACTTGCTGGTTTTCATATGATTAAAAACATTCTGAACTTCCATCTTCAAATTTGAGGCCCTTCATTATAATTTCGAATATCATACTGTTCTTGTCTATTAACCTCATACAGGTTTTTCACACAATGTGACTATACATGTAAAATCTGAACTTTTTCTATTATGATTTTTCCATCTTTTGTTGTTAGGTAGCCTTTTAAAGAGTAGCAAGGTCTAATTCATGTTAGTATTGTCAGGTTCTCACATTTAATGATGAATCTGGCTCGCTTAACCCAACATATGCGAGACATATCACAGTCACAGAATGATTTGACTGGACACCCGGTAACACTAAGTTCAATAGTTTATTTACACTCTACACGCAACACAATCTACTTCGACATGATGTGAATACACTAACACATACAGTCGATGAAACAATGCACTCACAGACTCAAACCACAGCCGCACAGTCTTCCATCTTCTCACAAGATATACTAGCAATCGGCATTCAGGCACAGCAACAAATACAAGCCTCTCTCATACAGCGTCTGTCCGGTCCGAAACCCAAGCCTCGTCTGGCGTTTCTCTCCCTGAGCGCTTGCCCTGTGGGATCGAGTCCAGCGGGAACTGCGTGCATCACACTTGCACTGGCTTGACCGCTGTCGGTTACTCTAGCTCACCCACCAACCTGTGGATGGGTACCTGTGGTTTGCCTGGAGCGCGTAGCGACGCCGCGGCACAACTATGGGGGATTATGACAAGTATCACAGCGTGGGATTCTAAGTTAGTTAGCCGCATATCCTGTACAGGACGTTGCAGTCAACTCCATAATTTTTTTGGCTGTAATAATGTCTCGACAAGTTTAGGTTCCGTTGTTTATACTTTTTTTCTGAACGACCGGCACCCGTACAATATCGTAAGCAATACAACGTAGACGGTCTGCTGACACATCGCCCACAGCTGTGTTTCGAACGCGGGAATGCGGGATTACAAACTGCATCCTAACTCCATCGCCACGGAGAGGGCATAAATAGGTTTTCTAGAGATTCTGAGATAAGTATCAAAATAATTTGTTTTTAAATTATTATATTCTCCTCATCGTTCTCATGCGTTTCATCTGTTTATTCTTCTGATTCCATTCTTATGCCTTAATGTAGTCACATGAGGGTATTTTCCCTGATTATATGTTGTGTTTTGCGTATGTATTTGTGTGCAGATGAAGGTTAGTTGCCGCAACGTCATTGTATTGTTTCCTAATTCTGTTCTGTAACTCTAACTTCCACTAACTTCATAACATAAGGCTGCGAATGGAGAACAATTAATAGACACACGGAAACATCCATGGAGACTTTGAGGAGTTGGTGTTTATAGAACTATTCTGAAAATTCCTTGGACCGCCAAAATGAGCAGTCAGAACATTTTGAGAAAGGACCAGGAGACAACATAGCAGACACATCAGAAAGAGGCAGTGGCATTTATCTTTGGCCACATGTTGAGAAGACAACAACTGCAACATCTTGCCACAAGTGGACATATTTGTGAAAAGGAAAATAGAGGAAGACAGCGCGACTAAAATTATGGAAGTCTTGAGTCATGGCACGGAAATGAAGTCTCACATGAACTGACACATACAGGTGGACATCACGGAGAAGTATGATCGTTCATGCCAGTCGGCAAAGAACCTGATGATGATGATGATGATGATACCTCATACATTTAATGTTTGATGAACTCAGTGGGTTTCATGATTGATACGGTAACATCTGCATCTCTCAACACCGCAGCTCTCAATGTGACAGTTTCGGCCAGTGGTATCTAGTCTCCCAGAAGAGCTTCTACAACCGGGATGTACTCGTGCTGCCAGAGACAGTTTGAAGAGAAGCTGCCGCTATTAAGTGTTTGGGTTTTGTCTCTAGACGATAGCAGGGCTGCGTTTGTGAAAGCTGAGCAGAATCAACAATGGATCGATGCGAGTAATCTCAGCAATGGAGAAGAAGAAGATAAAAGAGAGACTCAAATACATTTACAGGAACCAGAATGGAAGAAAGCTCGCGCCAACTCTCTCAGACCTGCTGGAGGTGTCTGGCAATAGATGTATAATAGATGGACATGTTCAATGCTCTAGTTATCTAGTAATAGATGTACAATAGTTGAATATGTTCAATGCTGCAGATATCAGGTACTAGATGTATAATAGTTGACATTTACAATGCTGGAGAAAAGATACGGGGAAACGCGGATACGTTCTCACAGAACATATGGGCATTGTGATATTTTCAACTATTTTAGTTTTTATTAATCTACTTGCAGCTGTCAGTGATACAATAATAAATGATTGGATAATAACAACTATAAGGCATTGTTTTAATTTAGCAGATGAATTTATTTGTCTTTAGTATTTAGATCTACATTATTCAAACGGGCCTGTAGCCATGTTGATTGTTTTAATTAGTTTCATCAGTCGCTTGTGTTAACTCAATTGTCTCCTTCATTCGTTTGTGTTATCTCACTTTTCTCCCTCAGTTGCCTGTAGTACTGCAGTTACAGACATAATTGCTAGGAGCATTCTCAAGGTGGTATCTGTAACACAAATAGAGTAACTTAGGTCTGGTAATCTCCCAGATCTCCCTAACGTATGCGTATATATTTGTGTGTGTGTGTGTGTGTAAGTGTTCATGCATGCAGTGTATGCGAGGGAGTGTGTATTCGTGTGTTATGTGCAGTACGTGTGAGTAAGTATGTGTATGCGGGTGTGGATTGTGTAGGTGTGGGTGTATGTGTGTATTTGCGTGTGTATGTTTTGTGTGTGTGTGTATGTGTGTGGGTACGTGTGTGTGAGAGAGAAGAGAGAGAGAGAGAGAGAGAAGGGGAGAGAGAGAGAGAGAGAGAGAGAAGGAGAGAGAGAGAGAGAGAGAGAGAGAGAGAGAGAGAGAGATGATGAGTGCACGCATGTCATGTAACATGCTATTTCATATTTTTTATGTATTCTCATCTTTCATATTACTAGGTTTCATTGTGTATGCCACGTGGTTTTATCATGTATACTATAATCGCATGCACAATACTGTAGAGTCAGTGAGAGAGTTAGTGAGTGTGAGTGAGTAAGGGAGTGTGAGTGTGTGTGTCTGTTTGTTCATGTTATTGTTGTATTGTTTGTCCATCAAGAATGATGATGACCATTCATTTAATCCAGTGGGGTTGAAAGTATGGAGCCGTAAGTTCTAAGATGGCTTTTAAGGCCTATTTTGGCTCGAAATGTTTTTTGACAATGTGGACAAAGAATGCTTGACGTTTCTGGAGGAGGATTTTCTGCAATGGTTTTCTGTTCTGTCTTTTCTTCACAGCTCTTACAGTCCTGGTTGCCTCACAAGTGACTGCACACTTGCGTAATGATGTACGCCACGAATTTCGGTCTCTGGCTGCAGTCTTCCAGGTGTCATGATGAATTCCAAAAGCATTCAGTGAGATTTTCAGAGTGTCTTTAAAGCGTTTCCTCTGGCCGCCTTGGGAGCGTTTACCACAACGCAACTCGCCGTAAAAAATTCGTTTAAGGAGCCTGTGATCTGGCATGCGAGTCAAGTGACCAGCCCAGCGAATCTGATTCTTCATTAGTAGAGTGTGGATACTGGGCATGGACGCTCTTTCTAGGACTTCAGTGTCTGGGATCTTGTCTTGCCATTTAATCTTCAGTAACTTCCTAAGGCAGACTGTGTGGAAGTGGTTTAATTTCCTAGCGTGTCGCTGATAAACAGTCCAGGTTTCACAAGCATATAGCAGTGTGGATAATACAACTGCTTTGTAGACTTTCAGCTTTGTTTGTAGGCTTATTCCATTTATGTCCCATACGTTCTTGTACAGTCTGCCAAAGGCCGCGCTGGCCTTGGAGATTCTTGCATTCACTTCATCATCAATTGTGGCAGCTTGTGACACAGTGCTGCCAAGATAGGTGAATTTGTCCACAACACTTAGACTATGACCATTCACTTTGATATTCGGCACAGTGTGATTATTCCCTGGAGCTGGCTGGTACATAACTACAGTCTTCTCCAGATTGATATTGAGCCCAAAGTTGGCACAGGCATGTGAGAAAGCTGAAACATTATGTTGCATGTCCGCCTCTGAGTTGGCGTATAGAGCGCAATCATCAGCAAACAGGAGCTCTCTGACGGTGTCGCTGTCAATTTTGGTATTAGTTTTCAGCCTTCTGAGATTGAATAACTTTCCATCCATGCTGTAGTTGATGTCTATTCCAATGTCGTTGTTCTCGAAGGCATTCGTCAACATAGCTGAAAACATGAGGCTGAACAGTGTTGGTGCCAGGACACATCCTTGTTTCACTCCATTGGTGACAGCAAAGGGCTCAGACAGTTCACCATTTTCCTGTACTCTTGCCTGCATGCCATCATGAAATAGCCGCACTATTTGGACAAACTTTCGTGGACAGCCATATTTTGCCATAATCTTCCACAGTCCTTCTCTGCTGACTGTATCAAAAGCCTTGGTAAGGTCAATGAAAGTGGAGAACGTTTCGCAGTTCTGTTCCTGACATTTCTCTTGCAGCTGCCTTGCAGCGAAAATCATGTCAACAGTTCCACGTTCTTTTCTGAAGCCATACTGACTCTCGGGAAGAAGACCTTGATCGAGATGGGCCGTGAGGCGATTGAGAAGAATTCTGGCGAGTATCTTCCCTGCAATTAAAAGCAAGGAGATTCCTCGGTGGTTGTCACAGGATTGGCGGTTTCCTTTTCGTTTGTAAAGGTGGACTATTGACGCGTCCTTGAAATCTTGTGGCATGGTCTCGTTCACCCATATGTTTGTTAAGACTTGGTGAAGCTGCTCTGTTAGGATCTCTGCAGGGATGGAGTCAGGACCAGGTGCCTTGCCGCTGGAGAGTTGCTGGATGGCTTTGTTTACTTCCACTATGGTTGGCTGGTCATCAAGTGTATCATTGATGGGAACTTGAGGAAGGCAGTTGATGGTTTCATCATCGAAGAAGGAAGTTGCATTTAAGATGTTGCTGAAATGTTCTGCCCAGCGCTGAAGGATGTTCCTTCTTATCGGTGACCAATGTTCCCCCATCTGCACTGAGGAGGGGAGCTGTGCCTGGTGATGTAGGACCATAGACCGCTTTCAGTGAGTCGTAGAAGTTTTTCATATCATGTCTGTCAGCAAAGCCTTGAATTTCATCAGCTTTGCTGCTCAGCCAGGAGTCCCGCATGTGCCGAAGTTTCTGCTGCACTACCCTCTGAATGTTCTTGAAGGCATCTTTTTTTTATGTTGACTTTGGGTCATTCAAATGTGCCTTGAGGAGAAGATGTTTCTCGGCCAGCAATTGGTTGATGTCTTCGTAATTTTCATCAAACCAATCTTTATGCTTTCGGGGGGCTGGATTTCCATAGCAGTGTTGTAAATTATGTCCTTTAGGGCTCTTCACTCTGTTTCGGTATCCTGTTTAGCTGCATCATTGGGCTTGAGGCGGTCTTCCAGCTTATTTTCAAATGACAGCTGCATTTTCTTGCTGTTTAGGCGGGTGACATTTAGTGTTTTTTTTGCATTTTCATCCCTTGAGGACGCCGTGGTGGTTTAATGTGAATGTTTATTTTCGAGATAATTTCGTCTGTTTGTTCATAATAGTAGGTTGGGGGATGGAGGGGGATGTGTGTGTGGGTGGATTCGTGGAGTGTGTTGGTGGGCTCAGGATGTGTGGTTGGGCGTGGTGGGATTGTGTGGGTTGGTGCCGGGTTTGTGTGTTGGTACGTGCGAGATGTATGGGTTGGCGGGGAGATGTGTGTGTGGATGGGAGATGTGTGTTTGGCTAGGCGGTTGTGGGTGTCGGGTGGAGGAGGATATGTGGGTGGATGACTGTTGGTAGGTTATGGGATGGGTGGGGGATATATATATAGGGTGGGGAGATGTGGGTGTTGGGGATGTGTGGTTGATGGGAGATTGTGCAGGTGGGTGTGGTTGTAGGTGTGGGGATGTGTGTGTGGGTGAGGGATGTGTGTTGGTGTGGGATGTTCAGGTGGATGGGTGGAGAGTGTGTGTGTGGGTGGGTGGGTGGGTGTGTCGTTAAGGATATGTGGGTGAATGTGTGTGGGGATGTGGGGCATGTGTGTGGGCTGGAGAATGGGTGTGTGATGGGTGTGGGTGATGGAAGTGGGGTTGTGTATATGGGAGGGGGATGTGTCTGGGTGGGTTAGGGTGTGTGACTGGATGGAGGATTTATGTGTGGGTGATGAGGGTGATTGTAGATGGGGGATGTGTGGGTGGGTAGGAGATGTGTGGGAGATGTGTGTGTGGGTGAGGGATGTGTCTTGGGGATATGTGTGGGTGTGGTGTTGTGTGGGAGGGAAGAAGGGTGTGGATAAAGGATGTGTGTATGGGTGGGTGTGGATGTGGTTGGGTGTGGGTATGCGTGTGTGTGGTGATGTGTGTGAGGGTGGGGATGTGTGTTTGGAGGAGTGGTTGGGGTGTGTGAGTGTGGGTGGGTAGATGGGAGATGTATGTATTATGAGTGGGTGAGGGATGTGTGGGTGTTAGTGGTTGGGGGATAAGTACGTGTGTGGAGGGATGTGTGAGGGGGATGAGTGTATGGGTGGGGGTTGTGTGTGTGGGTTGGGTGTGCGTGAATGGGAGGTGTGTGTTTGTGAATAGGGTATGTATTGGTGGGTGGGGATGTGTGTGAGGGATGTGTGTATGGTGGGGAGATGTGTGTGTGGGTGGGGATGTGTGTGTGTGTGTGTGTGTATATGGCTAAGGGTGTGTGGGTAACGGATGTGTGGCTGGGGGGTGGGTAGGTGGGTAGAGGATGTGTTGGTGAGTGATTGTATATGGGTAAGGGAGTGTAGTTAAGGGATGTGTGGTTAAGGGATGTTTGGTTGCGGGACGGGTGGGTGGAGGATGTGTGGATGGGTAGAGGATATTTGGGTGGGTGAGTGTGTGTAGGTTAGGAGATTATGGGGGATGTTTGTATGGATGGGCTCGGGATCTGTGAGTGGCCTGGGGGAGATGGGATATTATGTGAGTGGGTGCGAAATTTGTGTGTGGGTAGGTGCGGGAATGTGAGATGGCGAGGTGATGTGTGTGTGTGTGTGCATGGAGAATGTGTGGTTGAGGGATGTGTGTTTGGCTAGGTGGTTGGATGTGTGTGGGTTGGGGAGGATATGTGGGTGGGTGATTGTTGGTGGGTTATGGGACGGGTGGAGGATATTTGAGTGGGTGGAGAGATGTGTGTGGATGGGGGATGTGTGGGTTGGGAAATGTATGTATGCTTGGGGTGTGGGTGGATGGGATGTGTGGTTGGTGGGAGTGTGTGTGGGTGTAGAGATGTGTAGGTGTGGGGATGTGGTGGATGGGTGGGGGAATGTATGTGTGCCTGGGGTGTGTGTGTGGTTGTGTGGGGGATGTGTGGGTTAATGGGGGATGTGTGGGTGGGTGGTGGATGTGCCTCATAACATGGTAATATGCATTGTTTATGTCTACAAAATTCATTTGACAATGTTTAGTTTAGTTTAGTTTAATTTAGTTTAGTTTAGTTTAGTCGATGGATCAACATCACAGCACAGGGGTGCAACCCATACGTGCTCCGTTTATCTCCTAACTCAAATATGAGTCTGGAGAAACTCAGCTCAATGCACGAATTCCGTAGCACCGGCGAGGGTCCTGAAAATACTTTGGGTAGATTTTTAACTCGAAATTTTGCCCGGGCATCGCCGTTAGGCTACTCTTTTTCGAATTCCAACTGCCAAGGGATTTTTTTACATGCGCAACAATACACACGGGTGTCCGATCCCACTACCCAGAGCCCAGGGGAAATTTATTACTAATAGGGGGCTTGAACCCGGGACCTCCAGCACTCAAGGCGGACACCATACCTCGACACCACGCAAGCCCCTAAAAATGTATTTCAGGAACCTCGCCGGTGCTAAGGAGTTCGTGCACTGAGCTGAGTTTCTCAAGACTCAGGTTTGTGTTAGGAGTAGAACGGAGCACTTATGGGTTACACCCGTGTGCCGTGATGTTGATCCATCGACTAAAATAAACTAAACAATTCTGACGGCAGCTTGTTTCCAGTATATGTTTTTTACAAGTCTAAGGTCCTTTCCAGATCTTTAAGCATTCTTATCATGCCAACATATCTCACTTTATCGAAATACTTTGTGTAGTCAATATAGCAAAGATATAAATCTTTGTTTACTTCTATAGAACGTTCAGTTACTGTTTTCAGTATATACACAAAATTTACTTTGCCTTTGCCTTCTACAAACCTACATTGTTCTTCTCCTATTTCAGGTTGTATTTTCTTCCTAACTCATTGCATGATAATTCTCAGCAAAATCTTCGTGATGTGGCTCATTATACTAATTGTTCGATCGGTCTTGCCAGTGTTCATGTGGTTAAGAGCATTCTGAACTTCCATCTTCAAAATTGATTTTCCTTCATTATTATTTGGATGATCACATTGTTCTTCTCTTGTATCATCATAAAGGTCTTTCACATAATCTGAACACGCATGTAAAATCTGATCTTTTTCTATTATTATTTTGCCATCTTTGGTTTTCAGGCAACCCGTTGATGTGTGTGTTCTTTTGTTTGTGATGTCATTAAGTCTTTTGTGCATTAATTTGGTATTCCGTGTGTTGTGTTCGTTTTCAATTCCCTAGCATTTTTCCTAAAGCCATGTTTCTTTTGCCACTTTGCATAGATTCATAATTTTCCTGTGAATCTCTTCATAGTTTTCCTTGATATTTTTGTTATTTCTTCTTACTTCCATGAGTTTTAAGGTGTCTTCTGTCATCCATTTCTTGTGTCCTATTACTATATTTTTGGGATGGGATGGTTGTTTCTGCAGCTTGGTTGACTGATATCTTTAATATGTCCCATTGGTCACTGACGTCATGAAATAATATTTCCATTTCGGACAATGCATCAAATCTAGTCTTTACCACTACGTTGAATGTATCTTTTATTTCCTCACTCTTCAGAGCCTGTAGATCAAATTTTGTATTTCTTGGTGAATATATGACTTCCTGTAATTGTATATGTAAATTTTTTTTTTTTATTTTTATTTTTTATTTTTTTCATATCCTTTACAGGACATTGCTGTAAACACCAGCCTCTTTCAGCTGTATGTTGATTTCTTGGCAAGATTACGCTCAGTAGTTTGCCATTGCTTTCCGAGCTAATTGCTTAAGATTAATCTATGTTCGCCGTAGCAGTCTGCGCTTGGTATAGTTTTTGCGACTATTAAGGCATTTCAAAATCTTCTGTTGATGAGAATGTAATCAATCTGATTTCTGATCTTATGATCAGGGCTCCTCCATGTCCATAATCTCCTTGGGTGTAGCTGATACCAGGTGTTTCCAATAATCACATCATGCTCTTTTGCCCACTGTACAAGTCTGCAACCTCTTTCATTCTGTTCCCCTAAGTCCATACTTGCCTACTATGTATCCGTCCTGTTGATTTCCTAACTTTGACATTCAAGTCACCCATTATTAATAGTTATTACATAATTATTGCATTTTTTGAAGGCTTTCTCTAAATCATTATAAAATTCATCATGCTGCTTGTGATATACTAAAACGTCTCTACCAACTGCCTATGACTTTATAAAGATAAATCCCTAGTAATGACTATTTAAGTACCTTACTTTTGAGGGAAGAAAACAGAGCTAAACTAGCCCGTAGGGCAGCCAAATTTATTTGGCCGTAGTTTAAAATCTGGGCCTGGTAATGGTTCACGTACCTGGCCAGACCGGCTTGATTTTAAAACAAAGGGATTAGTAAGCCATTTAGGTTCAAGAGAACAAAGGGAACAGACGTCAGCCTTTCCCCTGCGGGGGAAAGGAAAAGTATGCTCAAAATATATCACTCTCTGGAGCAATTGCGCAGGTGTTGGTTTGTTAGACTGTATCACTAAAAACTGGATCCTGGGTTAACAGCCAGAAAGTGATAAAGGTCAACCTGTCCTAAACATAGTCTGGACCAACAAAACAATGTTTACTGGTGCACTTATTAGCTGTTATAGACAGCAAAAGACAATTTAGAAGATGACTGACAACGTTAGTGATGAAGTCGGACTTCAGTATCCAAAAATCGACAAAGATAAAGATCTACAGAGTAACCGACAACAGTGTATCGTCTGCTTTCCTTCTGAGAGGTACCACGTGAAGCATCATCAATCAGCGAAATGCGTGAAACTTTGGAACAGTCCTTCAAGTTTAATAAAACTAACAACAGTGAGATCCCTCCAACTGTCTGTTGGATTCCCAAGTTCATATTCAACAATGGATAAGTCTTCGAAATAAAGTCACACAGCAGCAAAAGTCAACATAAGGTTCACGCTACTAGAACACCAAATGGGAAGAGACACTGAAACACCATAAGCAAGTACAACCAAGGTACCAGCTGAATACCAACTTAATATCAACTGAATAACAACTAAGAAACCAGATTACCTCAAGGTTCAAATCTGCAACCCCCTGAAAGAAGCCATATCCACTCGAGATCTCAGAACCGAAACACCATCAGAAAGGACCAATACGAAAGAAGCTAGTGGATTAAATGCCCTCTACGTATGCAACAAAAAGCATCATGTGACTGATTGCGACTTTGTGTGCTGGAATTATTCATATTCTGATACGTGTATGTGCAGATCAATCCTGTACATAGTCACAGATGCTACCAATGAATGACTCTCAGCCATATATGGTCCTACACTGGACTATATCCTAGCGAATGACTCTATGCTCTTCCAATGTCAGACTAAATGCCATCATCAAGGGTGGAATGGGTATAGACTAGTGACTTGGTGGGTGTAATCTTCGTGAACAAAACTGGGATTCGGATATTAAAAGCCCAAAATCTGAAAGGACGTCAACTTTTCATCAGACATGGTGATAAAGGGAATTACCTTCTGCAAGAGCTTAAGTGGAATCTCCTGAAGTATGACCATCCTAAAGCCCCAATGTCACAAAGGCACCGAGCCTCCGGGCAACAGAATATTCGTGAATCTAGCCCCATGGAGGGGATAAGTGATTGTGTGTAATTTCTAATCTTGGATTATGGAGTATGATTTTCACCAGCCAATTACCAGTGGATATACATGTTAGGAACACAACTGAGTGCATTTATTTCGGTACCCAGATAATGGGAATAGGATCTAATTTACATTGGAGATGAACACTGAGCCGTACAACAGGAGAGTAAAGGACTATAATTGAATAATTAGTTTAATTATTAGTACCAACTGTGCTTTATATTTGTTTTTTTTTTCATGCCATGGATGTATAAGGTCAGTAGCTTTTTTCAATGAAGGGTATAACCAAATAGTGGTTGTTGTTTTGGCTGAATGTTCTGACACCATCTCATTAATTGTTTAAATATGAGAATTGTAACTGGTGTCATAAAAAATTGTGTTATATGTTTGGTTTTTCTGAACTTAGACCATTGTTTTGCTTTTACTTATGTAAAATAGGTCAAGGATAGTAGAGCCAATTTGTGGTTATTGTGTTGTGTGTAATAACACTGGCTTATTCTTGGGTCAATGGGGTTATTGTATTTGTTTTATTGAAAATCATTCTCATTCTCATTCATGTCTGTCCTGGAAATTCAGTTACAATTATCTATATGTTACTACAGATCTTGATTTAATGTCTTAACTGTTTGTCCAAACATGTTGATATTTAAGTTAAGTAAATGTTGATGTTTGTCCAGCAGTGGTTGTTTTATATGTTGTAAACAATCAATGTCCTCTAGCGCTATATAAACTTTAGAAGGTGATGGAGTAGGAGGGGAAACCTACACACAGATACCATTGTTACAAGGATTGAAGTGTTTTTCTCCTTGTATTTGTGGTAAATTTCCCTGATCACCTTGCATTCCAGAAGTGAAAAGAGAATCAAACCTAAACCCCCTAGACATAAAACAAGCAGTTAATTCTCATATATAAAATTCACATCCCACAGCTGTCATCACTAATGTCTGCTGTTGGTGCATAAACTTGTATGATGTTGACATCAAAAGGTCTTCCACTCAACTTCATCAGTAAACTCTAGTCTGATACAGTCCAATATCCTTTGATCGATTTCTCTCTGTATCCATTATAATTGCTACTCTTCCCTGCTGTTTCTCTTCACTAGAATAGATTATTCTATATTCCTCAGATGTTATAATGCCCATTCCTGTCCATCTGATCTCACATATACCTAACAGATTAATATTTAATCGTCTCATTTCATTCTTAATGTTATCAAATTTTCCATCCCCTCTCATAGTTCTTACATTCCAAGTTCCTACTTTTAATGTTGATATTCTGTTGCACTCAGTCGACTGCTGACGGTCTGGAGTCTCCTGGTGCACATGACTACCCCTACCGGGCGAGACAGCTCCTATGGAGCACCCATTTACGCCGTTTCTCTGATTATCGATAAGATTACAGTACATGCTATTCTTGGCATCTGTAAAGAAGGTAGTTTGCCATTGCTTTCCTTCCTAGCAGTTACCATACTGGTCGATGACCGTAGCCATTGTCTCTCGAAGCAAAGAGATCCTCTGCCTACCGTCGTGAATCTGGAGACCATAACTTTCAACTATCTGTTGGCTGCTCTTCAGCTTCATTCATCACCTGCAGCCATGGCTTCACGTAACAATGATCTGGAGGCTAAATGGTTACTCCACCTTGTCCAAGGGTGTCCCGTAGGCTAGCTGAGGGAAGGAGGCACCTTACCTCTCCTTTAATAGGGAATACCCCTACGCCGCCACCCACTGAATGGAGGAGCACGTTTCAAAACGGCGTGAATTATGCGACAGAATATTCACGAACGGATCAGACACACCGAGTAGTGACCAAGATAATTTGTTTCTACAAGAATCCAAGCACTTTATCGGCGCTGGAGGACTTGTTTCAAATATTATACATGCGTTCTTTGTTTGGATGCGGTAATGTAATTAATTTGCTCTCATTATTTTTAAGTGTTTGTTGTTTTTGTTATTTATTTATTTATTTATTTATTTATTTAATTATTTATGTTTTGATGTCTAAGCAAAATAAAAACAGCCCTATCAATAATACATTGCAACAGAAGCCAAACTGGAGTCCTACTTGCGTCCATATTCCTTGAACTGGTACGGTACAAGTGTTGAGTTTTCAGGCGCCCCAAAAGGGATGACAACGGTCACGTTGTTACAGGTATGTGTCACGCTGTATGATCCCCGTTTCTGTAATAAAATGTAATCATGATCTCAATTTATCACCGTGCTTTATTTATGTCTTTCTTATTTACACTCAATACTAGCGACAGTACAGAATAAAGTAATTTGCATATTACATCAAAGATAATAAATAGTAAGCAAATGAGAAATTGATTGCTCCCTGAACTTTAGGCGGTCCTGGTGTGCATTGCCAGTGAGAAGAACTGATCATTCGGGGCCACAACGATTGACGGATATCAGTCGCGGCGATCGGGCAAATCTTGAGCTATCGTGTGCCGCGTGGTCTAGTGGTTACACACCAGCTTCACACGCCAGTGATCTTGGGTTTGTTTCCGGGTCCGGTCAAGGAGATGCACTACTGATGAGCTCAGATGAGAGCGAAACTCGAGTCTGGTGCTTCCACAATAACGTGGATGGGCCTTGGGCTTCATATCAGAATACGATCAGCGTTGCCAGTAGTGGGTTATTCTCAATATTTAAATGAGAAATTATCTAGGCATAAAGAAAGATGACTCTAGGAAAATACAAGTAAAACGTTTGAGAACATACATATTTGCAATGGTAACATGCCGATGTGAATGATTACACACTTCATCGTACTACGAATAGCAGCGGGTGACGTTAGATTTTAACTGTTACAGGACACCAATTTGAATACCGTGGGTCACGAGGCAGACTCTTGACATTTCTGCAGATTATAATGTGCGCTGTCCCCCTATTTGTTTAATCTGTAAGCCGGAAATATAATTAGAAATGTCAAAGATGATATAACCAGGGAGCAATATGATGCCCTAAATATCGGTGGTCATAAAATATCAGCGATATGCTGATAATACAGTATTACTATCCACACCACAGAATGGTATCGAAAACCTAATAACCTCAACGCAAAGGAATAGTGAAAACCACAACTTATATCCTAATAGAAAAGACAAAGATAATGCATACAGTTAACACCAACTATGGAGAAAGAAATATATGTTAATGAAAAAAAAATTGGAGATGGTGGAAAATTTAGAATATCTTGGGTCATTGATTACCAACAATGGTGACATAGTGAAAGAAATTAAAAGACTAATATCTATTGTTATTCAAAGACTAAAACAATTGAATAAATTGTGAAACTGGACAGATAGAACTACAAACATTAGATTTTAAGAGCATGCATATTCCCCACTACAATATACGCCTGTGAGACCTGGACACTTATTAACAAACTGAACAGCGTATAAATGCCTATGAATATAAATGTTACAGACGGGTTATAAAAATATTGAAAATAAAAAAACAAAAAACAAATGCACCCATCTTTCAAGAGCTGATTATTGAAGAAGGCTGGCTATTAAAGACGATACAACAAAGACAATTAAACTATTTTAATTACTTGAAACGTCATGAAAGTTTGAAGTGAACAATAATGGAGGAGTATATGCCTGGGAAGAGAGGAAGGTGAAAGAGTAGATGGAGTGCAGGATGTAGCGGATAATTTTCATATCCGGTGTATGGGACGGGGACATCTTGCTTCTAATCGAGAAGTTTTTTTCGGAAAGTTGTTATGATAGTGAGGTTCTGCAAAGGACATGCTACTGAATGAATGAATGAAAGAATGAATGAATGAATGAATGAATGAATGAATAATGTCACAGATACCAGACCCATAAATAACATAATGGCTGGGATAATATAAGGCTTTGACCATCTCACGTCACAGAGTGGGATACATTATAGTTATAGAAGGCAGGGTTCTTGGAAACGATGCAGCGATCGACAAAATCGACAGTGTATCGGCTGATTATGTGAGTTACTAGTCAACCAAGTAGTCAGATCCCATTTGATGTATCAGCTGATTATATGAGTCACTGAAAATACAAGTATTTAGACCCCACAAGATGTATCGGTTGATTATGTGAGTTACTAGACAACCAAGTAGTCAGATGCCACAAGATGTATCGGCTGAATGATGTGAGTTACTAGGCAAACAAGTACCCAGACCCCAACGGTGTATCGGCTGATTATGAGAGTTACTAGACAACCAAGTAGTAAGACCCCACTAGATATATCGGTTGATTATGAGAGTTACTAGACAACACTAGATATGAGGGATCCCCGGATGAGAGGGACTGGCGGTTACTCGCTCTCTGATGCATAGAGATAAGGTGCTGAGCCTGCAGCACATGTAGCCTACCTCGTGAGCGGTAGGTACTTAAGGTGGCAAAGCGGCCCAGTCGCACCAAATGGTCACGAGGAAAGACAGTATCAATACTCATAGAGTGAGCATAGTTAAAGGTGGAAAAAGTTTCAAAAACACGAAATGGAAAGCAAAACTTGGCTAGCGAATTCATCACGTGGAAGTCCGAAGCAAAAGCTTGATGAGTGGATTTCGTCCGCAGACTACCCGTTCCTGGTTTGTGTGGGGAGCGACCAGTGGCAAAACGAAATGCCCAATACATGGAAGTGAGGAATTAATGCAGCCATAAGCAGGGTGAGGCGACTCCTCATGTGAGCCCAGTCTCGGAGCACTATGTGACGGCTCTGAAATTATGGAAGTCTTCTTGGCTAGCGTGAAATGCCATTGTCTGCCCCTGCCTTCACTTGAGGGTTGACCGTCATGTCTTTGACCGTTCTACCTTGACCAGCTGAGATGTGAGTGACACCACACCAAAAAACGTCTCTCAAAAACTCCAGGACGGTTAACCTGATCAAAAACGCCCGCTGAAGTCGGATGTGCAGGCCTAAGGGTGGCAAATTAAAACAAGCACAAAAGAAAAAATGTCCCACGAGCCCGAAACATCTCTGAATATCTAGTATTCCGAATTTCCTTGTGACCGGAACAGCTCTGACTAGCTGATTGATTGATTGATTGATTGATTGATTGATTTAGGAACCGACATCACAGCATTCGGGGCATTCCCATAAGCGCGCCGTCCCCATCCTCAGCAGACAGTGAAGATTTCCAACACTAATAGTACCAGTAGCAATCTGATTACATGTCCGTCTCGACTTTCCTCTGAACGTCGATCGTCGGCCAGATCCCCTCGTCACCCCTCGCTGTCGCATTCTTGCCAGACCATGGTTATCCATTTGCTCTTCCGAGGTGTACACAAGCTCCCACAAGGCCCAACCACGTCTGCTTTGTCATGCATCAATACTCCACCAAGTTTTGCCGAGCCAGCCAAACTGTCCGCCTGTTCATTCCTCAGCACACCAGCATGCCCCGGAGAAAAGATCCAGACGATGCTTGTCACCCGTGACTTCCGAAGCGAAGCAAGCCACTCTGCACGAAGCTTGCCTGTCCTCACCCTACTCAGCATGATTTCTGAGTCAGTTACAATCACGATGTGTGTGTGTATCGTATTCTCCATCCAGCGGAAAGCTGCACTGACCGCCTCCACCTCCATTCTTAAGCTAGATGTTGTGGTATCATATGCCAGGCTCTCCTGCACCAAACGTCGACCATTAGCTTTTGCTAAGAATCCCCAGGCACTTCTCCTACCTCTCAACACCGACCCATCTGTGTAGATAATCACATCACCCGAGCGAGCATTATCCTGAATTAGTTGCTGGATTTCCACTTCCGTGCCACCTGCTGGCCACTCCCTGCACTCCCGACTCAATGTGATTATAACTCTGCACAAGTCTGACTACTCCGCTGGCACTCTGACCCACTCCTCTCCTCTCCTAATGTTCTCCAAGGGGCACACCTGTCTGATCGTATCCTCCGCCTGAGCCATCCATGATTTCCCTCTTATCAGTCGCTGACCCTTAACGGCATCCAGCGCCTCATGCAATGGGTGATCTGTGTCTGCAGCTACTCTGAGGTATGCCTTCGCCTGCATCACCTTGAGCCTACCTGCAACAGTCGGCAAACCGAGGATGTAACGCATACACACAACTGGGGTATCTCTGGTGCATCCCAGAATGACTCGCATCGCTTCGTTCTGTATGCGCTCTAATTTCACCAGCTGACTCTTTGAGACGGTGAGCAGTCCTAGTCCATAATCAATCACTGAGAGGATCAAGTGCTGGTATAATGTGAAAAGCATTCTCTGCTCTGTGTCCATTGCAGCCGTAGTTTTAAGTTCATTGAGTCCCTTTTGAGACCTTATCACAACCATCTCCACATGGTCCTTGAAGGACAGGCTCCTGTCAAATGTGAATCCCAGATACTTCAGTTTGTTCTCTCTGTTGACGCTTCTACCATCTATCGTGATGCTTGGGACATCAGCTCTCACAGTCCTGATGTCCAGAGAGCATCACAAAACAGCTGCCTTTTCTGGGTGGATGACAGCACTCATTTCAGTGCACCAGTCAATCACTTTGTCTACCACCTGTAGCTCCTGGCCTGTTTGCTCCCTATCTCCCCCCTGCCTATATGCAAGAATATCATCTGCAAATGTTAGTATTCTTCCAACCCCTGGTGCTTCTAGGTTTGCAATCTTGCTCGCATACACATTAAAGAGCGCCGGTGAGATTGCTGATCCCTGTGGCAGTCCCGGGGTTAAAATATGTGGCTCTGAGGTCCATGCACCCAGACGGAGAGCAGCCCGACGAGAATGTAGGACAGCTGTTATCCAGTTCACCAACCAGGGATTGACCCCCTTCTCCACCAGTACGGTCATCAAGATATCATATCGAACTCTACTAGCTAGTTTTCCGAATGTCCGTCGTGCCCGGAACAACTCTGACTACATATGTCTTCCGGGCACAACGAATAGCACATGTCCGAATCGAAATCTCGCTGAGTGGATACTGTCTGCAGACCGGTCTAGTTTGTGTTGGGAGGGGCCCGTAGCGAACGAAATGCAAAATATACTGAAGTAAGGATGTATAGCAGCCATAAGCAGGAGGTGGCGATTCTTCTTGGATGGCGGATAATGTCCATGGACTGTCCATGCCTTCCTTTGAGGGATTATCGTGAAGTATTGTTAAAGTTGATAAAGTTGAATAAAAGTTGAATAAAGTTCATTTGATTTGATTTGATTTGTATTGACCGTTCTACGTTGACTAGCTGGAATATGGCTGCACCACAAAAGTGAGAGTCCCACAGGAATGCTAACCTGGTCAAAAAACGCACGCAAATGTCGGATGTGTTGGCCTAAGAGTCTAGGTCCATGGGAGCATAACAATGCACCGCAATTACATCTGGAACAAAAAAACACACTCTAGATCAGTGTTTCCCAACGTGGGCCCCACGCCCCCCAAGGGGGTAATTTGACTGTTAAGGGGGGCAATTCGAAAATGGAAGAAATCGGCTGAATATAACAAAACAGGGAGACTTGAGACTGAAGTTAACTAAATTGGAACCTGACATAAGATCTCTTTGCAGCAAGCATCAAGCGCAAGGATCTCACTAAATTTAAATAATAAATAATTACTAATAATTAAAATAATATAGAAAAATCTTTCATTAAAATTATTTTGTACTTGAATTTCAGTTCTCCATTATATGTTTTGAAAATTTACTTACTGTGTTTGCTCAATAATTACCTAGTGATTTCTTCCTAAAACCTATCATTCAAGTTTATTTAGTGAACATTTCAATTTTTGAATATTAAAAATAATGTATATGTTGAGGGGGGGGGGGGGCATGGGGCGGGGGAGGGGGGCAATATGACTTTTAGAAAGGCTTAAGTGGGGCATGGTACAAAAAAGATTGGGAAACACTGCTCTAGATGAACGCAGAAGAAGAAGAAGAAGAAGAAGAAGAAGAAGAAGAAGAAGAAGAAGAAGAAGAAGAAGAAGAAGAAGAAGAAGAAGAAGAAGAAGAAGAAGAAAAAGAAGAAGAAAAAGAAGAAGAAGAAGAAGAATGTCAGAGACCTAACAATACATATAGACAGGGCAGCATACAGGGGAGACAGACTACAGGGACCGCAGGATATGATATCTAGGGTGAAGTACTGAGACAGGGTAGAGTTGTTGACGGACAACATAAGGTAAAGGCCAGGTACGGTCAGACCCGAGACCAACGGATCATGCCATGAGAAACATGAAGCACGAGGCCATGAGAACCCGTGATACGGGAGAGCAGACCTGAACGGGCAGACGGAGTTAGGCTAGCGACGAAGACAGACGGATGATAGGAATAGAGAAGACGACGAGTGTATGATTGATACGATTGGGTGAGACAGTGTTTGCTAGCTGTGTATTACTGAATGCAACTGATTTATACTGAATGCTACGTTGAGTTTGTAGAGATGAATGCACATTTGTATGTAAATATTCTCTGATAAATATGTGCCCGATGTACAAAAATATTATCCATTTCGACTGTTGTTTATTAAGTCGAAATGGCGTCTACGTAGCGATCCAGATCCATTTGGGATTTGTGCGACGCCCGCTAACCGTTGATTAAAGAGTCCAAAGTGGACCAAGTTTCGAGCCAGTCTTGGAGTAAGCTGACTGAGTTGGATTCGTGAGCGTTAAGTTGTCCTAGACCACCTAGACGTCAGTGAATCTATCACAAAGAAGAAGAAGAAGAAGAAGAAGAAGGGGTTCTTCTAATGGGAAGTTACACCTCTTCAGCAGAACACTGCACAGATGAGTGTTATAGGACTACCAAGATGTCGGGCGGATGGTTAAAGTCCCAAGAGCCATGAGACCTGAACAATAAGTCTGTGTGGACGAAAGACAAGGATGAGTGAAGTGAGCTGGAAAGAATGGTTTCTTGTATGAAAGGGTTCCGGATGTCAAGAGTCTGCCTCGACGAAATGGGCCTATACAAGCTGAGAGAGGTGTGGTTGGACACACGCATCCATCAACATTGTAACTTTAGATAAATATATTTAAAAAAACAAGAGACATGTTGCCATGAGTAATCATTAACTGTGGAGTAGCGAATGACATTCCAAAAGTTGTGATGATATCTCTTCAGCGTTGACACTGAAGATAGGCTACAGAGTATGTGGTTCCGCGCCTACGGTAGTGTTTTCATTTATATCTAACAGTGTCAATCAGAACTTAAAGATATAAATTTTCCAGTCATGATAGAGAAGGAGAGAAAGGTGCTTCTACAGAGTTTGATAGCTACAACAGGAGTCTCCTGCTAATGAAGATTTACCTACCTAGATTGTGAAATCATCAACACGTTATTGTGGACAATAATGCCCTGCCGAATAATACAGTCTACGTTCCAGTATGCAACCCGGAGGAGGAAGCAGTTCCAATCAGATGACATTTAACAGCTGACTCCAGACATACGTACTTCGACTGTGCATTACCCGTGTTGAGACATTCCCTCCATTCACCCTGAATAGCTGGCTGGACAGCTTGAAACATCCGATTTCTGTAGAGTGGTGTTCCACATCTTTAGGCGTTCCGTTCCTGTAACTATTACCTGGCTTATATTTTATATGCGAATTTCTGTTTGAAGTTACCAGTGTGTTGTTTCTTGTCTTCTATAGGCTTTAAATATCTATGTTAATATTTAGAGGGGATGGGGTGAAAACATAGATCCATAAATCATGGGGTCGGCAGAATATTTCTCCTTGTCTTAGCCAGAGACTATCCATATAATTAACTGTAGTTATTAAGGCAACCAATCCCATACTTCTTGGTACAATCAAGAAGCACCATATACTCTCTCATCAACATCAGAGGTTGACCACGTGGCTTGTGATCACGTGCGGGGTCTGTTGAGCTGCATGTGATGGAAAGACCATTTACCGTATTATTTTCCAAAGCATCTGATGTTGTTCACAGTCACAGTGGTAGAGTAGCGGACAGACAGCTAGACTGAGGTATAGACGTGCAGAATGAGAACCCCTGTGCAGAGATATATTTGGACCAGTGCGCAGTGACCGATTAGCAGCGTGAGACTAGGAGCGTAGAATGTGACAACACCGGCCTGGTTCTCGATGGTTGCCGATATATTTTAATTGGGGTTCGTGATTACCTTCTGTCTTCCCTTTTATTCGATCGTCCCCAGGACGGTTCACGGATGACACTACCCATATGAAGACTGTTGCTACATGAAGACACCTAACTGACTATAAGAGAACAACCTTATAAAAGGCGAATCTATAATCTTTATTGGAGATTCCGACTCGAATACACAGACGAACAACCTACAGACGCCCATACAGGAATGAACAGTCAATTGGGTGAGAGTAGTCTGCTTGACATTCTCATCATCCCACATAGTATGTCAGTGGAGTATCGAGTGTCAGTGTGTAGACCGAGGTGGTAAGACACATTCACCTGATCCTGTATGATACCTCCTGGAGCCTCGGAACTTGACCAAGTAAAGTTCAACAGCCACTAGCCACTTGGCTTTTAGCACCATCGAAAGTCACAGCACACCACCACAGGTTCACAGCACCCAGCAACAGACTAACGGAAAACAAGCTCTCAGGAATCAGCAATGTGTCGACAGCACACAGGCCACTGCAAACAAGCAGCCGCCCACAGGATACAGCGCCGGACACAGCACACCGCAAAGGGCACTCGCCCACAGGAACAGCAACCAGTAACAGTAAAGGGCACTCGCCCACAGCAACATCAAAGGGGTTCCTGTAAGCAAGAACAGGCCAGGTGTACACATCCATCACACCCCTGCACAATACCCACTACATCAATATGCATCTACACTAACATCCTACTCATTGTGGTCAGTGCCTCCAGCTCAGGCCACAATAGTATTATGTCTGACTTTCTAGACAGGTTTCACCGACTGGTTAAGTTACGACTCCTGGTAATCCTAACGTAGATCAGTAGGTTTTCAGCCACAAGTCTCATACCTGATAGATAGTAGATAGGAGGACACATTCCCTACCATCTAATACCTAGTAGATAATAGATATAGTGACAGGTCCATTCATGAGGATGGTAAAGTTCCACACCTCCTATGAAAATCATCAAGTGTTATGGCTCAGATCATCTTTCTTAATCACTATTTGTCTCATCAGAAAGGTAGATAAGCATATCAGGATATCTCAGGTCAGTACTATATGACACCTCCAAGATTACTGGAAGATGCTCAGGCTACAATGTTAACTAGCCTGAAATACTGAATTAGAGACCAGACAAACAACAGAAGAGTTTGGTGTTCTTGTGTTTGTCGCTTTCCACCTTTCTTACTCGGATACCTGGATTTCTGTTGTGTGTGGGTGTATGTTTATAGATAGACACTCATCACATAAATACATTCCTTAAGCTGCCTAGGAATTGTGTCGAATCATCACCCCAAACAATCTGGTTCCGATGACAATATAGAGACAATAGAAAGATAGACCCGCCTGACAGATCATTCCTTTCTCAGCAAAGGAAGTATATAGTCAGACAACACTGATGAAATATACCCGCGATACATGAGTGGGTGTTTCCCCACCGCTATACTGGCCCACGGTTCAATCCCTAATAGGTGTGAAGATATCTTTCCCTCTTCTGACTAAGCCCAGTTAAATAACAACAGGCCTATGGGGCGATAATCACTTCCCAGCTTATAGCCTCCTACATAGTTGGGCTTCACCGTAACGAGAAAAGCATTTGGTTCTCGCTCGTCACATGAGTGCTTGACAAGTACTGGCTTCAACCACGCCACATGATGCTGATCGAAACATACCAATGTCAACATATTCATTACGGAATCAAATTAAAGCTCTGTTCAAGAAAAAGTTCTCTGTCCGAACAATAATTCCCTAAGATACCCCATTGTCGAGAATGTATTGTTAAATTGCTTCAACCAGACTGCTCCACTAAGTTGGCCGGCACAATATATTCTGTCTTGTCTGTTGACCACTGGCCTCAGCTTAATCTAGGTCATAGTACACACACAGGCTTACTACACAGTTAGCATGCCTGGTCGAGACTTAACTAACAGCTGGTGTCCGCTGACCCGAGGTCAACGTGTACATCTCGGTCAGAACACAGGCTACGGAGCAACCGCCCGGCCTGTTTGATAATTAACCCACACTGAAATACAAACTTTAGTTAATCGACGCCAAGTATAAAAGTGTGTTACCTTTAAAGCTTAGGAACAACTATGCAACAGACCTAGACCCGGCAGGTTCATCAAGCTCTGAGCTGTAGGTCCCCTCTGGAGCCCCAAAATGTACATCATGATATAGCTGGTCAAAGACACGGCCACTCGTCTCAATGACAGACTCCTCCACTGTAGATCAATCTCTAATGCCACAAGAGTTGCATAGCATACAGCTGGAAGGAACGGCCGTGAAAGGATATTTTCAACAACAACCTTCGCTGTAGAACATTCTCCAGCTTCCCGTCATACCACTGATACAGTTGGCTATAGAAGCGGCCTCCTTTCTTGATGACTGACTACCGAATGGCCTCTTCGTATCAGGTCCGGAAGAACACACCTACGGAACCTGCCGAAGATCTCCGAGCATTACCTCACGAAAGTGAAGGCAACTCAGCATTCCCCGAGTTTTAGCAGAGTGTGCGATTTACAAGAGAAAAGATCTACGCACACTCAAAGAGTTGAGTTATGATTCTCGGGACCCGTGGAGTTCACGACAATCCCGATTCATAACATCTCTAGGAACCAGAAGACGGTCGTAACTCTTTTTCCTCGGAAATCCCCCCTCACCCGCCTTACAATGTGGCCTAGCCACCGAGACGGGGTGGGACAGATTGGGTACTGTGTTGTCCCGTCTGAGACCCACGTGCGTTTCGCGACAGTCTGTATGAAGGAAAGCTCAATGTATGCATGAGATTGAGAGGTTACATATTCACATTTTGAAACTTGGACACCTACTAAATAAGCTGAACAACACATACACGGCTTTGAATATACATGTTACACACGGGTTCTAAGAATATTTTGGAGACAGAAGAACAAATGAATCTATACGAAAAGAACTGGATTTTGAAGAAGGTTGGTAAGACGATAGAACAAAGAAAATTGAAATATGTTGGTAGCTTGAAACGTCATGAATGTTTCTAGAGAACAATCATGGAGGAGTGACATGCCCGGGAGGAGAGGAAAAGGAAGGCCAAAGAGAAGATGGGTATCAGGTTATGGCAACTAATCTTTAGACGGGTGTATCGAACGCGGGACATATTTCTTATGTCCGAGACGATTTCTGGAAGGTTGTTATGGGAGCGAGGTTCTGCAAAGGACATGCTATTGAGTAAATGAATAAATGATTAATGAATGAATGAATAATTGAATGAATAAATGAATGAATAAATAAATGTAGAGGGTGAGCTCGTTAAATATGGCGAGCGATAACAGCATAGCTTGTATCAATACAGTTTATACAGCAGTCACGGGAGAGGTACCAACCATGAATATGTGACACTGTCCTTGCGCCCGGGTGCTCACGCGTTTGAATCTACATATGGATTAGTATTTTCTTTTAAAAAATCATGTGACCTCTCAGGTGGACAGGCTCAAATGGACATTAAAAAATGTCAATGGACGTAATGTCGGTCAATGTTAAACTGGCCATCACACCTACCGGTGTGTCTGAGCGTCTTTCACAAGGTATATTGTCGCCTTTGACTGTCCAATGAATCATCTGTAACACCATATAGGATTAGACCCTCAAGGAACTGTTTTGGGTGTTGACTAATCTACTTGTCCAGGATACAAAGTCATATGTTAAACAGCGTTCTTTGATGATATAATGCAGAAGTGAGGTCCTGACAGACATTGCCACGACTGGAAGGATCTGTGGGAGAAGAGACAGAAAACAAGATACTTGATGCTGGATATAATGAGACAGTGGAAGGGAGGGGTATCTTCAGCCGAGTTGACCCAGGATACAAAGTACCGGTATCTGTGACGAGACATGGACGCCTATGCCAGTTGGCAGAACACGCGATGTTAATTATGATACTAATCTAAGCCGGTCCTAGACAGTGACAGACAGTACTAATTGGCGGACAACTCAGATGTTGTCAAGGTGTTAGATACCACTAGGACAGACTAGGGACAGAAGAGGGGCAAGGACTGAGAGGACCGAGAGACAGGACCTCTATAAAGGTATAGACAGAGTAGAGACAGCACCCAAGCTAGGACTTAAGAACAGTTAAAAGACCAGACTCGGATGGGGACACTAACGTGTCATATTTAGGACAACAGAGGGACCAACCCCGAGAATAGGGGTGGGGTACTTTAGGTCACGGAGAATACCGTGACGACATAAACAGTAATAGAACTTTAGGGTCAACCAGTACTAAAACGACAGTACTACGTGACAAACAGAACAGCACGCAGAGTTGCTGACCGCACGAGGGATTTTGACCACGTAGGCAAGCGACGGACTGAGTTGAGCAGAGAGTGACGAGACGGCTTCCCGACAGGACATAGTGTTTTTCTGAAGCCATTATCTAATGTTGTGAACGCATGTGATATTCGAGAGAGAGAGAGAGAGAGAGAGAGAGAGAGAGAGAGAGAGAGAGAGAGAGAGAGAGAGAGAGAGAGAGAGAGAGGGAGGGAGAGAGAGAGAGAAAGAGAGAGAGTGATCATGTTTAATGATATATATACTGTGTTACGAGTGTGACAAGATCGCCTTGGGTAGTGAGAGTTAACCACACCCGAGGTGTCTCTAGCACTCCCGTGTATTCTAACCCCAGGGGTTGGATAGGTAGATACACAATTTACTCTGTGGTTGACCTCGTATTAGTTAAATATGTCTAGAAGCCCCTCCAGATTCTAGACCCCCACTAACTACCTACTCCCTTGAAACAATGAACACCGAGGCATCGTCCGAGACCACACTCAATAATTATACAAAGAGTAAGTCAATATACATAAAGTTTATTCTACCCTTGAGAATAAAGAACTAAAATGAACATCCTGATAGAATAATCTATTTACACAAATAGAGGATAGAGTAGAGACAGAATCAGAGATATGGTTAACTCATCATAAGGCTGAGAAGTAGATTGGATGCAGATGTCCCGTCCAGTCGGTCCGCCACTCACCCGGCTTCCTTCCAGTGAGATGATTAGAACCTTGGAGACCACTCCGTCCCCAGAGCTTGGATCGACTACAAGAGAGTTACCCCTGGACCTTACTCAACTGGACCAACTGCACCTTCATCACCTCCTAAGTAGTCACTGCTAAATTAATACACAGTTCTTGGTAAACAGCCTAGCTGGGAGACAATCCTCCTGGACTTGACCCCAGTTACTCTTGAATTCAATGAATGTATGTAGCCATTGACCAATCTAATGGTCCCTCAGTTGTACATTACCCTGGTTGGATAATAAGTCCCTGACCAATCTAATGGTCCCTCAAACATAGTACATTACCCCTGGTCGGGTAATAAGCCATTGACCAATCTAATGGTCACTAAATCAGAGTACATTACCCCTGGTCGGGTAATCAGATAGTTCTGCCGAGAAATCACTGAGTCCTTCGAGAAAACACAGTTCCGTTTTCTAAACTAAGGTCACCCTTCTAATAACACTTCTATTTCATCCGGAGATAACATTGTTCAGTCTGGAAAAGAATTAGTTGTCCATTACCTTATAACACTGGTAGTCAGTCTCTATACGGTAGCTGGTGTAGGTCTCATCATGACCTGCCACTAAAGCTGCCGTAAACACAGTCCCAGTTTATAAATTAAACTTTTCCACGTTTAGGCGGAACCTTACTAGACGTATACCGTCTGGTGTCTCTGATCATAGAGCATGATTGCTCAGGTGACTGAACTTCTCCTTTCTGAAACAGAGTATCTTCTAAGTCAGAAAAACAACACAAACCATCACATCCCACGCGTGCACCTTCAGGGCACCGGAATCAATTGATGATAACATCCACTCATGATGATTCACCCTGGCACATGGTGTGGTGTAGTCAGGCGAGGTAAGAAAAAGATTCAACCCTTCGATGTGTTACACGAAGTGGTTTCCGGCAACCGACAAGTGTAGTTGACTGGTTCCTCAACAGGCAAACTCCTCAAAGGAAGAGCGATCGGTGAGAGTATACTGGCCCAATCATTGGTCCACATGCATCCTACCACTGACTACTCAACCTTCAGTCATGCTAATTAGTTATGCCAATAACTAAAGCATTATCTCTATATTGAGAGTAGTAAAGCATGGGTTTCTATCAATGTCAGCTGGCCACAAAGAACAGCCCGTCAAACAGAGTAAGAAATCAGAATGACGAGTCTGATCGTAGGTCTCACCTATCCCTAATCATCTACCAGTTGTCGCTAACGTCACTAGTTATAGTAAGCCTTTATCATAGTTCTAAAATTAACAGAACTAAACATTTAAGGTGAAGAGTCCCTGGACTCCATCCTTACATTGGACATATTCAATAGTAAACATAATATTGATCATTGTACCATCCCTCGGGATATAGGGATAATACATGATCACATCCAGTATATACACACACCGTTCTGCTGCTGGGACATCCTGCCCACCCTTATAGCAAAACTCTTCTTAACAGACTCTTCCCTAGAGTCAAGAAGCCTTCTTGGTAAAACATGTTCCCCACATGTTCCAAGGGTTATGTTCCAGCTCTGCCCTTCCAAGTGGATTAGCCTTGGCCTGGGCCGAACTTCATAGCTGGCCTGGTCTGCCAGCACCATACTTTCATAACTTGCTTTCAAATCCCCCATATCCCATTTGTCCCCGTGTCTCATACAACCTCCTTTTGTCCCTCCATACAACTAGCACATCAGCACTCACTCGTACTTGTATCAGTATGAAAGAACAGGATAGCTAAGACAAGAATTAAGAACGCAAATGTACATCCCGACGGTACGCATGGTTATCACGCGTCGACCCACTCGGCGTTCGGTATCGATCCAAGAAATATCACATAACATGACTTAATACATATACATAATGCCACATCATATATATATATATATATATATATATATATATATATATATATATATATATATATATATATATATATATATATATATATATATATATATATATATATATATATATATATATATATATCATCACTGAAGACTTACCTTCTCACAGAATTCCAGTGTCCCACACAATGAATTCACTATTAAGTTATTACACAATAGTTACATCATTCACGGTGGTATAGAACTAAGTTCTCTCCTTACTTAGCAGCTAAGCACAACACTGTCTGAATCTCCACCTATCAACTCACCTTGCAATCTAACAGTTCTTTCTTGCTTCAATAATTGACTGACAGAAGTCTAGGTTCATATTATGCACAATTACCTATGTTCTATTTTAAAACAGCCACATAGTATATGCACCAATTTGCTACACATGGTAAATACTATTGAACACAAATCGCCAGTATCACAGGCCTAAATTTCCAGCCGGTAGTTCACTACACACGTTTGTAAACAAATGTAACACAGCCTAGATTTCAGCGGCGTTATCGATCGCTTCCGCATTAGTAATGCAAAGACACTCGCATATTTAATGAGGTTAGAACGATTGCGATTATGTGAACAATTACAAAGGTAAATTTATTAACCAAGTAAATACCTGAATAATTCGAACCAGCCTCCAGTCAGCTACCAATACTGTTCAAGGGCCCATCTGCCGCATTGCAATAACAGTTAGCCGCAACATGGTTGAGTGTAGACGCTGTCCAAATGGCTTAACAGAGCCCTGCGTCTTCTCTCCGTGAGAGTTTGGAAGGTAATGACTATTCTAGCCGCATTCCACCAACGTGCCAACTTATGCGCACGAGGATTGAGTGCTCCTTGAGAAAAGTCAACTTCTCGGATAACATTCGATCCACGCCTAGAATTTCTAGATCTCTCTGCACAGGAATTGGGTGAAGCACCCGGCATCCCGGTGCAGTCAAATACCGGTTATTCGAGATGATTCTAGATGGAAAATACCCTATCGACTTTCCTCAGTCTATTTATAACTGGGAAAGTCCCCGATTACGCGCCAAAATAGTGCGGGATCCCGACGACCACAGACAGATGATCGCGGTTTTGTCACAACGAGTGCGACCATTGTATTGATTTGACAGGCAGATCACGCCTTGTCGCAAATGTATGATTGTCAGGCTTGCCTGAAATAAAATCCGTGTATACCATCTGTACAAGCGAAGTTATATTTGAGGTATAGATGAAGTCGCGAGAATGCCTGTGCGTGTAACGCAAGACTGTGACAGGCAGCGAGTTATGGTGTCAGAAGTTACGGCTTGAACGCACGCCAGAATGTAAGATTGAGCTACAGTGTCAGAAGTTACGGTTTGAAAGCACGCCTGAAATTAGTATTAAGGAAATTTACAATGTTTGTGTGAACGAGCGAAGCATGGCTGACACATTAGTAAGTTATGGTGTCAGAAGTTATTGAATGCATGCTAACAGAGTAAAACGCTCGAATGAACGCATTAGCGAAGAATGCTGGAACGAGTTATTGATTAAAAACGAAAGATTGTGAAGTGCACCGAGTGACCTGTGAGTGGACTGATTACCGACGTAAGTGTGTAAGCGTGTGATTATTGATCGAAGAGATTTAAAACTGAGTGAAACGAAATGTAATATTGTGATTGTAACATGTGTTGTTAAGACGTTTCAGCTGAAGATCAAGTCAGTGAAGACATGACGACAGACACAGACATTACGACAACTGACGAATATTTAAAAATTAGACAAATTTAAATATTATAAACCACTTTTCAGCGTTCTGTCCAGGCAACTTATAAGACACGTTGTACATTGCTGTGTTATTTGTTTATGTCAGATATTAATTGTTTGCGCTCTATATACCAGATTGTGCATGAAAATGTTTGTACCATCCAGCCGAGGGTAACAATAGAAGAATATAAGATACTTCCCAGAACGAAGAAAAGATCCTGATCAGCTTGAACGATCAGATAAGAACACATAATTTTGACGAGCATGATAGAGTAGCATCTTTATTTTTGATTTTCTCGCTGTAAACTTATCATTATACAATTGATTACCACTGTATTTATTGGAGTGCGTGAAAAATAAATAAGAACAATGTCAACACTTAAAGAGTGTATAGAAGCAGGGATAGCACTAGGGTATAGTGGAGATAAACTAGAACAATGGGCAAAAGCCGTGAATAAAGAATACACCGATAGACAAGCTGCAGCAGATAAAGAGGAGAGAGACATAAAAGCTGCAGCAGACAAGGAGTAGAGAGACAGAAAAGCTGCAGCAGAGAAAGATGAAAAAGACAAACAGAGAGATGAGAGGACAAAAGAACGGGTACACCAGAAGGAACTCGCAGAGTTAGCTGAAAGTACTAAAGTAAAACAACTAGAAATAACTGAAAGTGCCAAATTGAAACAGCAAGAACTAGCTGAAAGTACCAAATTGAAACAGCAAGAATTAGCTGAAAGTGCCAAATTAAAGCAGCAAGAGGTGGCTGAAACTAATAGATTAAAGCAAATAGAGATCGAATCCCAAACACATGTAAAGATGAAAGAGCTCGAAATTAAGTCTCATGTTCATATCGCTGCAAATAAACTCAAAAGCAAAGAAGAAGAGAATAAGTTTACCAGATATAAAGGGATTGTCAAACCATTCTGCCAGGGTGATTCCATTTCGGCATGGTCAGAAAATGGAGAATACCATTTAAAAGTGCAGGAAATACCAAAAAAAAACTGGGCGATGATCTACATGAAAAATATTTCCAGGGAACCTTTAAAGGTAATAGAATCCATTCCCCAAGACCTTAGAAATAACTATGAGTACATCCATCAGAGGGTAATGCAGCATTTCATTTTAGACGCCCCAGGGTACCAAATTCAATTCTCAAAGCTAAAACCTAAGAACAATCAAACGTTCATTGATTACGTCTCGACAGTACAGGACGTCTAAAACAAATGGCTTAAGGCTGCTAAGATTAACAACACTTATGACAAACTTAGAGACCTTATGATTATGGATAAGTTCATCTAAACCATTCCAAGTCCATTTGCAAAATTTCTACAGCATTCAGACGTAGATTCTCTAGAACCGCTAGAAAAACGGGGGTCTGCGTATTTTTCGTCGAATAGGGATATTTTTTAATCGTTTAGTGAAGAAAGTGAAATTGTAGCAGCTGCTATGGGCAAACCACAAAAGCCTTATAAATTTAGAGAACAGCAAAGGGACAACCTACCACAATGCCCATATTGCAAATTTCAGCACCCAAAATTTGCGATGTGCGATAAGAACCCGAATTATCCAGCACACTTAGAAATGATGATTAAAAAAACAGCAAACCAAGAGAGAAACCTTCAGACGTGCTGTAAAATGTTTTTTGCCATTGTTTTGGGCACTATTCATCTAGATGTACTGGAAGACAGAGGTTCAAAGCAGCGAATGCATTGTTGGTCGATTCATCATCTGAGTGTGAAAGTGATTTTGAAGAGATGCGAGAGAATGATGAAAATGTAGTGGCAGCGATTGATGTATTGAATTACAGTAACTGTACAACATGCCATCAGTCCCATGAGAACGGAATACTTAAGTGTTGGCATACAGTGCCGTTTTAGCTTGAAAACTCTAACGCAACATGGGCCTTCCAGAGGCAGGTTAGATTTCCACCACGGAATAGTCAATGATATACCATGCAAACTCCTGATCGATAGTGGCAGTACATTAATCGGTCTAAGAGAGGAACTGGCTAGACCAGAAGACTATACGGGAGAATTTGTTAACTGTCGTACTTTTTCAGGCAGCATAGAAAAGTACCCGTTGGCCAAAGCTAACATAAATACCCCTTTCTTGACTGGCACCTTTACGTGCGCGGTGTTACATATCCCATGTACGGATCTTATTATCAGCTATTTGTCACAGGTGAAGAAATGTACCACTGAAGATATAGCAGCCTGGAGAGAAAACTACTCCAATTAGGCTGAGTCCAAAACTAGGTCAAAAACTAGTAAACAACATGATGACCTACAAAACAAAATGGTACATCCCAGTGCATCCAGTGGTACAGTGGAGAACAACACCACACAAAAGGTCATACAGGCGCAGCACGCCAAGTCAAACATACCACCGTATTTTAAACAGGCCGATACAAGTGTAAACAACATACAGATTGAACTCAAATCAGGATGTTTTGTTACTGTTACCGGATGAGTGTGACCTATTATTGACCTCATGGCAAGGGCCATTCAAAGTGGTGAGGAAAATTTCAGATGTTGACTATGAGATATCCTTGAATAACAAACTCAAGATATTTCATATCAACATGTTGAAGCCTTATTACAGAAGACAAGAACAGGAGACGGAAGACCAACACAACGCAACCACACCAATTAACCAGACTCCAGACGAACAGATTACAGACACAATAGGTAGCTATGTAGAAGTCGAACACATTACAGCCACAGTTATCAACCAAACAGAAGAAGATGACTTTGAGTTACCGTTACCGACTGTAGAGAGCACCACAACAATTAACAACATAAACCTAGGGCCAAAGATGACAGACGAACAGAAACAGCAGACAATAGCATTATTGACTAAGTACAAACAAATTTTTTCAGACATTCCAGGTAGGACAGATATAATACAACACTCCATTATTCTCTCAGACTATACTCCAATCAAATGTCGACCATACTCTATCCCTCTAAACTATAGGGAAAATCTAGATAAGGAAATTCTTAGTCTAGAAGCCTGTGGGATAATCCAGAAATCCCAATCAGAGTATTCATTTCCGATAGTCTTAGTCAAAAAGAAGGATTCCACTATAAGACTCTGCGTGGATTATAGGAAATTTAACACAGTCAGGAAAGTTGATGCAGAGCCTATTCCTTCCTGTGACGACCTTATCTTGAACATGTCATCATCTATTATCTTCTCAAAACTTGACCTAACGAAAGGCTATTGGCAAATTCCGATGCATAGAGATTCCATTCATCTTACTGCCTTTGCAACACCTCTAGGTCTCTACGAGTGGCGTTTCCTTCCTTTTGGCCTACGCAATGCACCTGCCACCTTACTAGGGAACTTTTGCATGGAGTCACAAATACTCAAACATATATAGATGATATATGCATCCATACAACAGACTGGACAACACATCTACAAACTTTGAGACTCATCTTCGAAAGAATAAAATTGTTTGGACTAACAGTCAAACCAGCTAAAGTCGAGTTGGCGTTGGATGAGATAGATTTCTTAGGCCATACTATATCCAAGAGCCAGTTAAAAACAAATAACAAAATTGTAACTAAAATCTTGAACCTCACTATTCCGACAAAAAAAAAAAAAGTGAGGAGCTTGCTAGGTTTAGTACACTATTACAACAAATTCATCCTCAATTTGGCACAAATAATGTGTGTATTTTCGGATTTGTTGAAATCTTCTGCAAAGATAAATGTGCAAGATGCTACTTTACAGAATGCAATGTAAAAAGTAAAGTACCTTTTCAGTAATGTTCCTATCCTCCGCTTACCTAATCCGAAACTACAATATATCCTTAGGTGTGATGCCAGTGCAACTACAATCTCTGGCGTACTCCTGCAGAAATATGAAGAGATTCTCCATATGATCGTGTATGTCAGTCGCAAACTTAGCACAACTGAATCACATTATGATACTCTCAACTTGAGGCTCTCGCAATCGTGTATTGTGTTAGTAAACTGCATAGATATTTGACTGGGTCCCACTTTGTCGTCGAGACCGACAATTCTCCGCTGTTAGTTATGGAGGAAAGGCCTGCCTAAAAATAATAGGATTTATCGCTGGGCTTTGATACTCCAAAACTATTCATTCTCCATAAGACACATTAAAGGAGAGCAGCAATACCCTTGAAGATTTGCTCACGAGACCTTCAGACATTGAAGTGATGCAGAAAGGAGATGAATCACTATCACATTTACCTGCAGTTACTACCGATTAGTTCATATAGAAACTGTGCTAGTAATCGTAAGACAAAAGACACTGTGTAACATAAGTATCATGACCTGCACTTACCAAGAACTCATGTAGTGCCTGAACGCATAAACAAGGTAGTTAGAGAATCATCTAGTGTATATAAACTGTGATACTACTTATGAACAGAGTGTGAGACGCTACATCGTCACCTTAGTTGCAGTGAAAATTGTATATAAACTATCGTAAGGAAAGACCCAGAGGAAAGAGACGTCATCATCACCGTCACCTGGATCTACGATTAGTAGTTAGTTAGACGTTAGACTTGTATGTAACATGTTTATATGTATGTAACATGTATGTATTATGATTGTATGATATGAATTTTAATGAAGTTGCACTAGACAATTTAGTGGTTCATTACAATAGCAATAGTAGTAATAGAAGAACCACAAGTATTCCAACGAACCGATAGCTTATTTGAAATTGTTAGTGCAGTAATAACCATGAGTTAATTAGTTTAGAAACACTTACAATTAGTGCTTAGACGTATAAATATAGATAGTATTTAGATTTAGACTAGTAGAATATAGCAAACAGTTCTCCGAGGAGACTGCTACCGATGAAGCCAATTAAAACGGTGAGGTAATAGACTTAAATTTAATTAGAAATAGAATAAACTAATTGTCAAATAAATTTAAGAATTTAGTAATTTATAACTTTATTAGACTTTAAGGGAACAAACACATTACTCTTACAGTGTGTTTAGTTTATTTAATTACCTTCCCTTAGAAACACCCAGAAATTAACAGGTTAGTTAACAACAGTAATTATTTATTTTAGTTAATTAAATCCCCTTAGTTATGACACCCATCATTTAGTTAAATAAGTTAAGTACATTATTTACTTTAGTAACATCCATTATTTAGTATATAACTTGTTTCTTTTACTTAACATCACCAAATAACAATTTAGTTAATTTACTTCCCCTTAGTTACTTATTTACTTTAATTTAGAATAAATATCTTAGTTAATATAACTTAGACATCACCCCGTACAATGACAGTTATACTAGAAATCATCAGTCTAGTGACTGATCAAACCAATTGTCCATTAGAATAGTTAGATATATTTAGACTTAGTTAGTTTCTTTTGTATTGCCGTAAGCAATACATTTAAACTTGTAAATACAAGAATGTGATATATAAAACTACTTTATTTCGGCTCAATATTGTTTAACACGAGCCCAATTTTATGTCAATGACAAAACATTTTTAAAATTGACAATGTATGAATGAGTGAACGCAAGATGAGTATACGGACGAATGAAAGAATTAAAAATATTAGTATGAACAGTGGTGCATTTTTTTCCCCGCACACACGAGTTTTATGACTTGTCCGCGTCTTCTGTGTAAACCATGTGAAGTGTGTACTTTTATGTGTGTTACAGCCACTAATGCATTACAGCAATGGTTGTTTTCCAGAATCCCAGATCGGCGAAGTACGTCATAAATTAAGCAGAGGCATTACTTTGTGACGTGCATTAACCTACCTGTGATACTTGAAGACTTAACTACATCGATTATAGACATATAGTTATGTTTCTAATTGCAACACATATAAAATAAATATTTACACCCATACAACCAGGAATACAAACAGATGAAAATACAAACAGCAGCTTTTGCAAAGGGAGAGAACACTTGGTCAGGGGACACTACAGACTTAGAGTAAGTTGAAGGGCGAGTTGAATGTTTATCCACAAGCGGGAGCGAGATAGGCGAACATCAGCATACACACAACTAAGAAGAGAAGTGAAGGTGCATTTCACGGGAGCCATGAATTATATTCATGTATTGTATCCGTAATAGGAGCAATTTGTTTTGGGATATTGGTTAATCGGTATTTTGAGGGGTATAAGTTTGTAAACGGGCCCTGGTTCAACACAGCTCCCAAGAGTGTAATGTAATGACTCTTACTTAGAGTGGAGGTGTGTCAAGCTGATCTGAAACCAGTGGTTAGATACAGCAACTTGTTATCAGACTTGTTTGAGTCAGAAGTGGTACCTTATGACAGACCAGTGAACCCCTTGACAAATTAGATCAGACTAATTGTATATGCTACGACGACATTGCGTCACACCTACTACATTAATCTGGTGACGCAATACGGGGGACGACGAGAGCATGTCAAGGTGTTAGATACCACTAGGACAGACTATGGACATGAGAGGGGCAAGGACTGAGAGGACAGAGAGACAGGACCTCTATAAAGGTATAGACAGAGTAGAGACAGCACCCAAGCTAGGACTTAAGAACAGTTATAAGACCAGACTCGGGTGGGGACACTAACGTGTCATATTTAGGACAACAGAGGGACCAACCCCGAGAATAGGGGATGGGTACATTAGGTCACGGAGAATACCGTGACGACGTAAACAGTAATAGAACTTTAGGGTCAACCAGTACTAAGACGACAGTACTACGTGACAAACAGAACAGCACGCAGAGTTGCTGACCGCACGAGGGATTTTGACCACGTAGGCAAGCGACGGACTGAGTTGAGCAGAGAGCGACGAGACGGCTTCCCGACAGGATATAGTGTTTTTCTGAAGCCATTATCTAATGTTGTAAACGCATGTGATATTAGAGAGAGAGAGAGAGAGAGAGAGAGAGAGAGAGAGAGAGAGAGAGAGAGAGAGAGAGAGAGAGAGAGAGAGAGAGAGAGAGAGAGAGAGTTAATGATATAGTTAATGATATATATACTGTGTTACGAGTGGCGACCATTGTATTGATTTGACAGGCAGATCACGCCTTGTCGCAAATGTATGATTGTCAGGCTTGCCTGAAATAAAATCCGTGTATACCATCTGTACAAGCGAAGTTATATTTGAGGTATAGATGATGTCGCGAGAATGCCTGGGCGGGTAACGCAAGCCTGTGACAGATGTGAACACAAGTCCTAGACAATGACAAACAGTACTAAATGTTGGATATTTCATATGTGGACAAATGTCCTACTCAATGACAGAGAGTACTAAATGGTGGATTTTTCATGTGTGGACAAAAGTCCTAGTCAACGACAGACAGTTCCAAGTGGTGGCTATTTCAGATGTGGACATAGGTTTTAATCGATGATAGATAGTACTAAATGGTGGAAAATTCACATGTGGACACAAGTCATTACCCCTTTAACCGCGCCTTCTTTACAGTCTGGCCAGTTGAAAACGAAGACGAATAGTGCGACACGTTCGAAGGCTTCCTTGCAGTCTTTGTTTCCTTGAAGGTTCTCCCAGGTAAAAGACTTGATCAAGTTGACCTCGAAAGTCCCAGGTCTGTGTTGGAAATATGTAAGAAGATTGCAGCTTATATCGCTTACACCTGTAATTATTTCTTATATGTTTGTTGGTTTTGTGTTCTTTAAACATCAATTGCGTGCACCAAGGTTAAGTGAGTTGCATGTCATTCATTGCAGACAATGAACAGGACCTGCAAAATTTAGTAGATGCGATTGTTACACACAGTGAACAACTAGGGTTAGAATTAAATTGTAAAAAGACACAGATTATGGTCGTCACTAGGAAGGACGAAATACACAATGTAATATACAAGTAAATGGGAATATTCTTCAACAAGTGAGCAGGTACAATTATCTCGGAACAGTAATAACATCTGATGGGAGATGCCTTGAAGAGATTAGAACAAGAATCGCCATGTCAAAAGTAGCCTTTAGCAAGATGAAAAACATATTGACCAATAAAAAGATGTCAATTGAAACGAGAAAAAGAGTGTTGAGATGCTACATTGAACCTGTACTTTTGTATGGATGTGAAGCGTGGACAATGAGCAGTCAGGCTGAAAACATCTGATGGCTGTAGAGATGTGGTTTCTGAGGAAAATGCAAAGAATACCATGGACAGCCAGAAAGACCAATGAACAAGTCCTTCAAGAAACAAATGAAGATCGTAAATTGATTAGAGAAATTAGACGTAGACAGTCAAAATTTTTTGGGCATGTTATGAGAAGAAATGGATTGGAGAATTTGGTGACAACTGGTAAGATCGAGGGGAACAGACCAAGGGGAAGACCTCGAAGCAAGTACCTGGATGGCTTGGCCTTGTGGCATGGTCGAGACAGAAACACGGAGCTGATCCACGACTCTGGTGATCGAGTGAGATGGCAGAACATGACCGCCCACGCTTATCGGCATGGCACATGATGGATGGATGTCATTCATAGGCACATTGCAATAAGCCCCAATATTTCTTGGCTGTCCTTTGGATCGACACTGCTAAAGCCATTCTTCCTACTTGCAGTCTCAGTCTATCTATTTATGGCCCTCTGCCGTTTTCCAAAGCCATGATTTCTCTTCACATGAACAAATGACGCAGAATGTCTTTTCTTTCAGGTGTATATAATGTTCTGATTTTATTATTCTCTTCATAAATCGCTGTTAGTTACACTAGCAGTCCAAGGTATTGAATCATTCGTCTCGGGAACCACATATCAGTCTCCCAAACCTCTCCCCTTGCTCATTGGCGCTCAAGGAGTTACTGACATAGAGAAAAAAAGATAAAACTGATTCAATATTCTATATAACGAGCCAGCACTCTTTTTCTGACGTTCAATTTGTTGCTTACTGCATTATCTCTCTCTCTCTCTCTGTCTCTGTCTCTGTCTCTGTTTTTGTCTCTCTCTCTCTCTCTCTCTCTCTCTCTCTCTCTCTCTCTCTCTCTCTATATATATATATATATATATATATATATATATATATATATATATATACATATATATATATATATATATATATATATATGTCATGAACCGCCCACGCTTTCCGGCAATTGCACATGATTGATGATTGATATAAATGGTCAGGCTAAAGACTTATGAGAAGGCCCTTGTATGTAAAAACGGCAGGTACACTTCCCGACGATTTAGGCGGGTAACATTTAGTATATTTAGCATTTTTGTCTCCCTGAGGAGGCTTGTGGTGGTTTGATGCGTAAGTCTATTTTTGAAACAATCAAGAATGGTATGTCTAACATTCGGCATCACGCATGGATATTGTCACCCGAATGTCTTGTCTTTCGCTCCTCCTGACGATGACCTAGTCAATGAGGTGCCAGTGTTTCAAACGAGGCTGCATCCACAATGTCCTTTTCTCGTGAGAAGACGGAAAATTGTGTTGGTAATCATGCGATCATGTTCGGCACAGGTCTGAAGAAGGAGGAGGAGGAGTCCATTGCTGTTACAATTTCCGACCCCGATAATGCCACTCTAAGATGCCTACTCCTACTCCATGCCTACTCTGACATTGAGGTTCCCATGGAGTATAAGTTTGTCTCCTTTGGGAAAAAATGTTAAGACACTGTGCAGGTCCTCAAAGAACGTGTTTATGGCGTCGTTTTCATTGGTCATTGTTGGTGCGTAGACGCTCACGATAATTGCATGCTTCATTCCGTTTAGCAGGGGTAACTTCATGGTCGTAAGCCTGTAGTTTGTGGTCTTAGGAAATCCAGCTAGTTTGCCAACCAAGGCCGATGTAATCCCACACCGGACTGACGTTTGTCTTCAATGTTCCTTCCACTCCAGAAGAATGTGTAGCCGGCACCTACTTCACAGATGTGACCTTCGCCAGTAAGCCGTGTCTCGCTCAAGGCTGCAATGTCGATGTTGTACCTGCACGATTCTCTCTCAATCAGTGCCATTCGTTTCTCTGGGCCCGACGCGCTGTCTCTATTTAGTAGGATGCGTACATTCCAAGTCATGATTGTTAAGGACAAGTAGTTACGCTTGCATTTTCTTCAGTTGTATATCGGCACAGTATAGGGCACCCACCAACCGCGGCTAGCTAGTTAGGTAATGATGGAGCTGGCAATGTCCAGGGCACCTTTTCTAGCCCCTTCCCAATGCTACGGAAGTGAGCTTTGCTTTCCTATAGAGGCTGCTCAGTCGCTCAGTGGGCTGCCGAATCCCACTACTGCTCCGGCCATTAGAAGACTGCCATACTGCTGCTGACAGGGTTGGTCCATAATTATAAACTGATAACTTTCCAATAAAATGCATTCTCGGCTCGCTCCAATAAATCAAAACAGCAGTATGAACAAAGGTGACGAGATTTCATTCTTTGACACTAGTCAAACAAAACTGCCGTTTAATATATTCTACAGCATACAAGGATTAACGTGTCCAATAATTACTATGTAGCACTTACTGGGCCTGTTCCACCAGGTCCGTAGCAAGTCTTATTTGTAGCTTATAATAATTAGAAAAGATCACAAACCTTGTTATTACAACTATTTACATATTAGGCTATACGTCCTCTAAGATCCTTCTCTCTATCCATCTGTTACGTTTCTTGCCGCTCTGGAAAATACAGCTATTTCCTCTCGCTGTTGGTTCATTTATTCGTGGCGATATTCTGCATCATGTTGCTAACCCTCTTTCTTGTCAGTTAGTAATATTCCGCCACTGGTTTAATGCCAAGTAACCATCAGTCCAGTTCGATTTAGTGACATCCAAAATTGCACTGCTTTCTCGTTTCCATCTCCCCATAGGTCTCCCGTTGTTGGGTTAATCGCTCTGTGACGTTTCTGGTGTTTCTAACGCGTCCCTTAGTTTTTTTTATTGTATTTGGCGTCGAGGATTTCTCTCTAATTCATATGACGTCATTCTTGTTTGCACTCACTATATGGCAGTATGCCCCCCTCCCCTTTAAAATGATGAAATAATTTTCTGAATCGCTATCAATTAACCTGACACTTAGCAGGTCAGACATAATGAGTCATATCTATGCTTGTAAGACGTTATGGCCCCCTATCAATCACACACAAAATAAAAAAAATAATTATTATACGATGGGCACGCACACCTGTCTACAATCCCGCGGTAGACGTCGTGTAGACAGCCCATGGGGTGGCTGTACTAAATAACTATAACAGATTAGTCCCTCATTTGTCAATTCTGACAAGCGTTAAAACTCTAGCTAAATAACCGGAGTAAGGGGACGTGTGTGATTCACAGGCACAAAGTCGTCAATACTAGTGAATGCTCTATAATTGTCGCTTAATTATTTATCCACTGCTAGGTCCGTATCGCATATATATATATATATATATATATATATATATATATATATATATATTATATATATATATATATATATATATATATATATATATATATACATATACATATATATATAAGGTGATCTGTCTTCGTTGTAGATATAGTGCAATCGTATTAATTTTGAGACTTATATAGCATCGACATATTGACTATCAACGAATTGGTTTGTGTGTAATGCAATGGCACTTATTCTCTATCTGCGACGAAATCATAATGTGGCGTAACCTTCTAGATATCGCACCTGGATATGTTTATAGCGATCAAGATAATAACGTAATTACAAGCAATATTAATTAATCAATTATAACAACCGAAGAACGTAAACACTTAATTTTACTAAATGTTAATCTTGTGAACAATCTAATTAACCTAATAACACAGTTCATAATATTATACTGATACATCTATATCCCAATCTATAGTCTATGCTACTGTTCATCATTCCATTAAAATTGTGGAAATGTTCAATGTCACATTCCTTATCTATATATATAAAACAAAGTGTATGTATGTAAATATATATGTATGTCCTTTATTTTTTCGCTAACGGCCCATCCGATTGAGATGAAATTTTCTACACGTCTTCCTTTCATTCCAGAGCTGGCAACTGTGATATTTTTTTAGTGTGAAATCGCCTGCTTACTCAGTATTATTTCATTTTTCACTAAAATTTATATATAGCGAAGGGACTTAACTCTAGAAAAAGTTATTTCAAGGGGCATAACTTTTAATAACATTGTTGTATAACTTATAGTCATATTGTTGTATCGTTTTCAAAGATTTATAAACTCTTTGTCTATAGTTATGTACCGGCATATGAGTTATAATAAATAATGATACAATCTTTAAGGCATTTTCAAAGTTTACATAAAAATAATGCATAATGCATAACATTGTAACTCATCTTTCTATACTTAAGAAGTTATCTAAAAGATGTTGAACAATATCATCGCATCTTTAGTGTTTTCCGCCATCATATCGGCACGATTCGCTTGACAGCACTTCTCAGCGCTATCAAGCCAAGACGCCTTACACATTTCAAGCAGCCTGATACGGGGGGAAAATGGCACGTCGTAATAGCACAAAGAAACAAGCAGCTTCCAAGATGCATAGTGAGAAAACCGACCAGACTATCAAGAAGACGAACCTGCCTTTGGAGAGTCTGCATGCAAGCTGTAATAAAGTATCTGAACCTACAGTCAATGAAACTGCCAATAAGAAGAGCGACGACTACCCACAGACGAACACAAAAACTTGTGAGAGGAAGGAGGACCAAGACACCAGAATCAGAAACACTGATTCAAACACAGTCAGATGGGTGGTCAAGCGGCTAAAAATGGAGCTTACTGATCAACAAATACAGAAGCAGCTGCAGGAAGCAAATCAACATTTTGAAGGCAGAGCGGATTCTTACATACTCAGAAGTAAATGAGATGCTCCACACCAGTGACTGGGCGAACCCGGGCCGGGTCAGGCAGACAGACAGACAGACAGACAAACAGACAGATAGATAGGTAGATAGATAGATAGATAGATAGATAGATAGATAGATAGATAGATAGATAAACAGACAGGGAGGGAGGGAGGGATAGACGGAGGGAGAGACAGAGGGATGGGTCTATTAGACAGACAGACAGACAGACAGACAGACAGAGATAGATAGATAGACAAACAGACTGACAGACACAGACAGACAGACAGACAGACAGACAGACAGACAGACAGACAGACAGATAGTCGGTAACGGGAACGAGAACTTATGTGACTACTTATATGAATTAAATGAGATGCTCCCCACCAGGGACTGGGCGAAGCCGGGCCGGGTCAGGCAGACAGACAGACAGACAGACAGACAGACAGACAGACAGACAGACAGACAGACAGATAGATAGATAGATAGATAGATAGATAGATAGATAGATAGATAGATAGATAGATAGATAGATAGATAGACAAACAGACAGGGAGGGAGGGAGGGAGGGATAGACGGAGGGAGAGACAGAGGGATGGGTCTATTAGACAGACAGACAGACAGACATAGATAGATAGATAGACAAACAGACAGACAGACATACATAGACAGACAGACAGACAGACAGACAGACAGACAGACAGATAGTTGGTAACGAGAACTTATATGACTACTTATATGAATTAAATGAGATGCTCCCCACCAGGGACTGGACGAAGCCGGGCCGGGTCAGCTAATATATATATATATATATATATATATATATATATATATATATATATATATATATTTATATTACGTGCCATGCCGGAAAGCGTGGGAGGTCATGACTCGCCATTTCACTCGATCACCAGAGTCGTGGATCAGCTCATTGTTCCTGTCTCGCCCATGCCATGTGGCCAAGCCATCCAGGTATTTTCCTCTCGGTCTTATTCTTGGTCTGTTCACCTCGATCTTGCCAGTTGTCAGTAAGTTCTCCAGTCCATTTCTTCTCATAACATGCCCAAAAAATTGTGACTATCTTCGTCTAATTTCTCTAAGCAGTCTACGATTTTCATTTGTCTCCTGTAGTACTTGGTCATTGTTTTTTCTATCTGTTCATGGTTCTCTTTGCATTTTCCTCAGAAACCACATTTCTGTAGCCATCAAATGTTTTTCAGCTTGACTGCACATTGTGCAAGTTTCACATCCATACAATAGAATAGGCTCTATGTACCCCATCAACACTCTTTTTCACATTTCAATTGACATATTTTTATTGGTCAGAATGTTTCTCATCTAGCTAAAGGCTACTTTCGCCATGGCGATTCTTGTTCTAATCTCTTCAAGACATCTCCCATCAGATGTCATGACTGTTCCGAGATAATTGTATCGATTCACTTTTTGAAGAATATTCCCATTTACTTGTATATTACATTGTGGTACTTCGTTCTTCCTAGTGACGACCATAACCTGTGTCTTCTTACAATTTAATTCCAACACCAGCTACTCACTGTGTACAACAACGGCGTCTACTAATTGTTGCAGATCCTGCGCATTGTCTGCAATCAATACTGTATCATCTGCATATCTAATGTTATTGATGTTTCTTCCTGCAATGCTGATTCCATTTATATCTTCTACATTTCTGAAAATGTTTTCACTGTATAGGGAAAAAAGATCTGGAGACATTACACATCCCTGCCTAACACCTCTCTTAATAAGTTGATATTGTCCCACTTCATTATCAATCCTTATGGCAGCTTGTTGTTTCCAATATATGGTTTTTATAAGTATAATGTCTTTCCCATCAATTGGGAATGTTGACATGTCTAACTCTATCAACAGCCTTTGTGTAGTCAATAAAGCAAAGGTGTATATCCTTGTTGACTTCTACAGCACGTTCAATAGCTGTTCGCAGCATATACACAGCATTTACTGTACCCTTTCCTTCTACAAACCCACATTGTTCTTCCCCTATTTCAGGTTGTATTTTCTTCCTCACTCTTTGCATGATAATTCGTAACAAAATCTTTGTGATGTGACTCATTATACTAATTGTTCTATGTTGATCACATTCCAAGGCTCCTGATTTCTTTGGGATTGCAATAAATACAGAATTACATAATTCAGAAGGTATATCTCCAGTATCATATAATGTGTTCAGCAGTCTGGTGACTTGCTCTAATCCAAATTCTTCTAAAGCTTTATTCATTTCTGTTGTGATGTTATCTGCACCGGGGGCCTTGCCAGCTTTCATATGCTTAAGAACATTTTGAACCTCCATCTTTAAAATTGGTGGTCCTTCATTATTAAATCTAATATCATACTGTTCCTCTCTGTTATCATTATACAGGTCTTTCACATAATCTGTCCATACATGTAGAATCTGATCTTTTTCTATTATGATTTTGCCATCTTTAGTTTTTAGACAGCCTGTTGATGTACTTGTTCTTTTATTAGTAAGTTCCTGAATTCTTTTGTGCACTAATTTGGTATTTTGACTGTTGTGTTGTTTTTCAATTTCTAAGCACTTTTCCTCAAGCCATGATTCTTTTGCCTTCCTACATAATATTCTGACTTGTCTGTGAATTTCTTCATATTTGGCAGGATTATTTTTGTTGAGTCTTCTTGTTTCCATTAGGTGTAAAATTTCTTCAGTCATCCATTTCTTACGACCCACCTTCTTTAATATTGGAATAGTTGTTTTTGCAGCCAAACTGATTGAATTCTTTAACATTTCCCATTGATCATTCACATCCTGGAATAATATCTCTAGATCAGACATTATATCAAATCTGTTCTGTACTTCTATGTTGAATTTGTTTTGTATTTTCTTGTCATTACTCAATGTACACAAATCATATTTAATGTTTCCTGTTATATACTTGACTTTCTTCAGCTTTATCCTCAATGTTCCTGTAAGTAGTCTGTGGTCACTATAATAATCAGCACTGGGAACTGTTTTTGCTACTGTTAGTGCGTTTCTAAATCTTCTGCTAATCAGAATGTAGTCAATCTGGTTTCTGATCTTGCTATCAGGACTCCTCTATTTCCATAATCTTCTAGGGTTTTGCTTAAACCAGGTGTTTCCTACAATCATTTCCTTTTCTTTTGTCCACTCTACGAGTCTGTATCCTCTTTCATTTCTCTCTCCTAAACCATAGTTTCCTACTGTGTATCTATCATCTTGATTTCCTACTTTTGCATTGAAGTCTCCTATTATGATGTTTATTTCTGAATTTTTACATTTCTTTAAGGCAGACTCTATGTCATTATAAAATTACTCTACACTATCTTCACTGGACTCTCCTGTTGGGGCATATACTTGAATAACATTTATGCCACAACGTCTGCCACTCAATTTAACTAGTAGAACTCTGTCCGACACGGCGCAATATCCTTGAACAGATGTTGATGTTTTCCGGTTCAAAATTATTGCCACTTCCCTTTGTCGATCTTCACCTCCAGAATAAATAATCTTAAAATCTTCGTCTATCTTGATGCCTGCTCCTGTCCATCTCGTTTCGCACATCCCTAAAATATTAATTTTTTCTCTTTGTATTTCTTGTTTTATGTTTTCTAATTTTCCGTCGTCGTTTAACGTCCTAACGTTCCATGTTGCTAATTTTAATGTTTCTGTCCTTGTGGTCACGGTATTACTGGAGACGCCGACCAGAATGATGGATTGCCGTCAGACAGCCGTCTCTAGGCGCCGCAACCCTTTGTTGTTGGGAAAGGTTTTCCCAGATCAAACGCCGACCAGAATTCTTTGAGTGCAGGGAAGGATTTCCCTGATCAAAAGGGGACCAGTCAGTATATTGTTATCCGACCCGAGAATGAGAGAAAGAGAGTTTCTCGGCACCTGGTTTCTGGCCAAGTGAGTGACGTCATTCAGACACAGGTCTCGGCAGTCGGGATAAAAAGTTTACAATCAAAACGAAATGGAGTGTTAAGCTATTCCTTTTCCAATTAGGAAAAGAAACTACTGTGTGCCGTGTCGATTAAAGTCGAAGGACATGTGTCTATAATGTGAATTTGTTGTTTCGATTCTGGACAGGACTAGATTACATAAGGTATTTAATAGATAGAGATTAGGTATAAGTAATACTAGGCAGGTAATTGACTATGCACAATTTGGAGATACTTGGAATTGAGCGTAGTGATGGGGCGTTGTGGGAACCTATTCTAGGGGCGTCGGCAGCAGTAGGCTGATGCGTTGCTTAAACTAGGTGGAGTGGTATATCGTTTAACTCAGCAGTTTAAGACCAATGTCGGGGGATGATATTCAGTGAGATTGAGGGTGGTTGGGGGAATAAGGGAAATGTCAATGGTAGGATCTTCTTGTAGGGTGTCTACTGGGGTTTCTTCGCTTTTCCTTTAGTCTTTCCTTTTCTTACCACGTCTCAGGCCAATGTGATGAACTCCTCTGCCTTATGCCAGAGTTTAGTTCTATGTTGATCAGGATATAAATATCTGATTACGGCCTTCGGCCTACACTCACATATAGTAGGTGTGAAACGAGTTTCTCTCACCGGGTGTTCTCTCTTCGACAGGTTCTACTGTATCTGAGAACTTAAGGACAACTCAGAGATGTGGACAAAGGCAGTCACACCGAGTGCAGTTTTGCTAAATGGCCTCTGCAATTAGACACCGTCCACACCAAATCATAGTCTTGTCTGAGGCAGGATTGTTTATCATAAAAAGGCTAGTTTGTCAGTGGTTGAGTGCCCAAAACAGCTAATTTTAATTAACTGTAAACACCTCCATTGACTATGACAGTAGTAGGTATAGAGGTTGAATAGTGAAGAGACTCATTCAGTAACATTGTCCAACGAGACAGAAAGTTTTTTGAGATCGTGTGAGATATGTGAAAGTGTTCCTAGGTCACAGGATTTCTATAGACGTATCAGGTACATCGTGTGTTCCGAATTCATGGACATTATTCTACCATATTCAACATTAGTAACCAGGCATCCAGACTATCCACGATCAACTGGAAGAAGTCGACCCCTGGCCGGAGAGACGCTTCATTTGGTGAGGTCACTCTGAACTTGCTGTGTTGTGATGTGGTATGGCCGGACACTATGATGAAAGATCCTGAACTGACTGGTCTCATCTCGCATACACAATAGACTATACTACAGACGTTCTATACACATACATTGCACACACCTGACACTTTTCTTTATTAAATTATTGTATCATTTGTTAGAAGCCAGAGTTGTGTGGGTATGTTCTGGAGGAATATGAAGAGGGGTATTGTCCTGTGGTAAGAAAAGAGAGAGAGAGAGAGAGAGAGAGAGAGAGAGAGAGAGAGAGAGAGAGAGAGAGAGAGAGAGAGAGAGAGAGAGAGAGAGAGAGAGAGAGAGAGAGATAGTGACTCAGAGACTGAAGGTGTTGTGTAGACAAAGGTCAATTAGATTCCAAGGTTGAGGATATAGAATTACAAGAGCGTGCTTGGTGATTCCTCTCAACCCAAGGACAACAGGTGACACTTGTCTTGCGATGATCAGTCTTTAAGCGAATCATAATGTACTAGTCACTTTCAAAGAGGTAGTTTGCCGTTGCTTTCCTCTATGGCAGTGACCATACTGGCCGGATAACCGCAACCATTGTCTCTCGAAAGAGATCCTCTGCCTGCCGTCGTGAAACTCGAGACCATAACCAACAAATATCTGTCGGCTGCCCTCAAAATTTCATCCACCACCTGCCTTCCGTGGCTTCTTTTGAACACTTCAAATAAACGAACACGAAATAACATCACATAATCCACAGGAAAACACTATCCACAGGAAATCCACAGAAAAACACTGAAATGGTAAGCTATAGAACTTAAAACTTGCTCAGGAATTACGAAACCCCCTCTCCACATAGGCTGGCACATGGTAATACAAAAATAATCAATGTTAGTAGTAGATAATCAGTGCAGATTCACAGTTTAGTAATGGTAGACAATGTAGATCTAAAGGTTAGTAATGATAGTCATTGCAGATTCAAAGTTTAATAATGGTAGTCAGTGTAGATTCAACGTATAGGAATGACAGTAGGCGTAGATTCAGTGTTAATGAGTGGTAAAGAACCAACTTGATGTCTGTGTTTCCGCTGAAGTTGTACGGGGTCATGAAGCCAAAACCGTCCTCTCCTTCAGTAACTATTAAAATATAAGCTCGAACCAGGAAGCCGTCGTCAAAATCCTCAAAGTACACAACCGGTATCTGAAATAAATTTAGTAGATAAACAGACAGACATAACGAGTGACATTTATTTGCGAAAGGTCACCAGTTGGGCATTCAAGACAGTCTTACATTCGGTATATCCTGGCGCTACGAACAATGACGGATAGGCATAGGGTCCTTTAGACCAAATGGTACCTGAGAGTTGCTGCAGATAGGGATCATGCTCTGCATGAAACCATGGATATGGGTCATAGACTAAGATGAGGCAGGTCCTGGATGGCACAGGGAGAACTATCTATACGTCAGGTTTGTGATCTGGAGACCATCAGTCGTGAAAAAGAGTTGGTTTAAGTTCCGAAAGACATGAGGACTGGCACAATGCAATAGTTACAGTGGAACTTGAGTGCAGAGAATGGGCAGCGAGCCGCAATGATTTTGAAGTACAACATCTGATCCAGAGTAACACGCATCAAGGTGACATAGCCATCTACACAGTTGGGTCAGTGGTGAGAAATAGATGTAGTGGTTAGGGTTTTATTGTAAAGGCTAACGTACGAGTCTGGCATATGAGACTACGACCCCTAGCATTAGAGCACGCAGATTAAGCAGCCGGTTTCGGATGACTGATAAAACGATGGGATAAGTGCATCAATGTTGGTGGAATTTATGTTGAGAAATAAAGGGTAAATGTATGTATAAAAATAAACTGGTTTCAAGTTGTTATCACATTTAGTTATTTTTCTACAGCCATTTGTGACTTACTTATTAACTTACCCTCATACATGTAACATTAAGGAATGTTAAATATACACCAATGGAAAATGTTAAAGAAATCAGTTAGCCAAGCTGCAGAAACAGCTATCACAAAATATGAGGTGGATAATACGTAAGTTATTTATGACAGAAGATATCTTAAAACTCATGGAAATAAGAAGAAATAATCAAAATACGATGAACAATATGTAGAGATTCAAAGGACAATTAGAAAATTGTGCAAAGAGGCAAAATAAGCATCGCTTGAGGAAAATTGCAAAGAATATAACACCAACATCCCGCAAAGAATGATCGATGCAAAAACGAATTGTGATACTTAAATATTGAGCACAACCCACTACTGGTAACGCTGATCGTATTCCGGTATGAATCTAAGGCCTATCTACGTCAAAATGGAAGCACTATACTCGAGTTTCGCTCTCGTTTGAGCTCGTCAGTAGTGCATATCCTTGAACAGAACCGGAAACAAACCCCGGATAACTGGCGCGTGAAGCGGGTGTGTAAACACTAGACCACGCGGCACACGCTGGACACGGCCAAATTATCACAACAGAATATTACGTCACCCATCGTAGGCTGTAGCTCAAGATTTGCCCGATCGCCGCGACTGACATCCGTCAATCGATGTTTACACACCCGCTTCACGCGTCAGTGATCCGGGGTTTGTTTCCGGTTCCGGTCAAGGATATGCACTACTGACGAGCTCAAACGAGAGCGAAACTCGAGTATAGTGCTTCCATATTGACGTGGATAGGCCTTAGATTCATACCGGAATACGATCAGCGTTGCCAGTAGGGGTTGTGCTCAATATTTAAATCTCAAATCCCGAAACAACAGAATTGTGATACCACTAAGAAAAGACAGCACAAATCAACGTGTTGTCTAAAACACTAAGATGGTAAAATAATAATAGACAATGATCAGATGTTTAAAGCGGTGTGGATTATGTTAAAGATCGTTATAACTATACAAGAGAGTAAAAGTATGTTATCGGAATAATAATGAAAGACCATCACTTTTAAAGATGCAAGTTCAGAGTGCTCCTAACTATATAAAAACTCTGAAGACCACGGGTTTAGACAACATCACAACAGATATAATCAATGCATCTTTAGAATATGGAATAGGCCAGGTCACCAGTTTGGTGAACACAATATATGATATTGGAGGTGTTCCTCCTGAATTGTGTAGTAGTTTCTATTGTTATTGATAGTTTCCAATGTTATTCATAATGTCTACTGTTATTGATGTCGTTTCTATAATGTGAGGATACACTTACCGGCGACAGCGCAGGTGCTAGTACCGGCTGGATTCTGACAGTCATCGGGGTATAATTACCACCCTCCCTCTCCAACTGCTCCTTGTTACTGTAATAGCCGTTTAAGACACAGTAAAACTCGGCCAGGTTCTGCGACAGTTCTGGAAATACGTCACAAACACACGTGTTAGTTGTTTTATCCGTGCTGTAAACCCTATTTATCTTTGTCAGTCAAGACCTCTATTTTCTGTATGTCTTCATTTCACTTACGTCTGCTTTATTTATCCTTTCCGTAACATTCTTTCTTTTTTGTCTTTATACGGTATTTTTTTTTGGATTATATATTACTATCCGGTACAATGGTGACGAAAAGACGCGTATTTTTTCGGGGAGACGCTATTTCGTGTTTTCCTGTGGATTTCCTGGGGATTTCATGTGGATAGTGTTTTCCTGTGGATTATGTGATGTTATTTTGTGTTCGTTTATTGGAAGTTTTCAAAAGAAGCCACGGAAGGCAGGTGGTGGATGAAATTTTGAGGGCAGCCGACAGATATTTGTTGGTCATGGTCTCGAGTTTCGCGACGGCAGGCAGAGGATCTCTTTCGAGAGACAATGGTTGCGGTCATCCGGCCAGTATGGTCACTGCCATAGAGGAAAGCAACGGCAAACTACCTCTTTGAAAGTGCCTAGTACATTATGATTCGCTTAAAGACTGATCATCGCAAGACAAGGACAGAGACATTAAAATTAGCAACATGGAACGTTAGGACGTTAAACGACGACGGAAAATTAGAGAACATAAAACAATAAATACAAAGAGAAAAAATTGATATATTAGGGATGTGCGAAACGGGATGGACAGAAGCGGGCATAAAGATAGATGAAGATTTTAAGATTATTTATTCTGGAGGTGAAGATCGACACAGGGGAGTGGCAATAATTTTGGACCGGAAAACATCAAAATCTGTTCAAGGATATTGGGCCGTATCGGACAGAGTTCTACTAGTTAAATTGAGTGGCAGGCCTTTTACCATAAATGTTATTCAAGTATATGCCCCGACAGGAGAATCCAGTGAAGATAGTGTAGAGGAATTCTATAATGACATAGAGTCTGCCTTAAAGAAATGTAAAAATTCAGAAATAAACATCATAATAGGAGACTTCAATGCAAAAGTAGGAAATCAAGGTGATAGATACACAGTAGGAAACTATGGTTTAGGAGAGAGAAATGAAAGAGGATACAGACTCGTAGTGTGGGCTAAAGAAAAGGAAATGATTGTAGGAAACACCTGGTTTAAGCAACACCCTAGAAGATTATGGACATGGAGGAGTCCTGATAGCAGGATCAGAAACCAGATTGACTACATTCTGATTAGCAGAAGATTTAGAAACGCACTAACAGTAGCAAAAACAGTTCCCAGTGCTGATTACTATAGTGACCACAGACTAATCACAGAAACATTGAGGATAAAGCTGAAGAAAGTCAAGTGTATAACAGGAAACACTAAATATGATTTGTGTACATTGAGTAATGACAACGAAATACAAAACAAATTTAACATAGAAGTACAGAACATATTTGATATATTGTCTGTTCTAGAGATATTATTCCAGGATGTGAATGATCAATGGGAAATGTTAAAGAATTCAATCAGTTTGGCTGCAGAAACAACTATTCCAAAATTAAAGAAGGTGGGTCGTAAGAAATGGATGACTGAAGAAATTTTACACCTAATGGAAACAAGAAGACTCAACAAAAATAATCCTGCCAAATATGAAGAAATTCACAGACAAGTCAGAATATTATGTAGGAAGGCAAAAGAATCATGGCTTGAGGAAAAGTGCTTAGAAATTGAAAAACAACACAACAGTCAAAATACCAAATTAGTGCACAAAAGAATTCAGGAATTTACTAATAAAATGACAAGTACATCAACATACTGACTAAACACTAAAGATGGCAAAATCATAATAGAAAAAGATCAGATTCCACATATATGGACTGATTATGTGAAAGACCTGTATAATGATAACTGAGAGGAACAGTATGATATTAGATTTAATAATGAAGGACCACCAATTTTAAAGATGGAGGTTCAAAATGTTCTTAAGCATATGAAAGCTGGCAAGGCCCCCGGTGCAGATAGCATCACATCAGAAATGAATAAAGCTTTAGAAGAATTTGGATTAGAGCAAGTCACCAGATTGCTGAACACATTATATGATACTGGAGATATACCTTCTGAATTATGTAATTCTTTATTTATTGCAATCCCAGAGAAATAAGGAGTCTTGGAATGTGATCAACATAGAACAATTAGTATAATGAGTCACATCACAAAGATTTTGTTACGAATTATCATGCAAAGAGTGAGGAAGAAAATATAACCTGAAATAGGGGAAGAACAATGTGGGTTTGTAGAAGGAAAGGGTACAGTAAATGCTGTGTATATGCTGCGAACAGCTATTGAACGTGCTGTAGAAGTCAACAAGGATATACACCGTTGCTTTATTGACTACACAAAGGCTGTTGATAGAGTTAGACATGTCAACATGGTGGATAATCTTGCAGATCTACAAATTGATGGGAAAGACATTAGGCTTATAAAAAACATATATTGGAAACAACAAGCTGCCATAAGGATTGATAATGAAGTGGGACAATATCAACCTATTAAGAGGGGTGTTAGGCAGGGATGTGCAATGTCTCCAGATCTTTTTACCCTATACAGTGAAAATATTTTCAGAACTGTAGAAGATATAAATGGAATCAGCATTGCCGGAAGAAACATCAATAACATTAGATATGCAGATGATACACAGTATTGATTGCAGACAATGCACAGGATCTGCAACAATTAGTAGACGCGGTTGTTGTCCACAGTGAGCAGCTGGGGATGGAATTAAATTGTAAGAAGACACAGATTATGGTCGTCACTAGGAAGAACGAAGTACCACAATGTAATATACAAGTAAATGGGAATATTCTTCAACAAGTGAATCGGTACAATTATCTCGGAACAGTCACAACATCTGAAGGGAGATGCCTTGAAGAGATTAGAACAAGAATCGCCATGGCGAAAGTAGCCTTTAGCAAGATGAAAAACATTCTGACCAATAAAAAGATGTCATTTGAAACGAGAAAAAGAGTCTTGAGGGGATACATAGAGCCTGTTCTTTTGTATGGATGTGAAACTTGGACAATGTGCAGTTAAGCTGAAAAACTACTGAAGGCTGCAGAAATGTGGTTTCTGAGGAAAATTCAAAGAATACCATGGACAGATAGAAAAACCAATGACCAAGTACTACAGGAGACAAATGAAAATCGTAGATTGATTAGAGAAATTAGATGTAGACAATCAAAATTTGTTGGACATGTTATGAGAAGAAATGGACTGGAGAACTTAGTGACAACTGGCAAGATCGAAGGGAACAGACCAAGAGGAAAATATCTGGATGGCTTGGCCACATGGCACGGACGAGACAGGAACACTGAGCTGATCCACGACTCTGGTGATCGAGTGAAATGGCGAGTCGTGACCGTACCACGCTTTCCGGCATGGTACATGCTTGATTGATTGATATTATTAATCACACATTTCTTTTTAACGCCCTTCTTTATATCTCTAAATTGTCAATTCATAACATGTCCACCACGCAATCTCTCCCCCCCACCATCTCTCTCTCTCTCTCTCTCTCTCTCTCTCTCTCTCTCTCTCTCTCTCTCTCTTTCTCTCTCTCTTTTCTCTCTGACTATCTCCATCTTACCCCTCACTATCTCTCTATATCTCGTTATCTCCGTGTTTCTCTCTATCGCTTTCTAGAAAGTTTTTTGGGATGTCCTAGACAACATATTGTGTCTAATTCAAGAGCTGAGAACGAAGGAGGTGTTTTTTGCCCGTTGTGCCCCTGCTAATGTGAGACTACCTTACCGGAATGCCGCTGGTGTCTTACTGCTTTACCTTCGGTGGAGAAAGGCAGAACCAGGCAGCACAAGTTAACGGTCAAGACTTTCCAGTATGGCAGTACAGGGCAAGATGTGGTGAGTAAAATAAGACGTGACAAGCGCAGAAAGCTTCAGGGCAGGAAAACAGCTGGGAGCAGCCACCGTGGTGGAATCTTGAGGTGGAGAAGGCTTGGGTGGATAAGCGTAGTGCTGTAAGGAGATGGCAAAATTCCAAGAAGAACAGACTTGGTCATTCTAGTCCCTGCATGCACTTAGAAAGAGAGATGCACACAAAAGTAAGTTTTTCTATAAAAAAAAACTGGCCAAGGTGGTTAAAAGTGAAAAATGGGCAGAGTTGTGTCAAAGAGTAAACACAGACAAGTCACTGAAATTGGTCTCGCCACTACATAAAAGCATGAGCGGGGTAGTCAAGAATAAGAGCATTTCTGACTTCCAAGGTGCTGACCTCATCTGGCAGAGGACTGACGAGGACAAGGGCAAAGCACTCTTTGAACGTTATCTAGAGCAGAGCAACCAGACAGACATGAAAGGCCGAAATCTGGCCAAGGAGGTCACGTCAGACAGGTGCAAGGCCCACAACACTTCGGATGAAGACATAGTGACAGTGAAAGAAATCAAGGCGATCAAAAAACAGCGCTCCAGGGCCAGATGGCATAAGTTACGACAACATCAATAGGTATACCGACAACGAGCTAGAGAAACTAGCAGACATGTACAACAACAGTATAGAGAGCGCTAGAATCAAGGAGAAGTGGTTACACAGCTACCTGATTCCCACACACAAATTCAGGGATATCGAGTTATAACCATGCAGAATACAATAGGCAAGCTGCTGGAGAAGTTAATTGCCAGGGAAATATCAAGCCAGCTAGAGAGGCAAGGTGTTTTCCCATCTACCCTGGGTGGGTACCGTCGAAAAAGAGAAACCTGGACCAATGCAGCAGTTTTTGCCCATGATGTCTATGAAGGTTTCCACTCAGGCATTGAAACCTTTGCTGCAGCGATTGCTCTTGAGGACAAGTACAACAGAGTACCATTGGATTTTTTAATGCTTCAGCTTCTTGAACTCAAGGTAAGTCCATTCCTCCTTAGCTGGATCGCTGCAGCCCTCTTCCAACAGAAAGTAGTCTTTAGATGTGGCAGTTGGACTTCAGAACCAACAACAATATATCCTGGCCTACCACAGGGATCACCATTATCTCCGGTACTGTTCAACGCCTACACTGTGAGAATCACCAATGAGCAGATCACTGGACCTGGCAGGGCATTGTCATATGCCGATGATGTTTTAGTGTATCGTCAGGGTAAGGATAGATATTAGGTTGCTGTGGAACTACAATCCGAATTCAATCGCATACGTACTTGGTGTGTTGAGGCTGGGGCAATGGTCAACCCAACAAAGGCAACAGTGACTTGGTTCTCGTTGAAAAATCATATTGTCAACACTCCAACACACCAACTGTAAATCTGTGTTCAGAGACGGGGGAAAGAACGCAGACAATGAATTACCTGGGATACGGTTTGATCGAAGCTTTGCTTATAATGAGCACATAGACCAGGTGATAACAAAGGTCAAGCGGGGTCTGGCTGCGATGCGGGTGATTGCGGCAGCAGACTGTGAGTAGAGCCATCTATGTCTTCTATACGTGGGGCTGGTCATGTCTGTTTTTGAATATGTGATGGCAATCCTGACTCTCAACCGTAAGCAGATAGAAAGGATGGAAAGGATACAGAATGAAGCTAAGCGCATTATTCTTGGATGTACAAGAGATACAGCATGCAGGGCGATGCACTACCTTCTTGATTTTTCAACCATTGAAGACAGAATATAAGTCTGCAGAGCACGCGCCTACCTCAGAGTTAACGCAAACACACAACATCCACTGCACAGTGAAATTATGAAGGTGAAGGGCAGCAAGTTAAAAAGAGGACGGTCTTGGATGGGTCAAGCCGAAGACATTCTTCAACAGGCGTGTTCACTTAAGGACTTAGAACCTGGCGAGGAGTGAGTACAAATGCCAACAGATTTCTGCACATCCTTTTCAGTTTGCATCCAACTAGACAGAAAATGCAGACAAGAAAACCCGGCTGCTTTGGAGGCGGAAGTACAAGCGTTGATTTTCGAGAATTCGCTAGACGGTGATGCTGTCATTTACACAGATGGGTCGGTCGTCCGACATGTGAGAAGCTCATGGGCTTTTACGGCTCAGGCCGGAGGGAGAATTGTGAAGGAGGACTCTGGTGCTTTTGCTGAGACCACATGTAGCCTGACTATGGAAGTCATGGCAGTAAGTAAAGCAATAACATGGCTCGAGACACAGACATTCACTAGGGCATGTTTCCTTAGCGACTCAATGAGCATGCTCAAGAGGATAGAGACGGGGTGGATCCGAAGAGAGTGGTTGCTGTCTCTGGAGCGGTCTCGGCTGGCAAAGATTAGTTTCATCTTCGTGCCAGGGCATGCGGGAGTACAAGGGAATGAGCGGGCTGACAAGCTCGCAGGTAAGGCTACTGTGGAGGGCGGACGCGCCATGGACCAGGCTGACATTCTGAATGCTCTACGAGAAGTAAGACTTTTGCGAGAACCAAGTGATGACTGTGAATCTACAACCATGGCCAGACTACGAGAACAGCAAATTAAAAGAGGGGTGGCCAAACAAGAACACTACGCAGGAAGCCAAAGAAGACTGATAAACCAACACAGAACTGGTGTCGTTAGCCGCTACACGCTGCGGGATTTGCTGAGGAGGGGATCCGAGCACTTATGGACTGAACGGTTCGATGTGCAATGACGATGATCTGTCGACTAACTAACTAACTACCTTCGTCAATGAGATTTCAGTCTTGCTATAAATGTGCCGCCTGAACTAGAAACGAGCGGAGCTAGATGATACCATGACATCTAGTTTTCTGAGCTAAGTATAACTCTCAGCAACAACACATCATTACACATAGGGACATATAGAATTGTTGTTAAGTGGAACAAATTAACATGTTCATATTTTAATGACATTCGAATGGATCATTTTTGTGAGAGAACACGAACACTGATTAAGCCTTTGTAACTTAGTTTAAAAAGGTGTTGGAGATTCTGTGTAATTGGACACCGGTAATGTTAATTCATATAGGTAACCAGGTCCATCACATTCACCCACCAACTTCACCATTAACAGGATCAATACAATTGAGAAGAAACTATACAAAACAGCGCTTTGTTGTTTGATGTTCTTATTTTTTGAATTGACATGTTGCCTTGAAGCCAGTTTGTTATGATAGTCAATGTGTAATTTGTGAAACAAAAGGAAGATCACTGTGGCCAGGTATTAAGAGAAAGGAGTTGAGACAGTTTCCTCCGGTTTATTCCAGTGAATCGCATTGGACTTCCTATACCCAGTGCATAGAGATAGCATCTTTATTCTTAACAAATATTAGAGATGGAGAATGATCTAATCATGCTTCACCTGATTCTCTTGGGGGCTAGAGCCATGTGCTAATTCTCTATCACAGGGGTACATTGTCTATTTATAAAACCTTGGGACCAAAATCCTCTAGAAAAACAATATTCAAATATACCATTTTATCCACCACGCACACTATCTCTCTATCTCAGTTTCTTCAAATCTATCTCTGTCTATCGATTTCTGCCTCTCGTTGTCCATCTCCATAAATACATTACAATGGCAATTTGCCGTCTTGACAGACGATAATTTGTTACATTGTGATTCAAAAAGGCTTAACTACAACCCGTGGAGACAGCGAATGTGACTGATATCTCCAATTCGCGCTGTAAATGTGTGTCCATAGTGGATGTATGTAAACACATGATCATTTTCACCATCATGTACCTTCTTAGGCCTCAAACGCTCAGTGTGACTTATCAGTAAACATTTTCTCCTTTGTCTTTATTTTATTTCTGATCTTTGCCCTCCATGCAACACGTTCAGCTGCGACTTACCCCCACTTTGCATTATCAATGCCTGTATCAATCATGTCCCGCTTACTGTCGTGTGTGTAAAGAATGAATGTCGTATTAGTTACTTGTTCTTCTTTACCACTTTAGTGTCGTCCCTGGAATGAAGGGAATCAACACCCACATTATTTTTAAATCCAATATCACTATCCTGGAGATAATCCAGCAGACTCCGTCCACACACTCCTTCAATCTGAAGACACCTTCCACTCACTCTTACTCACCCCTGGATTATGCCCCCTCTCATTCTTCCCAAACATAACATACTTGACAACTCTAGCTTCAACAAATAAAAAAACAAGACATTTATTAAAGCAAAGAGTATATGTAGGAGAAGTGTGTATGTGTGTATAAGGTGTAGAATGTGTGTCGAATATTCTAATGGTAGACCAGTGATTTAGAAGCAAAGTATGTAACATCATAGTGCTTAGCACACAACAGCACCATTTATTCCGGACAGTGAACCTCACCCAGAAGATGACAACTTTCTCCAATCACTCGAACAAACAGGATGCTGGTAATCCGATAGACACTGTTGATCTTGGTCTTCACCCTACCACACGGTGAAGTTACTCTGTTTCATAATGTTTGTTGAACTGATAATCTTCCAATTAACTGAAATGTCACTTGGGGAAAATCTAATGTTCATAAGTCTCTGATTATAACATTTTCCCCTCTTTTAGAACACAACCTATTAATGTTTGATTAGGTAGATTGTAGTATATATATATATATATATATATATATATATATATATATATATATATATATATATATATATATATATATATATATATAATATATATAAATATATGTCCTTGGTATGCGAGTTATTAATCTTCGGTGATGAAGCTTATCACTCATTAAACACAACACTTATGTTCATTAAATCCTGCTCAGCAGAAGCCAGGTTTCTGCGGTACAACTAGGTTCTGAGCCCCGTGTAAAACCCTCTCAGCAACCTCTGTCTTCTTTCCATGAGCCATCATTGTATAAAACTTTGAACTGCTTCTTCGTAATAAATCATCTCACACTCACGTGGAACACTCAAGGGGAACTGTAAATGGAACCTGTAGAGTAGATAACATCATGGTGAGGGCAACTCAATCCTGACCGTAATTAGGTGATTGTAGGCCAATAGCAGCACTCAGATCTATAACAGAGATCCGATCTCTGTCATACGGCCAAATCGCGCATCACAATGGTCTTATACATGGCAACACCAGGAAAGAATAAAGAAACGGGTAGAAACCCAGCAGATGCCCTACTGGAAGATCCTACCATTTCACATTCCCCTCCTCCCTCTCAACCATCCTTAATCTCTCTAATTATTATTCCACTACATTGTCCTCAACTCCCCGAGTAAAATGACAAGCACAAAACACAAGCTAGTTGAAGCCACACAATAGGATACCAGTGCCGACGCTCCTATGATACTTTCTAGCACCGCACTAATAGAACATTCTATCACTAATCATAAGACATTATATCACTGCACCTATAATACATTAGATCACCGCACAGCACTGTACTCTATTCCTCATCATACTCTTAAATTAGATATTATTAATAGCCTACCATATGCCTATTTTGGTTGCCACTCGAGAAACTATGCAATCAGATTGGATCTATGTCCGCGGAAAACTATCACCACTTAGACATTATAGTTTCACTCATGTAACGCAACTCAGAATAATGCCCCGATCCTAACACTTCAGAATGTTTTTCTCGACTCCTCCACCTGTTTACCGCACTGGGTTTTATATGGGTACTTGAGTGACGTCACCAAAAAGTCCAGACGCCAATCAGTCCAGAATCTGGCTTTGTCCCCCTGTTTCTAGACTAACCAGAGTCAATTCGCTGTCAAGTTCACTTTCATCTGGGAAATTCTTTGTCTCATACAACAAAGATCCTGGCTGTTTGTGAGCCAGAGACCTTTCCCCCATATGACAGAATCCTTCCGATCTCTGGCAGACATTCTGTCCATCACTTTCAAAGGCCGATTCCCGCCCTGCAGACAGATGACGCCAGTGCACGTCTCTCGAACAACAACCTGTCAACAAACTGTCAACCATGTGTAGACATCGTGACGTGACTCACTTTGATCTCATACAAAAAAGCCGACCAGGTGCAGACAGTTCCAACGACGTATTTTCTCAGTCTCTTCAACAACACAGGGTCTATTGTGTTTGCAGACCAATGTCGGGCTTGGTTGTCATTGATCGCAACTAACAAGTTTATTTAACTCGCGACACTTACACACATCTTTGCTGGGCAGAGCATTTCAGCAAAATCTTAAATGCAACTTCTTTCTTCAATGATGAAACCATCAACTGCCTTCCTCAAGTTCCCACCAATGAGACACTTGATGACCTGCCAACCATAGTGGAAGTAAACAAAGCCATCCAGCAACTCTCCAGCGGCAAGGCACCTGGTCCTGACTCCATCCCAGCAGAGATATACAAGGCAGGTGGGCCGGTCCTAATAGAGCAGCTTCACCAAGTCTTCACAAACATATGGATGAACGAGATCATGCCAAAAGATTTCAAGGACGCGTCAATAGTCCACCTTTACAAAATTAAAGGAAACCGCCAATCCTGTGACAACCACCGAGGCATCTCCTTGCTTTCAATTGCAGGGAAGATACTCACCAGAATTCTTCTCAATCGCCTCACAGCCCATCTCGATCAAGGTCTTCTTCCTGAGAGTCAATGTGGCTTCAGAAAAGAACGTGGAACTGTTGACATGATATTCGCTGCAAGGCAGCTGCAAGAGAAATGTCAGGAACAGAACTGCGAAATGTTCTCCACTTTCATTGACCTTACCAAGGCTTTTGATACAGTCAGCAGAGAAGGACTGTGGAAGATTATGGTAAAATATGGCTGTCCACGAATGTTTGTCAAAATAGTGCGGCTATTTCATGACGGCATGCAGGCAAGAGTACAGGAAAATGGTGAACTGTCTGAACCCTTTCCTGTCACCAATGGAGTGAAGCAAGGATGTGTCCTGGCACCAACACTGTTCAGCCTCATGTTTTCAACCATGTTGATGAATGCCTTCGAGAACAACGACATTGGAATAGACATCAACTACCGTATGGATGAAAAGTTATTCAATCTCAGATTTCTGAAAGCTAAAACCAAAATTAACAGCGACACCGTCAGAGAGCTCCTGTTTGCTGATGATTGCGCTCTATATGCCAACACAGAGGAGGACATGCAACATAATGTTTCAGCTTTCTCACATGCCTGTGCCAACTTTGGGCTCAATATCAACTTGGAGAAGACTGTTGTTATGTACCAGCCAGCTCCAGGAAGTAATCACACTGTGCTGAATATCAAAGTGAATGATCATAGACTAAGTGTTGTGGACAAATTCACTTATCTTGGCAGCACGTGGGTTCTAAGATGTCTGATAAGGCCTTTTTTGGCTCGAAATGTTCCTTGACAATGTGGACAAAGAATGCTTGACGTTTCTGGAGGAGGATTTCCTGCAGTGGTTTTTCTGTCCTGCCTTTTCTTAACAGCTCTTGCAGTCCTGGTTGCCTCACACATGACTGCACCCTTGTGTAATGATGCACGCCACGAATTTCGGTCTCTGGCTGCAGTCTCCCAGGTGTCATGATGAATTCCAAAAGCATTCAGAGAGATTTTCAGAGTGTCTTTAAAGCGTTTCCTCCTCTCGGTTCCTTCATAAATGGCAAATAACAGAGGGCCAAGTATAGACCCCTGAGGTACTCCAGTATTAATGGTAATGGCTTGGGATAGAGATTTATTGTGTGAAAATATTTGTTTTCTGTCTAATAAAAATGAGTTTATTAATGTCACTATATTAAAGCTTACTTTTATTGTTTCTAGTTTTTTAATTAAGATTGTATGATCTATCATTTCGAAAGTCTATAAACATCGTTCCACATAGAGTATTGTTGTTAATATTTTGATGCCAGTTTTCTATCATGTTTGTTAGGGCCGTATGGCAGGAATATGTTATCCAAAATCCTGACTGACTGTCAGCTATCAGCGTGTGGCGAACTAAGTGCACTAGTGTTGTTTTGTGGATGTGCTTTTCTAGCGGTTTGGATAAAGAGGATAATATGGAAATTGGCCTGTAATTACTCATGATACAATCGTCTAATGAACCAGCTTTTAAATGAGGATATACTTTAGCAATTTTAAAGGCCGATGGGAAGTGACCTTTGGTGAGACAGTGGAGTCATTGATTGCATATAACAGTTAGTGACTCGTAGATCGCGGTACAGCACAGCGAAGGATCCGATTACTGATTTCATCTAGTCCTGATGAGTTATTGTTCTTTAGGTTACTGAGATAAGTAAATACTGCAGTGGTCGTCATTAGCAGTATGTTTTTGGGAATGTCTCCATAGCATTTGCTCTCACAGATTGATGATAATAAAGATATGTCATGAGACACATCTGGTATTGCAGCCTTCAGTTGGTTTATGTCAGACTGAAAGAAACTACTGAATTGATCACATGTAATCTGATTTGATGGTAACGATTATGATGATTTGTGTTTGTTTGTCAAGGTATTAATTGCTTTGCATATATCTTTAGTGTTGGTTTTATCTATTATTAAGTTCTTAAAATAGTTATTATTTTCCTTTCGAATAACATATTGAACTTTATTTCTCAGACTACGGTACATAGTTAGATCTCTATTTTTATGTGCTCTGTCCCGGTCTCTCATAAGTTCAACTACCTCCTGTGTGATCCACGGGGGCTTAATGTGATGTTTAACACGAACTTCCTTAAATGGAACATGCTTATCAAATACGCTTAGAAAGGTCTTCAGCCAGTGGTCCAGAGCATCATCTGGGTCAGGAAGCTGGTAAACATAGTCCAGAAATGAGTTGAGCAAGTCTTGTAAAAAGGCATCTTGATTGAAGTTTTTATAATTTCTATATTTTCTACGTATATGTTTGTGTTTCGGAGTTTTGGTACCCCTTTTCGACCACCTGCAACACACAGGGTAGTGATCGCTCTTTGCATTAATAGGTACAGTACATTCTGTGATGTTGTCAGCACACGTAGTATAGATATGATCTATAAGTGTTGCAGATGATTTTGTTATTCAAGTGGCTTGTTTGACTAACTCTTGGAAGTTATATGACTCTATTATGACTCTATTGTTTATGAGTGGTCTGCTCTCTTCTGGCCTATTGCTACTTGATGTGGCGGGAGTATGTCGTCTGGCTTGAGTTTTAGGTGGTGTAGCTAAAAGTGTTATACGCGATCCAATATTGGATGTAGCTTGTGTCTGTTCTGGGTATTTGATATTTTTGGCCAGCAAGCTGGTGCCCAATAGACAAATGTACTTGATCCTTATAAAGTCGCTTTTTAGGTGCTCCAGACTGTGAAGTAAACACCGGTGTGTTGTTGATGAACTGTATGTTGTTGTGAGAACAAAACATTTGCAATATGCAGTTATTTATTTCAGCTAGACGACGCTGGAATCCATAACTCGGTGATATGATGGAGGAGAAGAAAATGGACGAGTTAGGAAAGTGTGACGTAATCCGTTCAAAAGCGCCAGCAGTTGAGATGCTGTGATTTGCTGGTTGTTCTTGGTGTCATTAATACCACTATGAACGCTTGCCTTTTTAAAGTTCCGATTTACACCCAACCTCCTAATCTTGCCTGTTAGCCGGTCAACATCAGCCCCAAGCAATGGGATTATGGAAACAATGTCTTTGTCTGAAGTGGCCATCCGGTCGCTGTATACACCTTTCATTAGAGAGTCGCCTATTATAATGTGTGTACTGTCGGGTCGTGCTGTCTGCAAATGTTTGTTGTCAGTACGCCTTGCCCGTTGTTTCTCCCATTTTGCAGCAGTCTGTACGTCTCCATGTGACTCTCCCTGTGTTTCCTGGAGGCGTGTGTTGTGTGTTGGCAGTGCACTATAGCAGTGTACGTTTGCTGACGAATTTTCTTGAAGCACTTCGAATCTGTTGCTTATTTTTACACCTATGGGATATACTGCTTGTAGCGTTTTATCTTCCTCTGCACGATGAGGTTTTTTCGCGTCTTGTTTAGTTATTTGTGTTTGGTGAAACTGGGCTTCTAGATTCTCCGAAGTTGATACAGCTGCTTGGGAATTACACGCTTGTTCAGTTGGGTTGGTGATGGACTCGTGCTGTAAAGTTTCTATTGTTTTTCTTAGTAACAGATTTTCCTCTCTCAGGGGCGTGATTTCAACTTTGAGAGCAATGCAGTCACTGCTGGTCTTGCTATTAGCGTCAATGTTCGCTGGAACAGTAGCAGTGAGCGCCTTTAAGGATTGTTCTATTACCTCAATGCGCCTATGACAATCGCACGATTGTCCATTGATAGTTGGCGTGTTATCTAAGGCTGGTATTTCTTCTGCTACTCTTACGTTGGTCTCTACGTTGTTTTGGAGATACTCCATTGGATATTCAATGTCCAAGAGCACTGGTGGGGTAGCTGGCATCGTGTTGATGTTATTGTCCTGTTCATTCATTTTATGTGTTAGTTGAAAAACATTGCCTGCTGTGATATTCACAGCTGTAGTTGTAGGCTGTGTAGATTCTGATTCCTCACTCGAGACGAGCATGCTGATGATATCTTGTGTCTTTGATATGTCTCTACTCGTGAATGTATGTATTGAGTTCTCCAGCTCGACAAAGTCTAATTTTAGCAAAGAGTTAATGTTTTCAACGCTGCTCTGAGCTAATAATTTGTTCTTCGACTGATACAAGTGTATTGTAAGGACTGGCGTCGTAAACAGGTCTTCCACGTAGGCCCCGCTCCTATCTTGTCTGTGTTGAATTCGATCAGGCTTGTAATAAGTGATGAGGCATGTTCGAAATGCCTCATAATGGAATGCACTGTTAAAGGATACTGTAACACATTGGCCAGAATTGGTGTGTTGGACGACTCTGCCGACTGGGTTCACACACCTGGCTAGCTTGGTCTTCACTGCCTTCTCTTTGTTTAGTGTGCATGTTTTGTTCACGGTCGATCGTAAACCGGATCTTGTTTTAACACCAGTCACCTCCAGAGAGGCCTCTCCTATCGATGACATTACTGCATCATGTTATCAAATCCGTTTGAAGAATGCAGCGAACTCATTGTAGTCTAGACGTGCCGCGGGCAATCTGAAGGCATGTGTTGGTTTGTTTTGATAATTGAGGCAAGAACACAGATCTGATCAGGGACTTGCAATAATGTGTGCTTGGCGACTTACCACGCGCTAGTCACGTATGGTTTAATCACACGTTGTCGTTAATCGATAATTGGTAGATTTAAAAATTGAATGGCCTTACCGTCCACTTACCAAAGAAATCCTCATTTCACTAAATAACAGTCACATAAACTTAAGATATTAATTCGTAATAGATCTAGTTTTAGAACGAACACAATGATATACATCTCGACTGAAATAGGCAAATCTTTGATAAATTCTATAACAATTGGGAGAGCTTGTGAAAATACGTCCGCTCGTAACCGGAAGTTTGAATCATATCCTGGACTGCCACTGAAGGCATATACCTATACAAGATCTGATGGCAAACTTCTTAACCCATCAAAACTCAAGGCAAAGACCAAAATAAGATCAAGATGCATAAGAGAACTACATTTTGCAGATGATGCAGCACTGGCTACCCATGCAGCAGAAGATCTCCAACGGCGCATAGATCGTTTTGCAGCCGCTTGCAAAGACTTTGGGCTCACCATCAGCTTAAATAAAACACAGGTGATAGAACAAGATGCTGGTGCGCCTCCGTCAATCAAAATTTCTAATTACGAATTGAAGGTCTCCTCGAGTTTGTGTATTTAGGGTCTATAATATCAGATAATCTTTCATTAGAGACATAAATCAACAGACACATTGAAAAGGCAGCCACAACATTTTCCATGCTAACTAAAAGTGTTCGGGAGAATAATAGACTCACAGAGCGTACAAAAGTTCAAGTATATAAAGCTTGTGTTGTTGGCACCCTACTCTATGGATCTGAATCATGGACCATGTACTCACGACAGGCAAGAAAGTTTAATTCCTTCCATATGAGATGTCTGAGACGTATCCTGGGCATATCATGGAAAGACCACATAACAAACAAACATGTGCTTGAAAGAGCAGATATTACCACAGTGCACACCCTCCTCAAGCAGAGACGCCTCCGGTGACTAGGCCACGTTATCTCGAATGGAGGAAGAACGTATTCCAAAAGACCTCTTATACTGAGAATCAGCCACAGGAAAGAGGCCAACCGGAAGACCCCAAATGCGATATAGGATGTGTGTAAACAAGATATGAAAACCCTTGGCATAGATCCAGACACGTAGGAAAGAGTTGCAACAGACAGATGTTCCTGGAGAAGAGATGTACGAAACGGACTGGTGCTCTTTGAGCGCAATCTGATCCAACAAACTGAGGATAGGCGGCACAGGCATAAAACGCAGTCACTTACTTCGGGACCTGCCTCGTTTTACAGATGCGGGAACTGTGACAGAGATTGTCACTCTCGCAGTGGACTATACAGTCACCAACGTTGCTGCCATGTACCTCCCCAGCGGCACAACTCTATAGTCCTTCAGGACTGAAAGAGGCCTACTACTACAGTGAAAGCGTCTTCAAGCTGTTATTGCAACTCAAGGCACTTATCAGGATTGTGAGTGTTAATAATATTAATCCTGGAGCTAGATGTGTGTTTAGCTGTGTAGATCTCTTTTGTCTCAATCTAACCGTTGCAACACCCACAGAATGTTCCGTATCGCAGTCAGCACTGTGGTAACTTCGAGTTAATGATATTTAGTTCAGATGTTGTCTCCGTGTGATGATGTAAGTCCAGCTGATGCCAGTGGCCGGATGTTGGATGTTTCCCTGTGACCTTATGCAGCTCTTGTGTTTTAAAAAAGGAGTTTGTAATACATAGGTCAATTCTGGTGCAATGCTCCAGCAGCCTTAGCCCATTCTCATTCATGCGACCGATGTTGTATTTTCCAAGGCACAATGGCCATAAACTCGAGCCTTGAAATCACTGATCATATAAATGTAGTCAGATTTTGATCTGCCTTGATCACAGAGACTAACTCCTCATAGAACAAATCCTTCACATCATTTCAGGAAGTGAGATTTTGTGCATAAGCAGTGACAGGATGGAAAAACCACAAGAGCTTGTCATGCGCAGGGATAATAGTCTTTCATTCCCTCCAGTTGGAATTTCAATCATTCCCAGTAGCGAATTCTTCACTGCAAAGCCCACACCATGGTGCATTTTTTTTCTGCCTGCCCTCTATCATCCATAAAGAGTTGTAGTTGTTTTCCCTGAGATGACCCTTCCTCGGCGATGCTAGTCTCCTGCAGGCCAGCAATATCAATGTTAAGACGACTGAGTTCGACATCAATAGCAGCCATTTTTCTCACATCGTCAATATTCGTCAGGTCAGTAGAACATCCTGGACACATAGTTCTTACGTTCCAGGTTGCATGCCGTTGCTTGAAGTTTCTAGTTTTCATTGTATTAAACCTGGTGCAGTGGTTATACAGTCAGGATTCAGATTGTGTCCTCCCCAAGTACCCATTGAAGCAGGCACGCTGTGGCGAATCAGCACCCAATTCCCCGTGGGCTGCCTAGCATGAGGCGGTCGGTAGCTGATCAGTGACACCTGGTTGTGTCTCACACCGTCAGAGACAAACCGTGGCGCCCCAAGACGACACCAGTTAAAAAGGACTTATAACCCGTAACTGTTACCTCTCGCTTTGATTCCGAGACCGGTTACGACCAGGGATGGAATTATAGCTATTCATAGCACAAAGCCTGGGCTAAATTATAGAGGCCAATAGTTTTCCATGCAGCATGAACATTCTCTCGGCCTGCCTAGTTCACTCCAGAGGAAAGGTACACCAATAAATTTAGAACAAACAAGCTACAGAAGCTGCTGAATCAGCAAAGCAAAGCTCTAACTGTCCGCCTGTCGGAGCTTCGATCCTTCGAACCACTAATTATTAGTTCCAAGATAAGGCTTGTACCCTCCCAATTCCTCTCTTCCGCCCTAAGCCGTTGGCACAATGCGGGGTGTCGGGTTTGGTAAGCGCCGCCCAACGTTCGGCGCTAACAGAAATCAGGTAGTATGTAACAGAAGTGGGGGTATTAGTAGTATTTAGGTGGGAAACGGCTACAGCACGATTGAGCATCGAGGTGGAATGAGAGGAGAGATGCTCAAGTCGTGACGTAGTGGGTTGTCAGGGGAGTGAAACATCCAAGGACAGAACGGTGAGGACGCCATGTTAGGTCCAGCTGTCATCAAGACGAATAAACCATATTTATAAAGAACCAATTGAGTCAAGTCATCTTGTATGAGTTCGCTTTGTTACAATAGCGAAATGGCGCCAAAGAGCCAGGATACTTAGTTGGAGATTGTCGCGGCGGGAGTCATAACAAACCACTATCTACGTCGACACCTTGAAGAAACTCGAAGGGGCAGCTTCAAAATGTAAAAGGTCCTTGTTCTCCTCAAACCAATTGTCCGGAAACAGAGTTATTTCAGCACGATTCTACACGCAAGTTGAACGTAAACCAAAGAACTTGGAAAGATGGCCAATATTGTAGGTGAGAAGTACAGCCCTCCTATCAAAATTTTCAACTGTACAGACGGTACTTGTCAAGAAAGGCATGAAGACTAGTTTGATATAAGGAGTGCGGTGCCTGCGAGTGTCATCATTTTGCTGAAAGTCGAGCCAGTTTGATGCAACGGGCAAGAATTTTACTGAAGGTCGGTCCTGGGTCATCATGCTACTGAAAAATTGTTTCAGGTGAGCAAGAATTTTCAAATAACTCCATCAAGTTGAGCCCTTGCCTTCAATCAAAGTTGCAAAGGTTAATTAAAGACTTTAAGATTTACTCGCCTCCAACCAAAATTTCAGAGGTTACTCAAAAGAAACAAAAACTTTAAGACTTACGTGACTACAATTCAAAATTTTTCCATGTTGAGTTCGGACAACTTATATCATCAAGTCAAAAATAATGGAAATGACCATTAACAATCAGGACAGCAGATAAATACCTCGTTCTTTCATTGAGTGACCTATATTTTTTTGGACGCAGTCAGACTATCTTTGGGCTCCACTGCATATGAGAGCCGCTAGCTGATCATTTTATCGTGCCCTATCGAGGCCTGTGAAGTTTTGTCGTGCCCTATCAAGGCCTGTGAAGTTTTGTCGCGCCCTATCGAGGCCTGTGAAGTTTTGTCGTGCCCTATCGAGGCCTGTGAAGTTTTGTCGTGCCCTATCGAGGCCTGTGAAGTTTTGTCGTGCCCTATCGAGGCCTGTGAAGTTTTGTCGTGCCCTATCGAGGCCTGTGAAGTTTTGTCGTGCCCTATCGAGGCCTGTGAAGTTTTGTCGTGCCCTATCGAGGCTTGTGAAGTTTTGTCGTGCCCTATCGAGGTCTGTGGAGTACAGTCGTGCCTATCGAGCCCAGTTGAGCATTTTTGATCCTTACTTTGTCGATCTTGGTTCAAGTACTCGAGTACCGGGTTTCTCAAACTCAGTAGACAGAGACATAGACGCCAAGGACTTCATTTTTGATTGGAAAGATAACCTCAACAAGAAAAGGGTAACATATTTGATATTAGATAGAAAATAATTGAATTTCAGGAGGACGATAACATCCTTTAGTTAATTAATTTAGAAATTAATAAGAATTGATTGTTTGCTTGTACAAGTAGAAATATTTTAACATGACAGAACAGGATTCAGTAGCACAAGTTTTATCGGGAGTGGGAACAGCGGTAGATAGACTTCATACGGTCATAAAACAACAGGGAATGACAACTGAAATTGTTAAGTTTAGTGGACAGGCCAGGGAGTTTAAGAAATGGATAACTTCCATAGAAAAATATGCGTATTTAGTATCTGCATCAGATGAAGAGAAAATGAGACTTGCATATCAGGCAGCCACAGAACCGGTTTCACAGCATATTAGAAGAAAGTTAGAGGCTAGAGTGGATGAAACATGGGAGCAGTTCAAAACCGACCTGGCACACAAGTACGCAGAAATAACGGATCCACAACATGCGTTTTCGGTATTGAGACAGTCTAAACAAAATAGTGGAGAGACGGTACAGTTGTTCAGCGATAGGTTGATTAACCTGGCTGAAGAGGCATTCTTGGGACAGAATGTACAAGGAGAAGAGGTGGAGAGGATGTTAGTAGGCATTTTTGTAGATGGCATAAAATCCGATGGTTTGAAGTTTAAGCTGATGAGAGAAAACCCCGAGAGGTTGTCACAAGCTGTAGATATTGCAGTACAAGAGGAGAACCTGAGACGTAGATTTAGATTGAGAACAGGACGGGAAATAGGAACTACTCGAGAAGATAGAATAGAGGAACCTATGGAAATAGGACAAACAAGGTTCAGATGGAATAGGAGAGGAGGTGTACAGACGTTACAAGGCAGTAATAGAAATGAATACAATGAAGGAAGACAAATGAGGTATCCTACCAGTGAGACAGGGCGAAAAACAAATAACACAAATGTAGTCTGCTGGGGTTGTGGTCAACGCGGACACGTTTTTCGTTTTTGTGGTAACAGGAATGTCCAGTCGAATACACAGAGTGGAAGTGGCAATAGGTTAAATAGGAATGTTGAAGATAGACACAGAAATTTTACAGGTACAAGAACGCAGGGAAACGGACGCCCTACCTACTAAATAAGACCTATGGTAGGAGGGAAAATAATAAGGTCTCAAGGTTTAAAGAATATGTTAATAACAGGTATAGTAGAACGAACAGAGAATACTTTCAACTAGATGAAGTCAAACAGTTTACGGAAAATAAAACAGATTATAGCTCTTGTATAGTAGAAATAGGAAAGTATAGAATTCGTACATTAATTGATTCGGGAGCTCAGGTTAGTGTGGTAAAAGAAAGTTTTCTATACAAAATAGTGAGAAATTGTAGAATATTTAAGAGTCATAATAATCTACACTCTGTTACGGGACAGAATTTACAAGTAATTGGACAAACAATGATAAATTTTAAGCTAGGTGGGATCAACGTAAGACATCTTTTTCATGTAGTGAAAGATTTAAATAGAAACATGCTGATAGGAAGAGATTTTTTAATAAAAAATGGAGTAAGACTTTTCTTTGATTTACATAAATTAAAATTCAGGGACGTCTATGTAGATATGGAAGAGGACATGCATATATCAGCACTAGGTTAGAGTTAAAATGTCCACGACGTTAAAACCACAGTCGGTTAATTTGATACAAGCAAAGCTGAAGAGAAACCCGTATTATGTGGCAGGAAACACAGTCAGAATCACTGAGTTGCAAGAGGAAGTAATTGATGAGCCGGGTTTGGAAGTTCCAGATGGAATAATAGCGTTGGATAAACACTTAACCTTTCCAGTGATGATTATCAACAACACAGGTAGAGAAATCAAGTTATACAGAGGATGTGTAATAGCCAAACTAGAACATAACATTAGTGACATATTGGCAACGGATAGAGGAGAAATGTCGAGAACAAGTTATTCAGAAACTTCTAGTGAAAGACTTAATAACAGACGCGGACGCGGAAGAAGAGGGAACGTACAAATGGATGAATTGATCCATCCATCCAGAAGAAATACAGCCCAAATACATTCACTAGACAAAATGACAAGAGAACAAGAATTGTTGGCACAGTTAAAAGCTCCGCCAGAAAATAAGGAAGTATTAGAACAACTTATAAGGCAAAATCAAGATGTATTTGCAATTAATGATTTGGAATTGGGTAAAACGACAACAGTTACAATGGAAATAGATACGGGAGATCATCCACCAATTAGTTTAAAACCATATAGAACTCCATTGAGAAATAGAGAAATTGTGGAAAAGGCAATAGAAGATATGTTGAAAGCAGGAATAATAACAAGATCGAAGTCGGAATGGTCATCTCCGGTCGTCATCGTAGCCAAACCTGATGGTTCGAGTCGCTTCTGCTGCGACTACAGGGCGTTGAACAAAATCACTAAGAATGTAGCGTACCCACTGCCAGTAATTGATGATATCTTGGGGCTGCTTAATGGTTCTACATTCTTCACGACGTTAGACGCAAGATCAGGGTTCTGGTGTATACCTATGTCGAAGGACGCTCAAAATAAGAGTGCTTTCTGTACCCATATGGGCTCTTACGAATTTTTACGAATGCCTTTTGGGGTCAAAACTGCGCCGTCTCACTACATGCTCTTAATAAATGAAGTATTAGAAGGTATGCAAAGGTTTGCACTAGCCTATATAGACGATATTCTGATTTTTACGACAGGAGATGTGGATGATCATTTAAAACATATTAGATTAGTATTCGATAGATTAAGAGTACATGACGTTAAATTGAAGCTTAGTAAGTGCCAGTTTTTAAAGACAGAAACAAAATATTTGGGTTATATTATAAATAGAGACGGAATTAAACCAGACCAGGACAAGATAAAGGTTATTAAAGAGTTACCTCCTCCAACTAATGTTAAGGAAGTGCGTGCGTTTATAGGAACTTGTGCGTATTATAGGCGGTTTGTCCCAGCGTTTTCAAAGATAGCAGAACCTATTACAAATTTAACAGGCAAATACGCTAGATTTAAGTGGGATGATGAGTGTCAAAAAGCGTTCGAGTATTTAAAAAACAGCTTAACACTGGTACCACTATTGACGCATCCAGACTTGAATAAACAGTTAATACTGTACACAGATGCTTCAGACAATGCAATAGGAGCATGTTTGGTTCAACCATATGAAGGAAAAGAGTCTGGAATACCAGGGGTTAAAAATGAAAGGCCAATTTACTTTTTATCTCATAAACTTAGCAAATCTCAACGCAAATGGACGACTATTGAAAAAGAAGCTTACGCTATTCATTATGCTCTTCAGAAACTAAATTACTACTTACATAACGCAAATTTTGTTATTAGAACTGACCATATGCCTTTAAAGTCTCTTTTAGAAGCTCCAGTACAGAACAGGAAAATACAAACCTGGGCGTTGAATCTACAAGGGTACAATGCCAGAGTTGAATATATTCCAGGTAGGATTAACACGTGTGCTGACTTATTATCTAGAATCCCCTACCCACAGTCGTCAGGTGACACAGAAGATGAAGGAGAACCAGAGATTGACGATCGAAACTGGCAAGTAAATATTTTAGATTCTGCCATAATAAATGGAGAAGACTTTGAGAGTTTACCATCGGATCAGGAGGCTGAACATAGAGGGGAAGAAGACCCACATTTAGCACAGTTTAGTATGAAAGAAGAACAGGATTTAGATCCAAAAGTCTTACAAATAAAACAGAAGTTAAAAGAAAGGGAAGAGAACAAATATAAGAAAAAGTATTTAGTGTTACAAGAGGACGAGCAGTTATATTATATGTGTGAAAAGAATGAACAGCTAAGGAAATATGTTCCAAAACATTTGGAAAGTGAAGTTTTAAAAGCATATCATGATGAGAATGGTCATCTCGGTCGGGATAAATTGGTGAAAGCACTTACGAGTAAATATTATTGGCCGAATTTATTTAAGTCTGCTTGTAGGTATGTAGACACCTGTGAAAGATGCAGATTAAGGAATATGAAAGCAATTAAGTGTCCATTACAAGATACAGATATTCCTCAGTTCCCAATGCAAAAGATTAGTTTAGATATATCGGGTCCTCACCCTAGAACGTTGTCAGGAAACGTGTATTTAATTCATATAGTAGACATCTACAGTCTTTGGCCGGAAGTTTATGCAATCCCAGATAAGAGCGCAGATACTGTCATTAATATTTTTTTACAAGAGTTCGTACCAAGATTTAGTTGCCCACAAAGTATACTTACGGATAATGGTAGGGAATTTGTAAATAAAAAATTCGAAAAGTTATTAAAAGATTTGAATATAAAACATATAAAGACCTCATATTATAGACCTTCTTCAAATGCTAGGAACGAGCGTCAACATAGGACATTGTATGATATCATAGCAAAGATTGTTGATGAACATGAAAAAGATTGGGATCTATTCTTAGGACCTGCCCTTAGCGCAATTCGCACAAATCAAAATGAGAGCACGGGGTTTTCGCCATTCTATTTAATACACGGGAGAGAACCAATACTACCTATAGATAATCTATTAAAACCAAGACGGAAATATATGGGGGAAGAATTTCAAGAGACAATAATACAAGAAATGCATAAAGCACACGTAAGATTAAAGAATAATATAATTAAAGCTAGGGAAAGACAGAAAAAGTACAAAAATGTAAATACAAAATTACAGGAGTTTAAAGTAGGTGATAGAGTTTATTACAAGAAGCATAGAAGAAACTCTAAGTTTGATGCTCGTTGGATCCCAGGTTATTACGTTTTGGAAAAACTAGGTAATGTATCGTATACTATCAAGAACCAGGTCACAGGACATGTGGCAAGGGCACACGTTGAACACTTAAGAAGAGACGAGGATGAGATGGAAAATAATAATTATAATAATAATTATTATTCAGACACAAGATATTTAGATGAACAAGTCGTCAGAGGAGCTACAGTAACCCCAAGTTTTAGAAAAGATCCAGCACAAAATCAGTTACTAGAAACTCCAGTTTACGAAGATACTCAAGAACAGACGATACCGAAAACAATAGAAGAAGAAAATGTGAATGAAAGTCATTATGATAGTATGGAAGAGGAAATAGGTGCTCCATTTAAGAATACTAGACAAGCAACGAAAAGAAGAATGGATAGACAAAGAGATAGAGAAGTGAAAAGACAGAGGAGAATTAGAGATTATTCAACAAGCGGTGAAGAGATGCCTTTACTAGAAAGGTCCTTAAGAAATAATGATAGACAGATTAGATGGGATATTGAACGGAAGAGATTAGCGGCTGCTAACGAGAGACAAACAGATGAAGAAGAAGAAATGGATGAGAAGTCAGAGTCAATTAGTAGTATGGAAGAAGATGATAGATTATACGGAGAGGAGGATATTGATGTAGAGATAGCATTGATACAGAGAAACTTGGAGTTGTTGAAGAAGTGGAAACGGAAGAGATAAATTGATGGAGAATATTGCAGATAGCAAGATATAAGTTGCAGGCTTTAAGGAAAGTGATACTTGATGAAGTGTGTAAGATGGTGGAAATGGAAAAGGCTTCTCTTGGTATTTTTATAAATGATATGGAGGAGTAGTGAAGCAATGGAGATAGGTTTGATTGAGGCATATATATATTTTATTTTTTCTCTCGCTGACGGAATTGCTAGAGGATATTATATTTTGGCTTCTTATTAGATAGATAAGTTAGCCAATGGTACAGCAGGTAGATAGATGCTAAGAAAATAGTGGTGTGTGAAAAATAATTAAGTAGTACATGGGGGGTATATAATATGGTCATTGTTAGTTAAAGACTTTCATGAAAAGAACAGATATTGTTGTAAGTTAGAATGTGTTCTGTAAATAACAGATATAGATATATATATAGACCTGGCAATGAATTGTTTCAGTTTCTCGCTTATAAAAACAATGGAGTGACTTGAGTGAATAGATATGACTTACGTTGATTCGTATAGGAGGAAAATTTTGCTTGGTTACTTTAAGTAGCTAATTCTATGTGAATTATAATTTTTTTGAAGACCTTCTCTTTAGCGAGAAGACACTTGTTTTATTGAGTCTGAGGTTGAAATACCTCATATATAATATGTTTTTTTTTTGTTTGATTTAATCCTATGAAATGATTGTTATAATTTGATTTTGGAATTTTAGAGTTGTTGTGTTCATAAAATACAAACTATTGGTCCATAAAAGAGACCAGTGGTGTTAGGTAGATTAGAATACATGTTATATTGTTTTAAAATGTATTTTTCTTTGATTGAGTTGGGGGGTATAATATTTGGTTTTGATTTTGTTTAATTAAGTGGTTTTGTGTATTAGATTACCTCGTTATATAATTAATTAAGGAAATTTAATTTTTTTTTGAATAAGTTATGGTGTTGGCTGGAATAAGGAAAATAGATGAGGGCTAATAGAGGGACACATACTGGGCGCTAATAGAGATACATATAGTTGGTCGGCATGAAGAGGTTCTTAGGGATATAAAATCTTAGAAAATAAAATAGGAGCTGCGTAAAGTCAGCATTATATGAAGAAAAAGGAAGAGAAAACTGTGGATGGCAGCATATAGGTGAGTATAATTATATGGTTGGATAAAGAAACAAATAATGGGATGTGAGGGGGCAAGAAATAGGTGCTGTGAAAAACCAGCGTTAATTAAATTGATAATGTTCATAGGATATGAACATTGGCTCGTGGTAAAAGGTGAGGTGACGGAAATATAGACAAGATTGTGGATGGCAATATAAATGTTATATATATAAATGTTGAGAAAACTTATGTCAACTTGATTTATAGAGAACAAAGATCTATTTTCATAAGACGTATTTTAAAAAAATTGTTGTACAAATTTTTTTATTGGCAAGGGAGGCAAATGTGGTTGTGTGGAATATGCATTACTTTATGTAAATGTGGTCATCTTGACTATTTATTCTTTTCACTGGGTGCGCACCCCTTCTTTACTTTTTCTAAATACGTTGTTTCTACGTTGTTCTGGTTGTCTTGTGTTGTGAAAGAGCGAGGGATTTCATAATGCCATGTGTACAATAACGATTATACGAGCTATTCTTCTTATGATATGTATATTTGATACAGGAACTTGAGGAGCCAAGAAAGGACCAGAAATATATAGTAGATGGCTATATAGTTTGGAGAAATAGATTGGGTTGCTTAACATAAAGTGGTTTAGGGAGATTAGGGAAATGTAAGAACTAAAGAAAGGGGAGAAGGAGTGTTTAGTTTAAAAGAGTTACCATACGTGGTATGATGTATGGTACAAAGTAGAATCGAAGAAGAAGTATATAGTGGGTTACTAGCTGACAATATAACAGGGAGAGGAGTTAAAAGATATATTATTTACTCAAAATTGAGTTAGTATAGGGAAGATTAAAGGAAATGTGCGAGGTAAGGAAAAAGAGGGAATAGAGTAAGAGAGTTGGGAGTAAAGAATTTTTCCTTTACAGGAAAAATTCTTTAGAAAAACATAGGGAGGTGTAACAGAAGTGGGGGTATTAGTAGTATTTAGGTGGGAAACGGCTACAGCACGATTGAGCATCGGGGTGGAATGAGAGGAGAGATGCTCAAGTCGTGACGTAGGGGGTTGTCAGGGACGAGAAAAACATCCAAGGACAGAACGGTGAGGACGCCATGTTAGGTCCAGCTGTCATCAAGACGAATAAACCATATTTATAAAGAACCAATTGAGTCAAGTCATCTTGTATGAGTTCGCTTTGTTACAATTACCGTCTACTGCCATACGGTAGCTTAGTCATATATCTGACTGAGACCTGACATATTCCCTCTCCATGCGTATGTCTACATCTCTTTTTTATCTCTCTGTAATTATTTCTTCACCTCTCTATCTCTTACTCCCTGTGTAACTATATAATATTGACATCGGTGCGCGAAAGCGAACTGCCCGCTTGGAGGCGACAATAAAGGCGTAAGGCCGGAGAAGACGCTGGATTTTAACAGTCGAAGGTGCTAGAATCTGTGTGACGGCACGAAGAGCCGGGTGCACAATGGTCTCCTTCTCCAAAGGGTGGGTTGGGATCCCCCACAGTTCGCAGCGCTGTGACAAGCACGAAGACAACGCAATATTTCGATACAATGTTCGAACTCACGGCAATATAAAAACACACGGAGCCATAACAGGGTGGCCCGTCTGTAGAGGGTGTCAGGACGGTAAATCGCCGACAGTTTCCGGGAAGTGGGGCGACATCTGACGGTCAGAAAACTCCTGTCGTGCTTGCTCCACAGCGACGTGTTTATCACTTATGACCATCTCGTCTATTGTTTCCCACAATCGTAGGTTGTACTATCAATCACGTGACTTGATCACATTGTGGTATTTCAGAGTGCCAGCAGCCATGTTGGACGCATGTGAATGTGGACAGCAGCGCTCTAAACCGTTCACTGGGTGTACCGCGCTAGAAGCATTGGCCACGTGATGACCTCGAACAGCAACCGTTTTAAAGACAAGGACATTATTCGTCTGGAATCTGAGGGCGATCTTCGTAGCTGCAGGACATGAATGGATGTTCGTCCATCACGAATGACGAGGACCATTCATTCATTTCATCTTTTGATTTGATGAGGAACGAATGACTTGCGCTTTAGTTTGGATTATAGCGAGGTAGTGGTCGCGTAACTCCATTGATCTCGCTCTCTCGTCTGCGTCCATCTGGTTCCAGTGGGGAGTATGGCAAGACGACTGGAGGAGGACACAGATGCAGTGGACGTTAGGCTGCCACGGCCAGTTATCCCTGTATATATTGGCTCTCAAGAGCTTCGTGCAAACGGCTCTTTCGTCAATTCCTTTAATTTTCAGTTTTAAGAAAAGCGAATGAGCATATGACTACTGATAGGATCAACCAGATATCCATCGGATAGACGGACTGTCCGCCAGAACAGACCACACACACATGCGATTAGCGAGATTCTACCACAAAAGATGTTGCTCGTCTAAGTTGCGAACAAATCTGCCGATTTACAGCCGAGCCTCAGCAGTTCCCAATGCATATGACTGCTGGCAGGACACACGCACACGCACGCCAAGAATAGAATCGCTAAAGCGCGTCCTCCCGGTACAAGGTGATACATGCAAAACCACAGGACGCCTACCGACGAGCTTTCAAGCTACGCCTACAGGACTAACCGAAAAAAAAATGCTATACCAGTTTATTGACTGCAGGCCCACTACTCATCGAGAGAGAATGGGCGCTTATCGAGACTTTGTCGAACGGTCGTACAAATGTGCTCTTTTGCCCGCTCAAACCACGACCCTGGCTGCACGATGCGGTTACATTCTCGAAACGCCTGCCTTGCTAACTTGCACTTGGCTGGAAGATCCCATTTTGGTGTCACCTCACTACAGCCACCCGAGACAACGAACGCTAGACGCGGAACTGATCTTGCCAACAAGACCAGCCCTCACAGGACCTGAATATGGTCATGGTGAAGTAGCTTCCTCCATTGTTGTAGATCACCTTTGTATAGTTTGAATTTGTGGGGATTTGAGTTGCCAGGTTGTGGTGCCAGTCTTACATTCTAGTGATGCCGCCAAAGCGGGAATATTATCTGTGAACCTACTGGTAGTTTTGCCTTCCGGAACACGCTTACAACACACACACTCGCGCGAGCACACACACACATACACACAAACACGCTCTCACACACACACTCACAATATGACCAGGAAGCTTGACGGATGAATGAAAGACACCCACACATCCACACGCACATACCCACACACAGACACATACCAATACACACACACACTATGAGCGAGAAGCTCGACGGATGAATGAATGTACACACACACATCCACAGAACACACCTACTTACGGACACCCCCCCCCCCCCCACCCTCACCACACACACATTGTGAACAAGAAGCTCGACTATTAAATGAAAGACATCACACAACTTCACGTACACACCTACACACCCCTCCACACACACACACACACACACACACACACACACACACACACACAATATGAGTATGTGTGACGGAATGCCTCAGCGGGACTACAATATGTATGTAATCCAACCCGGAAATAATCTGAGTCCCCAACAAAGAAATGAATATAACAATTAACGGATACTACCAGCGTTTAAAAAACGGACGCCACAAGAGGGCGTAGATAGTAGAGCAAAGCACCATTGTCTGTTTCTACGACTGAGACATCTCAACTTTGATGTCCTGATCAAATGAAGAAATATAGCCTTTACGTCCAGACAGAGGGGATACAGTCAGCGGGAAAAATGGCAACACAGCAAGGACATGGAAATAGGGTGTTCAGCCGGACAGATGTGTGATCTTGAGACAGAAATAGAATGCAGGCATAACACCTCGTCGCAACACAGGAGATAACGCTGGTTGATTCCCCGGATAAACGAGGTTGCAATATCAGATTGTAATGCAGGTATGACGTAATGCCCACTGCATCGCTGAAGCGTGTTTCAAGACGCTTGGAGAAAAGTAAATCATATGATTGATTGGCAGATGAAATTACAGTCCACAAGGAAAGGAGAGGAGGGGTTAAAAGAATTCATGACTTAATACGTCCCTTTAACCCGTTTAACGTGAGAAAAAGGAGAAGTTTAACCTAGACGGGGCATACGTAATTATCATATGTGAAAAGAGGAGCTAAGGCTGACTTCACGTCATGGACGATCATAATATATAAACTACGGACATTGCTAACAAACCTTACGGGTTTGTGCGTCGCGTGTTGCTCGTCATTCGCACTTGCGAGCGCTATCAAGACAAGTCACCCGAACATTTCAAGCACCCTGATATGAGGGGACAATGGCACTTGCAAGAACACCAAAAGACACGTAGCATCCAAGATGTGCAACGTGGTAGCCAACAAGAATACGAGCGGAGAGAATCTACATGCGAGCTGCAGCAAACAACAAGAACCTCAAGCAAACTCTAACGAAGATACCACGAGAAAGGACGACGACAACCCTCACAAACAAGAGCCAAACCTACTGAGAAACAGAGGGAGGAGAAATACACCAGAGTCGGAAACATCGAATCACCGACAATCAAGTGGGTTGCTAAGCGTATCCAAGCGGAGCTGACAGATGAACAAATCCTGAAGCTGCTAAAAGAAGAGAACCTCCACATCCTATTCTTGAATGCGGAGCTACTTCTCACCTACTCCAAGATTCCCACAACTTTGGCGGTGGTGACGACAGAGGGCAACGAGATGCCGACCACAATATCAATCAACAAGAAAATACAACCAGAGAGATTCATCCGAAAAGTCAATCAATGTTTCAGATGTTTGAGGGCCGGCCACAGCAGAGCAACATTTCGCAGTAAGACGGAAATCTGCAGGTACTGCGCCCATCACCACGCCTTCAAGGAGTGTCCGCTGGCCAAGCTGGACACGGACTTCCGAGCACCCAACAACAAATGAAAGTGCACCAACTGCCTGGGCAAGCATGAGGTAAGAAAATTGGTCTGTCCGTACCTCCAAAGACACAAAGACTTCTTAAAGATAGCCATAACCACAAAGACTCCATAAAAAGGACGCAATGCAGAGGTGCGAGATAGCCGCGTGCATCTCAGAAGAAGAAAAAGCTCAACTGTAAGACCATATAGATGCGCTAAAGAAGCAAATCAAGCTGCTTCAAATACCGCCACCGACCAACGACAATGAAAAGCTGCTTGCTGAAATAAAGGAGATCCAGCAAAACATCAAGCAAGAAGTGGAACATATGGCCGAGATGAAGAAAGAAAACGAAGAAATGCTACGTGCCATTAAAGCGGAGAGAGGGCTGCTGAAAGCTGAAATGGAATTAATCCGAAACAAACCAACAAAAGCCATACACAAGAACACAGAACTGCCGCAAGGCGAAACCCACAAGGGAAACCGACATTTCTGGTGAAATGATAGCATTTCGTTCTGTTCGACTTAAGTAAGGTATCTTGTGACGGACCTCCCTCGCTATACCGCATGTAATATCAACACAAGTTGTATCCTGTGTCTGCTATTCTGAAGCGTGTATAGTTTTCTGTTTCTGTGTATTATCCCAAATTTTACACTGATGGATTTTCTTTGTGTGTATTGTTCAAACTCTAGCCTTTACGATTTCACTGTGAATTTTGTTTCATTCTTCTTCTTTCACGCTCTGCTTTATTTTATGATTTGTTTGTACGTGATAATCTGAAGAAATCCAACATTATCGAAGCCACGTGAGTGTGTGGCCTATTCACATGCAGGACAGACTTTCATTTTGTTTCTCGAAGGACTTGGGCATTGGTTTACTGGTGTCAATGGTAGTATTGTGTCGATCAATTATCCATTCAAAGAAAGAATAAGTGGATCTATTGTCCAACTAAAGAGGGGATGTATGGATCCATTGTCCAAGCAGTGTGCGTGTGTATCTGTTGTATAGACCATGTGTTAATTTATCTATTTTATAGGTCATGCACGGTTGCATGGACACAAGAGAGCTGAAATGTTGGCTTAAAAAATACCTGTCATTGGTTCACTGATCTTAACACCAACACAAATATGTACACCCAACACACATATTTTACACTTAAGATATAATTTTATACCTAATACATATTTTTACACTAACATATTTACATCTAACAAATATTGATTGATTGATTGATTGACTGGTTGATTGATTGATTGATTTAGGAATCGACATCACACCATTCGGGGCATTCCTATAAGCGCTCCGTCCCCATCCTCAGAAGCCAGCGAAGAGTTCCAACCCCAATAGTACCAGTCGCAATCTGATTAAATGTGAGTCTTGCCTTTCCTCTGAGCGTCGATCGTCGGCCAGATCCCTTCATCACCCCTCGCTGTCGCATTCTTGCCAGACCATGGTAATCCATTTGCTCCTCCGAGGTGTACACGTGCTCCCACAAGGCCGTAATCACGCCTGCCTTATCATGCATCAATACTCTACCAAGTTTTACAGAGCCAGCCTATCTTTCTGCCTGTTCATTCCCAGCATACCAGCATGCCCCGGAGAAAAGATCCAGACTATGCTTGCCACCCGTGACTTCCGAAGCGAAGCAAGCCACTCTGCGCCAAGCTTGCCTGTTCTCACCTTCCTCAGCATGCTTTCTGAGTTAGTTACACTGATGATGCGTGTGTGTATCGTATTCTCCATCCAGCGAAAAGCTGCACTGACTGCCTCCACCTTATTCTTAAGTTAGATGTTGTGGTATCATATACCAGGCTCTCCTGCACTAAACGTTAAGCATTAGCTTTGCCAAGAACCCCCAGGCACTTCTAATACCTCTCAACACCGAACCATCTGTGCAGATAATCACATCACCCGGACGAGCATTATCCTGAATTAGTTGCTGCATTTCCACTTCCGTGGCCCCTGCTGGCCACTCCCTGCACTCCTGGCTCAATTTGATTATAACTCTGCACAAGTCTAACTGCTCCGCTGGCACTCTGACCCACTCCTCTCCTCGCCTAATGTTCTCCAAGATGCACACCTGTCTGATCGTATCCTCCACCTGAGCCATCCATTAATTCCCTCTTATCAGTCGCTGGCCCTTAACTGCGTCCAGCGCCTCATGCAACGGGTGATCTGTGTCTGCAACTACTCTGAGGTATGCCTTCGATCTTAACATATATCTGTACATCAACACGTATTTGTACAATCTAGAATCGTCACTATGATTATATTATATAACAGTCAAGAGTGTTTGGTAATTAAATTGCAAACCTATAATAGTGCGTGTATTTATTTCTCTATAGATCTGTATAGTTATCTGACGCGTGTTCGTTCACTCACCATAGCATCTGAGTACAGCAATGAGAGCCAGAAATAGACAGAGTCTGAGAGGCTGCATGTTGTCCAGTGCTCTCTCCGAATGAGCAGCCAACACCTGGCAACTGATGATAAATATGACGCGGCTCTTTTTGGATATGCATCTGTCTTCAAAGCTTCTGTACGTTATATCGATCTCTGAATGATCCCACCACTCAATAATGCATGTTATTTATAAAAATCGATTAAAAATAGAAACATTAAAAGCACGTTCATCGAGCGATGCATTCAATCACCAGTGTATAACTGGATGCGTGTGTTATAATAATAAAAATGACACTTTTGTGAGACGAACTCCATTCTATATGTATATGATCAGCAGTAGCCACAGCTGGAATTTCTAGGAAGATGATTTGCAGTGGGATATTAAATACGTACATAGTCATCGTACTACAATAGATGAGCTGTCCTCTTGTCATTGATATTATTCTAGCTTCATGCATATCTTATTGTCATCAATAGTGGTTGGTGTCTGTATAGTGCATGTGTCATTAATGTTCGTATCAGTTTTTGAGGGATTTAATAAATTAATAATAATATTTAGCAAAGTGTTCATTATTGTAACATGTTTCGTTTTATATACACTATTACATTGATGACTAATGTTGATACAGACAAGTCCTGTACACCTATTACCGTTTGTCACATTATGACTGTTACAATTTGTTGTTGCACGACTAATATAGTTTTATTGTAGCAACTTTACAGTTACTTCTCGAAGAAATAGGATAAGGGTTATAGGAGTGACCCAAGTTTAAACAGACCCAGAAATGTTAAAGACAACGAGACCGATTAACGATTCCAATAATAGACACATTTGTGATTTAAACAAAAGAAGAAGAACTCATAGAAACACTGGACAAGAGGAAAATTCGAGCGACGGGAATTGCGGATTCAAGAATAACAGGGAGATGATGCAAAGAGATCCACAACAGTTACACGATTGTTACTCCGGAGTGGGGCAACAATAAAGGGCAAGACGCGGTGAAGGGATAGTCATTGAGCCACGACTAGCAAGAAGAACATTGAAAATTAACCGACATATTCCAATTTCAATTCCAATTTTCGAAAAAAATTTCCAAATTCGGTCTCGTCTAACCTGCTTCCTCAGCGGCGGTTATTTTTGAGAGCCGTGGTTTTTGTGGGTTTATTTACCCTGATTCTTGTCTTGTACGCTCTTACGAGTGAGTCCTATCTCGGATTGGTTATGTTGGTGTGTGTCTGTGACGTCAGCTGGTGGGGGTGGGGGGGGGGGGGGGGGTGGGGGGCGGCTATCCTTTGTGCTCGTCTGCTCTTGTGGTCTTTGTTGGTGCAGGCTCCTGGCTCGTCTGGCTTGACTGGGTGCAGTCCTTAAAAGGACTTTTTGGTATCGCACTCCCTGCATCGTAGTTCAGCTTGCCTTGCCTTTTCTTCGTAGTAAGCTAGGCGGGCGACGCTCTCTTTTTCGTACTCTCTCCATTCGTCTTCGGTGAGTTTCTTTGGCCCCATTCCTCTACCTGGCAGGATGCTGATTTCATCTCGGGTTGCTTAGGTATCGTGGCTGGACTACTGGTTTCTTCTTGCTGTTTCTGATTGGTCTGTTGCTTGGCCCCATCATGCGTCTTTTTGCCTCCATTTTTGTTTTTGTGCATTAGCTTCATCAGTTTTTCGATGTTTTTTCTTTGTGCTTCATCTTGTTTCATGTCATCTATTGGTTTGGGTTGGTTCTGCATCCTTTCGGCGTACAGTAGTTCTCTTTCGGTCTTGATCTTTTGTAGGATTTCCTCGTTTTCCTTCATCTTAGCCATATGCTCCATCTCTTGTTTGATGCTGTGCTGGATTTCTTTCATGTCGGCCAGAAGCTTCTCATTATCGCTTGTTGGTGCTGGCGTCAGTATTGCCTTGATTTGCTTCTTCAGCTGGTCTATCTGGTTCTGCAGTCGATCTCTTTCAGCTTGGGATATAGACGTGGCCTTCTGGCACCTCCACATTGCTTCTTTGTATGGTGTCTTTGTGTTAATGGTGATCTTTAAGACGTCTCTGTGTCTTTGGAGGTACGGACAGCCCAATTATCTTGCTCCATGCTTGCCCAGGCAGTTGGCGCACTTTCTTGTGATGTTGGGTGCTCGGAAGTCCGTGTCCAGCTTGGCCAGCGGACAACCCTTAAAGGCGTGGTGATCAGCGCAGTGCCGGCATATTTCTGTCTAACTGCAACATGCTGCTCTACTGTGGCCGGCCCTCTGGCATCTTGAACATTGAGTCACTCTCGGGATGAATCTCTTTGGCTGTTGTATTTTCGTGTTGATTGAGATTGTAGTCGGTATCTCGCTGCCTTCGGTCGTCACCACCACCAGCGTCATAGGGATCTTTTAGTAAGTCAAGATCCGCTCCGCCTTCAAGATTCTGATGTTGAGATTCTCTTCCTAAAGCTGCTTTTGAATTTCTTCGTCTGACAGCTCCACTTGAATCCGCTTGACAACCAATCGGATTGTTTTTGAGTCGGTGTTTCCGACTCTGGTGTCTTTCCCCTCCTCCTTCTTCTCTGCTGTCTTGGATCTTGTCTGTGGTGGGCTGTCGATCTTCTCCCTCGTGATAGCTTCAGTAATAGCTGTAGTTTCAGGTTTTTGTTACAGCTCGCAGGCAAGCTCTCCACGTTCGTCTTCTTGACGGTCTTGTCGGCTCCCAAGCTGCACGTATTGGATGCCACGTGTCTCTTGGTGTTCTTGCGACGTACCATTTTCCCCTCCCGTATCAGGTTTCTTGACATGTTCCAGTGACTTGTCTTGATAGCGCTCGCAAATGCGAATGGCGACGAACCGACATGTTGGTCTGTTAAAAGATAACGGTCCTTGCCACCTCTGGATAACAAGACTAAACAAAGGGCTGGGTCAGTCCGTTGTGTTGTGCCGGCCCGGCTGTATCGTGGAGACACAAGTTGTGGAAAGCCTTCCCTGATTTCATAGCGGAAGTGTGGGCAGAGTTTGTTTATGTAAAGCCGTAAGTGGGAAATAATTGACTTAATAGTGTTCTTAATTACAGCGCCGAGCCAAGAAACCTGCTCAACAATGACTGTCCTAGTTGATGAAATGAGGATAAAACAACATATCAAATGTGTTTCTGATGGTGAGATGAAAAACTGATTTACATCTTATAGTTGATTTCAACTAGCCAATATGATAAGTGGATATTGTAGTTTCCTCTAGTAAATATCCCAAGCTAGCAGAAATGTGCCGGTCTCCCTGGCGTAGGTCTCCCTGTTCCTAATCCGGTATACTCTCGTAAGAAACACAGCTGCGCGAGATTTGGTAGCGGATCGCATCACGCTTGGTTACTTACAGAGGGTATATGAGCCGGTCGTTCAGAAAGCAATGGCAAACTAATGAACGTGAAACTTGCCAAGACATCAACAACAGCTGAAAAATGCTGGTGTTGACTGCAATGTCCTGTAAAGGATATGTTGGGACAAATACATTTAAAAAGAAAGCAAGAATGTCGGGTGTGAGATATAAAATATATATCATACATTTTTAAATGCTATAAACACTGCAATCATGCCACGCGGTGTCATGTTAACCATGGTGGCACAAGACTGAATTTTTTGTAATTGATTGCTGAGAATTAATACTCCTAAGAAGCACGTTTACGTCAACAACATCCAAAATGAAGAGCAATATAGAACTGAATGTAAAGAGGCTACAAAAATAGTTCGGCAGCAGAAGAGAGAATATATGAGCATTATAATCAAAGATATGGAAACTAATCACCAGAAAAACGAATCCAGAAAGTTTTTTTTTAAAGAACTGAAATCAATGGAACGAGGGCACCAACACAACACATATGGTTTAAAAGACAAAAATGCGAATTTGCTAAATACCAATGAGAAAATAAATGCGTAACACATGGAAAGAATACTTTGTTGAATTACTAAATTGTGAAGCTCCAAGTAACACTTTCCCACAGGAAGAGGTTCTAACATGTGAACCAAAGATTGAAGAACCTGTTTTTGAAGAAATCCTATATGTAATAACACGACTTAAAAAAAAAAAAAATAAGGCAACTGGGGCTGATGGAATTGCTGCTGAATTTATAAAGGCAGGTGGCCATGCATTACGTCTAAAGCTATACGAACTAATAATAAAAATCTGTAGGACAGAAGAACTACCCCATAACTGGAAAGAGTCATTATTGATACCAATCTTTAAGAAAGGAGACAAGTTCCAATGTGAAAATTATAGAAGGATATCACTACTGTCCACAAGCTATAAGATAATATCCGCGGTATTACTAAATAGACTATAACCATATTCAGAAGGCATATTAGGAGACTACCAGGCGGGTTTCAGACAAAACAGATCAACAATAGATCAGATATTTATCTTACGACAAATAGCCGAGAAAAATTAGAAATATAAAAGAGATCTCCATAACATTTTTTTTTGTATTTTAAAAAGGCTTATGATAGTGTCCATAGGAATAGCCTATGGAATGCTATATAGGAATTTGGAATACCAAGGAAGTTAATCAACATGACCAGACTATGCATGGAAGATACTTATAATATAGTAACATATAAAGGCAGGAAATCAGACCCTTTCCAAATAACATCTGGCTTGAAACAGGGTGATGCACTATCGCCGCTCCTTTTCAATCTGGCTCTAGAGAAAGTTGTAAGGAAGGCAAAGGAGGAATGTGCTATTTGAGGAACTTCCAGACTGCTTGGTTATGCAGATGATATAGATATTATAGGGAAAACTGAACAAAAGACATCGGAAATATTGACTCACTTAGAGGAAAAAGCTCAGCAAATGGGGCTGGTTATCAACCAAGACAAGACAGAATATATGGTAATTTCAAGAGAAAGAACGGTTTAAACACTCTGGCCACATACAAATAGATAATATGACCATTAAAAGAACGGAAACATACAAATACCTGGGTACAATCTTCATCTGCTCTAATATAATAAGGGAAGAAATACAAGCTAGAATCAACTCTGGAAATAAGATATACTATGCACTGCAACATCTGCTAAAATCAAATGCGCTATCTCGTAACACCAAAATCACAATATACAAAACACTGATCAGACCGAGTTGTGCTGTATGGCTCTGAAACCTGGAGTACAGCGAAAGGAGACGAAGCCTTGTTACAAACCTTTGAGAACAAAGTCTTAAGACGCATCTTTGGGCCCATTAGGGATATACAAAGTGGAGAGTGGAAAAGAAGAAGCAACAAATACATTTATGGTCTGTTTAAGTTCCCGCTAATCACTGGTATCATGAAGGCTAATAGACTACAATGGCTGGGGCATATAGAAAGAATGGAAGATAATAGGGAAACAAAACTCGCTTACACTCAGGAAATAAGTGACCGTAGACCCCGAAGTAGACCAAGAAGACGGTGGAGAGATAATATACATACAGACCTACAAGCACTTGGAATCAACGACTGGCAAGAGAAGGTCTACCAGAGAGACGAATGGAGACGGATTGTATCTGCAGCAAAGAACCTCAATGGCTCGGAATGCTGAAGAAGAAGAAGACGAAGAAGAAGAAGAAGAAGAAGAAGAAGAAGCACGTTTGTGCGCTGTCCTCTCTGTCTTCTGACATCAGAGACCAGTTGGAACGATTAGCAGTATGACTCTTCTTTGGCTGTGAAACGAAGGGACAGGGCGCGTGTGGGAATGTTCTGAGTGATGATGGTTCTTAGCATAACGTAACTCAACTCAACTCTGCCTTGTGACATGTTAATGGAGTTGGTGATGCTTACATTACTACATATTGTCCCGGTGTTTCAGGATTATGTGTGCAAATGTCTCTGTCCATGTCCGCCTCACTTGTGCAGTGTTTTCCACGCAAGGACAGTATCAGTATGTCGCTGTGTTTGTTAAAATACCCCTCACAAATCAAGAACTGGTTATGCTGTAAGGTTGTGTCATGTTACATATAACCAGTTCTAACATAAGACTGCGAACCGTAGACAATTAATAAATAGGCGAACACATGCATGGAGGCTCTGAGGATGTGGTGTTTATAGAAGTATTCTGAACATTCCTTGGGCAGGAAAAATGAGAAGTCTGGACAATTTGAGGGAGGCCAAGAGACAACATATCAAAAAGAGGCCAAGAGACAACACATCAAAAAGAGGCAGTCTCATTTTTGGCCACATATTGTGAAGACAATAACTACAACATCTTGGAACAACTTGACAGATTTGTGGATAGAGGAAGACAGCGATATAAAATTCTGGAAGTTTTGTGTCATGGCACGGAAATGAAGTAGCACACTGCATGCAGTTGTACATCAAGGAGAAGCATGATCGCTCATGCCAGTCAGGAAAGAACTTGATTATGATGATACCCCATACAATAATGTTTATTAACTCGTGGATTTCATGAGTGATACGTTAACGTCTGCAGCTCTCAACACCGCAGCTCTCAATGTTCTAGTGCCAGTCAGTGGTAACTAGTCTCACAGAAGAGTTTCTACAATCGGGATGTCCTCGTGCTGCCAGAGACTGTTTGAAGAGAAGCTGCCGCTATTAAGTGTTTGGACTTTGTCTCTAGACGAGGGCGGTCTGTGTTAGCGAAAACTGGGCAATCGCATCAATCTATCTATGTAGGTGATTTGAGCAATGAAGATGCAGAAATGAGATAGTTCAAATACATCTATAGGAAACACACAATGGAGGAAAGCAAGCGCCAACTCTCTCAGAGCTCATGGAGTTATCTGGTAATGGATGCCAGATATAGTTGGGCATGTTTAATGCCGGATCAAGGAGTGAGGAAACCCGGATGATAATCGCCGAAGTCAGACAGTTTACTACAGATCACCTGGACTGTTTTTCCTTTCATAAAGAACATCTGGTATGTTTTCCCTTTCATTAACAACATCTGGCTTGTTTTCCCTTTCATTAACAACATCTGGCTGGTTTTCCCTTTCATAAAGAACATCAGAACATTGTGGGAATTCAAACTTTGTTACTTTTTATTAATCTGCTTATAGCACTCAATAATCCAATAACACTAGTTTACACACATTTTTGTGCCTAACATTTTATAGCTGTTCGTGGTTAATTTTGTGTTTCTGATTTCAAAATTGTAAACATACTTTTTTTTGGGTATCGGTTCTAGTTTTTGAGATAACTGAGAATGACCTTCTTAGTAGCGCAATTGCAATCCCAGCGTTACGTGCCATCAGTGGCATCTTGACAGCAATCTGCATTCATATTATATGTAATTGTCACGTGGTCTTCATTGGGTAAGAACCCATGTGTATCAATAGAGACTGATAAATTGGCCCTATTGGACAGTAGGAATATCCGAAGTAATTGGTTCGTAAAATAATAGGAAAGTCTGATAACCTGTTCCTAAATAAGATCAGCTAGTCCTTACAGTGAAGCAGAGGCTGGAAAGATAGACTGTTCCTGTACAAGAGTATCCTACAGCTGGTATGATTATCCATGTCACTTCTTCTGTGCTAATAAACATCCCCCCCCCCCCCCCCCAGTTCTCTGCCATACAACACAGCAACAGAAACACACATTCCGTATACAGCTTTCATTCACTAAATACTATTTAATACTTAGGTCTGATGGTTAACAAAACAAACAGTTTGTAAAATTTGAAAATACTACAAGTTTATTAATATTAATTTATCTCCTTTGATGCGAGGATACAGCAATTAACAAACTAGTTTTAGGCTGTAAGATGAATAATACGGTTTTCAAGCCTTTATTATCATAACCATAAGGCTCGACACACAGACGTTCATCGGACGTGTGTCCTTTGTGTCTCAATGAGTATGCATATCCTGGCACTACCTACAATGACGGATAGGCATAGGGTCCTTCAGGCCAAATGGTACCTGAGAGTTGTTGCAGACAGGGATCACCCGCTGCATGCAGCAATGGATATGGTAAAGGGTCATAGACTAAGACGAGGCAGGTCCTGGATGGCACAGGCAGAACTTTCTATAAGTCAGGTATGTGATTTGGAGACCATCAGTCGTGGACGAGAGAGGGTTGGGGTTCCGGGGGACATGACGGACTGGCACAGTGTGATGGTGACACTAGGTCGTGGGTACAGAGAATGGGCAGCGGGCTGCGCTGGGTTTGGGGTGCGGCGGCTGATCCGGAGCAACACACGTCAAGGTCACATGGTCATCTGCGACGATGGGTCGGTGGTGAGAGGCGGACGTAGTGGTTGGGGCTTTGTTGCAGGGGCTAGTGGGCGGGTCTTGAGGGAGGAGAGCCTGGCATATAGTACTGCGGCCTCCAGCGTGAGAGTGGAGGTGGAGGCGGTGACAGCGGCATTCCGGTGACTATTGGAGACTGCTGCAACACGCGTTGTGTTCATTGCGGATTCAGAGAGTGTGCTTAGCGGGGTTGAGAGGAGGGTGTTTCGTGTGGAATGGCTCTCGTCACTTCGGAGGTCGCAGATTGTGAGAATTGTATGGATGTTTTGCCCTGGCCGTGCGGGTGTGCGGGGGAGTGGGCGGGCTGATGGGCTGGCAGGGATTGCGCCTCTTGGTCTCGCCAGGCAGACATTCTGAATACTCTACGAGAAGTAAGTCGTTTACGAAAACCAAGCGATGACGGGGAATCTACAACCATGGCCAGACTGCGAGAACAGCAAGTTAAAAGAGGCGTGGCCAAACAAGAACACTATGCAGGAAGCCAAAGAAGAGTAATAAACCAACACAGAACTGGTGTCGTGAGCCGCTACACGCTGCGGGATTTACTGAGGAGAGGATCCGAGCACTTATGGACGGAATGGTTCCATGTGCAATGAGGATGATCTGTCGACTAACTAACTAACTAACTAACTAACTAACTAACTAACTAACTAACTAACTAACTAACTAACTAACTAACTAACTAACTAACTAACTAACTAACTAACTAACTAACTAATTAACTAACTAAATAACTAACTAATTAAATAATTAACTAACTAATTAACAAATTAACTAACTAATTAACTACCTAATTAACTAACTAATTAACCAACTAATTAACTAAATAATTAACTAACCGATTAACTAATTAACTAACTAATTAAATAATTAGCTAACTAATTAACAAATTAAGTAAATAATTAACTAATTAACTAAATAATTAACTAACTGACTAGCTAATTAACTAACTAATTAACTAACTAATTAACTAATTAACCAACCAACCAACCAACCAGCCAACCAACCAACTAACCAACCGTAAGGCTATCTTAGAAACCCAACTCATAGTGTAGCGAGGTAAGAAAGGGGGGGGGGGAGGGGGGGGGGGGGGGGGGGGTCATAAGCTGGAGCCGTCGTTTTTCACTTGGGAACGGCACTCTTCATTCGCCGTTTGGCGACCCCTCTCTGGTTAATGAGGAGATCAATCTTCCCCGAAACGCTCTATCATCTTGTCCGATATGCCGTTTTACACAGCATTTGTCTCAGACCACGTGGTACTAGGTAGTGGTTCTTTCTGCTTAGTAAGTAGGCCTGGCTGGTTCAATGGCTAGCCAATGCTCAGGTTTAGATTGTTCGGACACGTTGTGCGAAGATACTGGCCTCTTTTGTTATCAAAGCCCACGTGTTCTAAGTTTTACCACATACGTTACAGCCCCTGGGCTGCTTTGTTTTATGTTAGCACAAGCCAATGCCCCCGAGATGCTGCTCTTGGCTCGAGCTGTGGTAAAATGGAAAATAGATTTCGTGTCTCCTACCTCTCGTTTCCAATATACATGGGCACCTAGGCTCTATACATGATTGGCTGACCCTTGCCCCGGGTGGCCAATCCGTGTTGTTGGGACTACGTTGCAACTCACGGGATGCGTGTGTGTGAGTGCTAACAACAAAAAGGCGGTGGTGAGGGTAAAATCAAATTGATATTTCCTTTGTTCTTATTTTGGGACAAAATACATTATAGTTGTCACTCGTGATACACTTGCAAGGAGAGGCACTCTAGGTCATGTCACCACAGTGCATTTATTACATATATTAACTAGGTCATGTCACCGCATTGCATTTATTACATACATATAAAACACCCAAATATACTAAAACTTTATTACTAGCAATGTTAATATATGTAATTACTGTGCATTTATTACCTTAATGTAAAACACCAAAAATGTATTCACATTTGATCACCAGCTTTTTAACAAATTAATAGTCAACTCACAAAACGCTTCTTTTCGGTGACTTCCTGGAATGTGATATGCCCGGACAGTCACGCTTAAAGGCATAAGGGTCCAACAGTAATCTGCCATCATGTAGGAAACCCTAAATCCCTGGTATCCCTCTTCCATTGTTGGTATATCTTGGTGAAATCTTCTACCTTGCTCATCACTAAAGTCGTCAACATTCTCGGCAAAGAACGTAAATGGTTATAGAGGTAGAGCAATGTTATGCTCATCTTGCATCCAAGCTTACAAAATCTTGACAGCATGTTTTCAAATAATTCAGAATTATTGTCTGCTCTAGCATTACCCAGACAGTTATACACATCTAAAACAACTGATGACTAGGTTATGGACTGTTTTTGTTAATTGAATTGATACAATTTGTATCATTTATTAACTTTCAAATCTGAGTCCCTTCCAAAATGTCACCTACAGTGTTGTCAATACTCAATTCTGGAAACTGTCTGCATAAGCAATTAAAATTACCATCTTTGTTCAGTACCTTAAGAAATTGCTTCCTCAAACAAATCATGATTTGTTATGGTGGCAGTAGCACTTTTTTCGATCAATGATAGACTTGTTGACAATGTTTATTCTCCAACTTTAAATTCTTTCCTCAACGGCCACTGCTGTGTGTGTGTGTGTGTAGTGTGTGTGTGTGTGTGTGTGTGTGCGCGTGCGTGTGTGAGTTTGTATGTGAGTAGTGTGTGTGTGTGATTGTGTGTGAGAGTGTGTGAGTGTGAATGTGTGTGTATGTGTATTTGTGTGTGTGTGTGTGTGTGTGTGTGTGTGTGTGTGTGTGAGTGTATGTGTGTCCAGTGAGTATCTTTTGCCCTCTAACCCACAAACGCAAAAAGCGTTGGTATTTGGTGAATCTCTTTTGCTGGTCAAGCAAGATTTTCATAATCTTGAGATCTACACAAACAATCCAGTTACATTCTACATACTTCAGTTTTTCCAGAACTATGTATTGTAACATATTCAGCCGAAATTATAGAAGCATAAGAAATTAGAATTGTTCCATACGTGTTACCATTGGGAAGGAGAACACTTTTCAGACTTCTTTTAGAGCTGTCAATGAAAAGTCACCACTTATCTGTGTATTAGGTTCCAAATGTTGCTGTATGTAGCTGGAGCGCAGAGTTGGGGATGAGCATCCAACCTTGCATAAATACCCCAATGGCTCGTACATTCATCATCTCTGCAGCAAAAATCCAACTCCTGAACTTCATGTGGCGGAATCGCTTTAACTAACAGGAGAAGGTGCGGCGGCGACACTTTGGTGCAGACTAATAACAAGTACGCTCTAGATGTGTATGCACGTGCATGCATGCGCAGAGACGTGTGTGCGTGCCTACACATCTAAACTCGAGTAAGACCTCAGTCTGCTCTAGCAAA
>JACEFZ010020561.1:2500-27500 GCA_014155875.1 Cepaea nemoralis | reverse complement strand
GATTTTGTCTTGCCACTTAATACCAAGTATTCTTCGCAGACACCGCCTATGAAAGCTGTTTAAACGTTTCTCTTGGTGTGAGTAAGTTGTCCAGGGGAGAAATATAATAATAAAAAGCTGGAAATTGGAGCGAGGAAAAGAGTGTCGAATATGTAACTTATAGTGTCGTATGGCCGGTCTCCCTGGTCTAGGGGTTACACGACTTTCTCCGTAATCCCGTACACTCTCGTGAGTAACGTGACTTTGCGCGGGAATGGTAGCGGTTCTCTCCGGGTCGGTAACTTACGGTGTATGTGAGCGGGTCGCTCGGAAAGCAATGGCAAAGTACTGAGCGTAATTTTGTCAAGAAATCAACAATCAGCTGAAAGATGCTGATGTTGACAGCGATGTCCTGTAAAGGATATGCGAACAAAAAAAAAATGTCGTATGAATATAAACCATACACAATAAGAAGAGAAGCTGAGAAACATTTAAAGGCAGTAGAATTATGCTTTCAAAAGAAATACAACAATTACCAAGGACGGTATGAAAAATACGAAACTGTTCTTGAGAAAAATTGACTGTAATTTAGAAACTAGATGTAATCAGTAAAGATTGTTTGGGCACGTTATAAGGAGAACTTATTACCTGGTGACTTTGTCGCATAGCGCATTCGGCACAAGAACACAGACCTCATTCAAAACTAGTTAACGTGTGAGATGGTCAACCATGAGAGCCCACGCTTATCAGCATGGGAAATTAAGATGATGATAGTTTCAACATATAAATTAATCTAGTAATACATAGTTTCTACTCTTAGAGCACAATATAGTGTTTTCTACTTGCATCTATCAATAGTTTCTACAGTTAACTGTCCGTTTACTTGATTAAACAACACGATCACTTTAGAAGCTAAATGTTGGGAATAGGCCTGTGTACATGACTGTTTATCGTAATGTGAATCTTGTTGCTTCAGTTAAAGTTATAATGGAAATGTCCACAACACGTCAACACACAGAGCGTAAGCGTCACTTAATCTATACGTGTAGAGTGTGAACTGCTGGGACCCTTCTAAGTAAATGTTAAGGTAAATGTCTCACAGCAGATACTGCTGTAAGTAAGGGTGTGACCCTGTGAGACCTGTACATATTCCTGCTGTAAGTAAGGGTGTTACGTGTGAGACCTGTACATATTCCTGCTGTAAGTAAGGGTGTGACGTGTGAGACCTGTACATATTCCTGCTGTAAGTAAGAGTGTGGCGTGTGAGACCTGCACATTGCAGATACTGCTGTAAGTAAGGGTGTGACGTGTGAGACCTGTACATAGCAGATACTGCTGTAAGTAAGGGTGTGACGTGTGAGACCTGCACATAGCAGATACCGCTGTAAGTAAGGATGTGACGTGTGAGACCTGAACATAGCAGATACTGCTGTAAGTAAGGGTGTGACGTGTGAGACCTGCACATAGCAGATACCGCTGTAAGTAAGGGTGTGACGTGTGAGACCTGCACATATTCCTGCTGTAAGTAAGGGGTGTAACGTGTGAGACCTGCACATATTCCTGCTATAAGTAAGTGCGTGACGTGTGAGACCTGCACATAGCAGATACTGTTGTAAGTAAGTGCGTGACGTGAGAGACCTGCACATAGCAGATACTGCAGTAAGTAAGTGCGTGACGTGTGAGACCTGCACATATTCCTGCTGTAAGTAAGGGTGTGACGTGTGAGACCTGCACATATTCCTGCTGTAAGTAAGGGTGTGACGCGTGAGACCTGCACATAGCAGATACTGCTGTAAGTAATGGTGTGACGTGTGAGACCTGCACATAGCAGATACTGTTGTAAGTAAGGGTGTGACGTGTGAGACCTGCACATAGCAGATACTGCTGTAAGTAATGGTGTGACGTGTGAGACCTGCACATAGCAGATACTGCTGTAAGTAAGGGTGTGATGTGTGAGACCTGCACATAGCAGATACTGCTGTAAGTAATGGTGTGACGTGTGAGACCTGCACATAGCAGATACTGCTGTAAGTAATTGGTGTGACGTGTGAGACCTGCACATAGCAGATACTGCTGTAAGTAAGGGTGTGACGTGTGAGACCTGCACATAGCAGATACTGTTGTAAGTAAGGGTGTGACGTGTGAGACCTGCACATATTCCTGCTGTAAGTAAGGGTGTGACGTGTGAGACCTGCACATAGCAGATACTGCTGTAAGTAATGGTGTGACGTGTGAGACCTGCACATAGCAGATACTGCTGTAAGTAAGGTTGTGACGTGTGAGACCTGCACATAGCAGATACTGTTGTAAGTAAGGGTGTGACGTGTGAGACCTGCACATATTCCTGCTGTAAGTAAGGGTGTGACGCGTGAGACCTGCACATAGCAGATACTGCTGTAAGTAAGGGTGTGACGTGTGAGACCTGCACATAGCAGATACTGCTGTAAGTAATGGTGTGACGTGTGAGACCTGCACATAGCAGATACTGCTGTAAGTAATGGTGTGACGTATGAGACCTGCACATAGCAGATACTGCTGTAAGTAAGGTTGTGACGTGTGAGACCTGCACATAGCAGATACTGTTGTAAGTAAGGGTGTGACGTGTGAGACCTGCACATATTCCTGCTGTAAGTAAGGGTGTGACGCGTGAGACCTGCACATAGCAGATACTGCTGTAAGTAAGGGTGTGACGTGTGAGACTAGCACATATTCCTGGCCACGGCGTATGAAATTGGGTGGTCAGTCTCCTTCCGCAAAGCCTTTCCTTCTCTTGAAGATTCTGAAAATCTTCTTTATGAAAATGTGTAAAAAAAGATTATCTTCTGTTTGTGGGTGACTGAATCGGTATCACTGGCTTAGCTGGCAGGCTCACTAACTACTATAGCATAGCGGATCGTACTTTGTAGAGTTTGGTAAATGTGGGATGATTTGTCAGGCACGCTAAGGGATACACTGTATATTATATCTGAAAGGGTCGTTCATTTGAAACCCGTTCCAATGGCTTTATTACAAAAGCATGAAAGAAATATTAACAGGCGTGATAGAATTAAACAAAGAATCCATTTTTAATGAATTATCCACCATGCGTTGGTCAGAAGTAGTCGTCGTAGGCATTCAGGCAAGCATCCCATAGCTTAGGTTGGCGGCGAATGCCGTCCACAAAAAAATAATTATCGTTGCTCACTGAACCAAGTCTTTACCGCGTTCATTATGCCCGCATCTGTGTGAAATCGTTGCCCCTCGAGAGATTTTTTTAGAGGTCCGAACAAATGAACATCACACGGAGACAAATCAAGACTATAGGCTGGATGATGCGAAATTTCCCACTCCTTCCTTGCTAATGCTTCCTGCACAATCTTTGCAACATGCGGACACGCATTATCGTGCAACAAAATCACACCACGAGAAAGCATGCCGGGTCGTTTATTCTTAATGGCTTTTTGCAGCTTGTCTAGTGTTTGCAAGTAGTGGGTAGATTTGATGTTGACACCAGGTTCTTTAAAGTCGGCCATCAATAGCCCTTCATGGTCAAACAATGCGCTCAGCATAACCTTACCAGCGGAAACCTGTATCTTGAATATTTTTTGGCTTTTGGTGATCCAGCATGCTTCCATTGCATGCTCTCTCTTTTGCTGCTCGGCTCAAAGTTGTGACACTATGATTCTTCGCCTGCCACTATGTGGAAGAGAAATGCATCACTCTCCACTCTGTAACGCAGCATGTGGTTCAAACACCATCCCATGCGTTCCTATCTTTGGTGGTCGGTCAACATCCGTGGTACCCACTGTGAACACACATTCCGATAGTGTAGTTTCTTACAAACGACCTTTTGAATTGTCCCAATTGACACATCAAATTCTTTCGCTTGCGAACGTATGCTTCGACAACGGTTCATCTGTACTGCATCAATTCAGACGATGGTTATTTTTTGTTGCAACGATACTGCGCTTCACCCGGCCGTCGACGATATGTCATGAACTGACGTCCTTTCCGAAACATTCGTGCCCAGTCTGTCACTGTTGTCTTCGTCACACATTTGTTACCGTTTGCTGCGTGCATTCTTCGATGAATGTCCGCTGGTACATCCTTCAAATGAAAGAAACTGAATCACCGCCCTTTGAGCTTCTTTGGACGGATTTTGGATCAACCCGGCCATTTTCTCAACGGTCAGAACCTATGCATCATGGGACCATAAGCAAGTGCTCTTTTATTCATTGGTCAGTACTTATCACATGACTATGACACGTTCATGTTCAACGTATGCAATTACGCGCGGTGCGGCAGGAACGGATTTCAAATGAACGCTCTTAAAATACTTTGCAGAGTTTGGTAAATGTGGTTTGATTTGTCAGCCTCGCTAAGTGTTTTTTTTTTGTTCGCATATCTTTCACAAGACATCGCTGTCAACAACAGCATCTTTCAGCTGATTGTTGATTTCTTGGCAAGATTACGCTCAGTAGTTTGTCATTGATTTCTTTGCGGCCGGCTCACATACCCCGTAAGTTACCGACGTGGAGGAAACCGCTATCAATTCTCACGCACTCCACGTTACATACGAGAGTATACGGGATTGCGGAGAAAGTCGTGTAACTCCTTGACCAGGGAGGACGGCCGCTAAGTGATACACGGTATATTATATCTACTTTGTAGAGTTTGATAAATGTGGTTTGATTTGTCAGCTTCGCTAAGTGACCACTTTCTTGTAATCTTGTTTTAATACAGCACACAATCTACTTCTCGTTATTTGGTGATTTATTCATAAGTGATATACTGTATATTATATCTACTTGTAAAGTTTGGTAAATGTGGGGTGATTTGTCAGCCTCGCTAAGTGATACACGATATATTATATCTACTTTGTAAAGTTTGGTAAATGTGGGATGATTTCTCAGCCTCGCTAAGTGATAGACTGTATATTATATCTACTTTGTAGAGTTTGGTAAATGCGGGGTGATTTGTCAGGCCAGCTAAATGATACACGGTATTGTAAAGAGTTAAAGTAACGTATCGCGTGTGTCAGTTGTTGTCTATGAGGACCATTTTGTCATATGTCCGTGAACTGGACAAGGAAGTTTTTTTTCCGATCCTGGATAGGCTCATGACGTCAGGAAGAACGAAGCTCATCCCGATTGTAGTAAATACCACTTCTTGAACACACTGAGATATCATTACAGGTTCAGAAATTACTCTGATACTTAACGTTGAATTCAAAATACACAAGAAAACTGATGATTTGAGTCTATGCAATATCACTATTTGTAATTCTTTCTGTCCCAAACAACGTACCGAGTGAGATCTGCTATATAGCATGATCATCCAGCACAGTATAACGTGTACTATATCTTTAACATATGGTCTGAGCACAGTAAACAGATCTGGCTTAACGTCTATAGCATCTACTCTTCTTCTCCTTCTCCCAGTGAAGCATAGGGCCTTTAACAATATATGCGAAGCCCTCCTATGTTTAGCCATCTCTTGCAGTCCTCTCCATGTCTTCCGTATCCAGGTGCCAATTCTGAAGATGTTCATATTTGAAAACAGGTATGTCGGCGAGTCAAACGCTTTACGGCAGTCTTCATATTGCGTCATACTTGTTCCTAGAACAAGCGCCTAGTGTCAACCCCGTTCACTGTTGTTTGTGTCTTTCCTTTTCGTTAGACGTGCTCATGGTTGACTGACTTTGCAGCAACGGTTGTCTTCGGAATGGAGTTGTCATTCATAGGCCAATTTTCCTTAGTCGCCTTTAACGACATGACAGATTGCAGTGCTATTATGTTTGCCTTCCTTATGGTTCCGGTAACACATGAGCTGTATAGCATCTGTATGAAGAATTAAAGAACGTACTTTATTTTAACGAATAGTTATTCAGGATCTTCCCTTAAACCCACTGAAAGTAGTTCATAACCTTCTCTCAAGTATCGAAAACTGCATTTTCAGTGTTCTTTCTATACAAATCACTATGCGAAAGCAATTCAGTTTTAGTTATAAAGAAGCTAAGTCGAGAGCAACCGAATTAATATTAATAAAGAACTGTTTCCACGAAACTTTGAATATAAACCTTTCAGCTAATGAATAATTAGTTGAACAAACAGGCGTTGATTGGTGTATGAAAATGTATCGGGCGTGCGGTCTCATTAAACACACATAGGGAAGTATTTTGTTTCATTTTCCTTTTTCCGCTCGACTAAACAAACCGATCATCTACAGGGGCGTATTCAACACAGCGGAAAATAATGGCCATAGTTACTGTTTATTGTGAACTTAACTAATAAGTGGACATTTATACCAACACAAAATCAAACAGGCATTAATTAATTACCTTGTCTTCCGCGACCCATAATAGACTCTGTTCTTTACCATTTGGATTCACGGTTTGAAAGCGCTTGTTGACTGTATCGATTGCTTAAAAAGATAAAGAAATGCAAAATACGTACCAAAGCAGAAATATAATAATCGTCGACACTGTTTACATTAAATTAACACAAGCTATTAAAATCGCACAGAATCGTAACAGAATCTCTAATTCTCGTTATTTGGTGATTCATTCAGAATCTTAACAGGCGAGATGGTGTAATTATGTAGCTGAAAATTGCTCAGAAACACAAAATGAAACCAACTTAATTGCAACTAATGATTGCTCTAATTTCATGAAATCTTGCGTCTTCCTCGTTCGCACTCAAAGGTAATTTTAATGGCTGCAATAAAAGCAGCAGTTTTTCTCAAATGTATGATATTCCGGTAGAGATTGTTGTGAAAGAAAGCTGGCTGGTGACATATTTGTTAACGCCTATTTGCTGCTGTAAGCTCGACTGGACTGCAGTAGGCGCGTGACTGCCATTGGAACATCGCGGCACAGAAAAAGTAATCCAACGAAGTATTCTAGAGCCTATGATACTGATGAAACTTCAATTTGTTACAACCATTTCATAATCGAAAAACCAGTTGCGGATTGTGTGCTATTGAATATTTGTATACATAATAAACGACAAATACACATTAATTTATTCTGGAGGAGATACACGAAAATGGCGTAAAACAATAATTTGATACACAAATAGCCACGTCAACTAATGGTTGCTCATGTATTTCTGCTATATGTATTATGGTCAAAGTCAAAGGCAAACCAATAAATATAAATATTATACAAGTATGCTATAACAATATGTAGTGGTGAATAAATACATCACTTTTACGATGAAGTAGAAATGGCGATGTCTCAAATTAAATCACTGGAAATAATAATAATTCTAGGAGATTTTAATGGAGAAGTAGGAACGGGAAAACTTTAAGAGTATAGTGGGGAATTACGGGTTAGGTACAAGAAATGAAAGAGGAGAGAAACTAATAGAATGAACAACTATCAAAGATATGATAATTGGAAACACTTGGTTTTAACACATAAAAAAACGTCATTTCACATAGAAAAGCACTAATAAGAAAATACTTAACCAAATTGACTACATATTTATTAATAAAAAAATTAGAAATGCGTTAATTAATGTTAAGACAATGCCTGGTGCTGACTGTAATAGTGATCACATACTACAATGTGGACAAATACAAATAAGATTGGAGAGAGGCATAAGAACATGAGATCTAATTTTAACAAAATGTTCTGAAAGCAGATAAAGAAATTCAAGAACAGTACAGCGTGACTGTGAAAAATAGGTACAATGCAATAGCTAGAATACAGAGTATATATGAACAACAAGAAACGTTAAGAGGCGTCATTTATCAAACAAGCAATGAAATATTACCGGAGAGAAGCTACAAAGCTAAGAAAAAAGTGGATGACTGAAGAAATCTTAAGGTTGATAGACAAAAGAAACAAGAGTAAACAAGACAAACACGAGTATGATAAGCTACTTTAAGAAATAAAAGGGAAATATGTGAAGGAAAAACACTGTTGGTTAAACGAGCAGTGCAAGAAAATTGAATTAAATTATAGTAAAGATACAAACAATATACACCGACAAATCAGTGAGCTCACAGGAAGACAATTAAGAGCTAATAAAGGGTGATTGAATCCAAAAACAGTGAATGAGTATATAAGATAATTATATGATGGAGTTAAAAGTTAGTTGCATATCTTTTACAGGATATTGCAGTCAATACCAGCAATAGATGCTTTTGTGATCTCTGGACAAGTTTACGTTCAGAGGTTTGCCATTGCTTTCTGAACGACCGGAACCCATACCATTTAGTAAAATCCAACGCAACACGATCTGCTGCCAAATCACGCGCAGCTGTGTTTCGAACGGGTATGCGGGATCACGAACTGCGTCCGAAAATCCGTATCCACGGAGCGAGTTATATGATGGAGAAGTGGAAGAATTAACAGAAAAAAAAATAACTTAGAATCTATTCTGAAAGAAGAAGTCGCTGACGCTGTCAAACGTTTGAAAACCAGCAGGGTCAGATGGAATCACAATAGAAGAATTAGAAGTACTGAGAGAATTTGGAATAGATATATTAACTATAGTTTGGCAGAGCGAAACGAAAGAGGATACAGACTTGAAGAATGGGCAAAAGAAAAAGAAATTGTTGTAGGAAACACCTGGTTTAAACAACATCCTAGAAGATTATGGAAATGGAAATGTCCAGACAGCAGGATTAAAAACCAGATAGATTACACCCTGATTAGCAGAAGGTTTAGAAGTACTCTAACAGTCGTAAAAACAGTTCCCAATGCAGACTGTTATAGTGATCACAGATTAATTACAGGCACACTGAGGGTAGAGTTAAAGAAAGTCAAGTATACAACCGGAAACACTAAATATGATTTGTGCAAATTGAAATGCAAGATAATTTTAACATAGAAGTAAAGAACAAATTTGATATATTGTCTGATCTAGAGATCGTATTTCAAGATATGGATGATCAATGAGAAATGTTGAAGAATTCAATCAGTTTAGCTGCAGAAAAAACTATTCCAAAATTAAAGAAAGTGGATCGTCAGACATGGATGAGTGAAGAAATTTTACAGCTAATGGAAACAAGAAGACAGAACAAAAATAATCCCGCAAAGTATAAAGAAATTCACAGAAAAGTTATAACATTATGTAAGGAGGCAAAAGAAGCATCGCTCGAGAAAAATTGCATAGAAATTGAAAAAAAAAACAAAAAACAAAACAGCAGCACAACAGTAAAAGTACCAAACTATTGCACAAAAGCATTCAAGAGCTTACTAATCAAAGAACACATACATCAGCAGGCTGTCTAAAGACAAAAGATGGAAAAATCAGAAGATCAGATTTTACATGTATGGTCAGATTATGTGAAATACCTTTATGATGATAACAGAGAAGAACAGTATGATATTCAAAAATAATAATAAAGGACATCAATTTTGAAGATGAAAGTTCAGAATGCTCTTAACCATATGAAATCTGGTAAGACCCCCGGTTCAGACAGCATCACAACAGAAATGATTAATGCTTTAGAAGAATACGGAATATAAACAGTTCTCAGACTCCTGAATACCATATATTCTTCTTCTTTCGTTCGCTTGAAATATGTCTATAACTGCAGAGCAGTCTCTTGTATGAATTGAACTGTCTTTTTCAGTTCACACATAGGACCATAGAGTTTATCTTCCACTGTCGTCTCTCTAGGCCAGAAGGTTTGCCTAGATATGTTATATTTTGGGCAGTCTTGGAGTATGTGCTCTGCTGTCTGCGACTCCAATCCACATGTGCACATGGCTGTTTCACCAATCTTGAATTTTGTATACATGTGGTTGCGTAATCTATAGTGCCCTGTTCTGAGGCGCAGAATAATGAGTTGTTCTGGTAGTCATCTTGAGCAGGTTTTGGTGGCTTTTTGACTGATTTGATCATTCTTTTCTTTTGGTGGTATGTAACGGGCACATCAGGCTGTTCATCTTTGGCTCCTTCCTTAGCCAATTGATCAGCTCTGTCGTTTCCGGGTACTCCACAGTGGGATGGTATCCACTGTATGGTGACCTTATGCTGACTACTAAGTTCAGAAAGTAGTGTCCTTAGTACTGGCAATTTCCCAGACAGGAGCGCCTCGAGTACTGATTTTGCATCTGTCAATAGCACCACAGGGTGTGTACCATTGCTGGTATTTAGCAATTTCTCTGTTGCTATCTTGATTGCCTCAATTTCAGCATCATAGTTATGGCAGTACTTTCCTGTCAGTACTCTAGCTGTGTCCCTAGTATTATTTGAATATTCTATGTACACTCCCGCTCCTCTATTTCGAACAGCATTTTGTGCTGATCCATCTGTGTAGACTCGGATCCAGAGGTCCTGTGGATATTCTTCATCAAGGAAGCTGAGAGTGGCTGTTCTGAGCTGCACACTGTTCTGTTCTTCCTTGTCAAATATTCCTCTCACTTTTGTCTGGATTTGTAATGATAGTCTATGCTCATCTTTCCATGGAGTTCGCTCTGGAATAGTTGTTAGGGGGATATCAACTGTGGGCAGATCGGTGGTTTCTCTGCAGTGTCGTTTGGCCTGGTCGATAAAACTTCTTTTCAACCGCCCCATAGCTAGGTTTTCAAATCTGTTCTTCATAGGGTGGCCTGGCAAGCTGAGGAACTTTTCTGCTTGTATTAGCGTTTTCGTATCTCTGCGCTCACTCGGTGCCTGTGTCCTCCCCATCTTCTCCATTTCCACTATAGGGGTTGATCTCATCCCTCCTGTGGTGACTCTAAGTGCTTGATTTTGCACTTTGTCCAGCTCTTGTAGTGTGGTTTTTGATGCCGAACACCACGCAGTTGACCCGTATTCCAGGTGTGGTCGTATGCTCTGTTGATAAACTTTGCTAAGTATTTTCCCACTGGCTCCCCATGTGGTTCACTTAGCTTTCTCAGGATGGCTATTTTCCTTCTGGCTTTTGCTACTGCTTTGTTAATGTGCTTTCTCCATGTCAGCCTGCCATCAAATGTTACTCCAAGGTATGTTGATTTTTTGTCTTCTCTTATGGGTGTTCCATTTATCTGGATGGTCCCTGCCTTTTGTTTTGGAGAGAGGGTAAATAGGGTGGTGCTGCACTTGTCAGTGTTTATGCTTACACACCATCTATTTGCCCATGCAAAAATATATCTACAGCTCTTTTTAGCAATCTGGTGGCCACTGATGCATGTTCATTTGTGCTCCATAGAACCAGGTCATCGGCGTACATTGCCGCTTTAATTCCATGCGGTAGATTAGCAACGAGATAATTGATGAAGATTAGAAAAAGTTATCGGGGACAAGACTCCGCCCTGGGGAACACCGTGACGCAGTAGTACTTTCTTGCTCTTTATTCCGTCTATCTGTACTCGGGCTCTTCTGTTGTGCAAGTATACTTTCACCCATTTGTACATTCTTCCATTGACTTTGCAGTTTCTCAGTTTATTCATCAGACCTTCTTTCCAGACTTTGTCAAAGGCTTTCTTCAAATGTATCCATGTCACAAGCACCAGCTTCTTCTCTTGGAATGCATCCTCAATTTCTTGAGAGAGGTAGGTTGTCTGATCTTCCGTAGAGTAGTACTGCCTAAAGCCAGCCTGCTGTGGCACAAGGATGTTTTTACTTTCAATGTACCACTGCAGTCTGTGATTGATGATGCGCTCCAGTGTTTTGCAGAGACAGCTGGTGAGGCTAATTGGTCTGTAGCTAGAGGCAATGGAACTATCTTTCCCTGATGTTAGGAGGGGTATCATGATTGCTTCTCTCCAGGATTGTGGGTTACTGCCTAAGGTCCAACTGTTATTGAAGATCTGCAACAGCTTTGCTTTGGCCTCTGTTCCTAGGTTCCTGATCATTTCATTGGAGATACCATCAGCTCCTGGTGACTTTCTCATTTTCAGTTTTGATATGGCTAGCTCCAGTTCGCTGATTGTGATGGGTGCCTCCATCTTTGACATCTAATTTTACAGATGCTTTTAAAACATTGGAAAATACACTTGTAATTTCCGCTAAATTTGGTATCAATTTGCTATAGTAATTTACTAACTCCAAAAGGCTTCTGACCTGCTTCTTTGTGGTAGGCATGGTCAGATTCATAATTTTTGTAATAATTCTATTATCAGTCTTAAGTTGACCTTGTGAAATGACATGACCCAAAAAGTCAATTTCTTTTAGGCCCAATTCAACTTTGCTCGGTTTGACAGTGAGACCGAAGAGTCGCAACCTATCAAAGACATGTCTCAGTTTCAGTAAGTGTGTTGTCCAGTCATCAGTATGGACACATATATCGTCTATATAAGTCACTGTATTCGTCACTCCATGCAGTAGATCTCTAGTTAAGCGTGCGAAAGTGGCAGGAGCATTTCGAAGTCCGAAAGGAAGAAAACGCCACTCGTAAAGTCCTAAAGGAGTTGAAAAGGCAGTAAGATGAATGGATTGAGTTTGCATATGGACCTGCCAATATCCCTTAGTAAGATCTAATTTAGAAAAGATTTTGGAGGTAGACATGTCAAGAATAAGATCTTCGCAGGAAGGAATTGGTTCTGCGTCGATCTTAGTGACGTTGTTAAGCTTTCGATAGTCCACACACAGACGAATTGTGGAGTCTTTTTTCTTAACTAGAACGATTGGAAACGAGTACTCAGATGTAGATTTCTGGATGATCCCACTAGCTTCTAAATTAAGAATTTCCTTATTTAGACTTTCTCTATAGCTGAGTGGGATAGAGTACGGCCTGCATTTAATAGGCTTAGAGTCCGAAAGAAGAATGGAGTGCTCGATTCTGTCAGTCCTACCTGGAATGTCAGAAAATATGTCTTTGTACTCTGTCACTAATTGTACTAATTGTCGTCGTTGACTGTCTGTTAGTCCCTGTTCTATCTGTATGCTATCCATTGTCGCAGTCTTGTCTACAATAGGAACAGGTAGTTCCAGTCCGTCGTCGTCTACCTGATTCAGTACGGTGGTGGTGCTAAGTGCGTATTCTGTAAACTCACTAGGTGTATGGATATCGTCGGATTTGCCAGTCTCGCTAACTAGTGTAGTTGCGTTGTGTACGTCTGTCGTCTGATCACTAGATGTGGGTGCACTGTGTTCGTCTGTCTCTACATCTGTCTCTTGTCGTGAAAAGTAAGGTTTCAGCATGTTGACATGGAATATCTTTAAGTGTCCGTTTATTGATATTTCATAGTCAACATCTGAAAGTTGTTGTATCACCTTGAAAGGTCCTTGCCATGAAGTTAACATTTTATTATGCTTGTCTGGTAGTAGCACCATTACGTATTGATCAGTTTCAAGTGTTATGGGTCTAGCACCTTTGTTAGGACTGTGATGTCCGAGGATATCTGCACTGTTCACTGGAGTGAAACCATTCTTCTCCTCCCAGACAGATATTTCTTCATCTGTACAGTGCTTTAGCTGGGGTAGACACCCAAGAATTAAATCAGCACAAGGGTTGTCTAGTATTGCACAAGTAAAGGTACCAGAAAGGAACGGGGTGTTTATATGGGCTCTTGCCAGAGGATAGGTTTCTATATTACCAGAAAAAGTCCGGCATTTTACAGAGTCACCAGTATAATCCTTTGGATTAACAAGTTCCTTTTTCACACCAATAATAGAGCTCCCACTGTCAAGCAAACATCGGCATGGCTTATCATTGACCATTGCAGAGTGACACAATAGATTGCCTCTGGAGGCTATAGCTGCATTTGCATTCTCTGCGGAGGATGTTACAATATGCCCACATTCTAATTTTCCGTCTGCATGAAATTGGTGACATTGGACACAATTGTCAAAGCTTAGTACATCGTTCACACAACAGACATCTTCAGATTGCTTGAACGGTAAAGTATTTTCAATCTCACACTCAGTCTCACTACCACTATCAGAAGATGTATCAATCAAAATAGCATTGTTGGCTTTCATACGTTGGCGGCCCAGGCACTTATTTGAATAATGGCCGTAGCTGGAACAAAAGAAGCATTTGATTGCACGCCTGTATGCAGATCTTTTGTTTTGTTGCTTCTTAATAACATTTTCAAGATGCGCCGGATAATTTGGCGATTTGTCACACATAGAATAAGTGTCATGCAAAAGTTGACAGTAAATACATTTTGACACATTCCTATCTTTCTTGTCGATTTTCTGAAAGGGTTTTCTCTTACTCTGATAGTTTTTAGGTTGGTCTTTCACAAAACACACTACTTCAGAGTCATTTGAGGTCTTGAAAATACCTCTGTTAGAAGAAAAATATGCAGATCCTTTCTTTTCGAACTGCTCTATGTTCTCAATGTCTGACTGCTGCAAAAATTTAGCAAATGGAGATGGTATAGTGGATATGACTTTATCCATGGCTATTAAATTTTTAAGTCTATCAAAGTCTTTTCCTATGTTAGCTGCTTTAAGCCACCTATCTAGTACACTTTGAACATTTGAGACGTAATCAATGAAAGTCTCACTAGGTTTAGGTTTTAAATTTGAGAACTGAACCTGATACCCAGGGGCATCAAGTAAAAAGTGTTGCATTATCCTATCATGGATGTATTGATAGTTAGATCTAAGATCCGTTGGTATAGATTCTATCACTTTAAGGGGCTCACCACTCAGGTTCTTCATATAAATCATAGCCCACATCTCTATTGGAACTTGGTGATATTTAAATTGATACTCGACGTTTTCTGTCCAGGCTGATATGGAATCGTCTTTACAATATGGTTTGATAATATTTTTGTATTTGTTGAACTTATTTTCTTCTTGTTGACTTTTTAGTTTAGTGGCAGAGATTTCTGCGTGTGAGTCTACATCTATCCCTTTCATCTTTAACTGTGTCTCTGATTCTACTTGAATTTGTTTTTCCTTAACTCTTGCCATTTCATCTATCTCTTTTTGCTTTAGATCTAATTCCTTTTGTTTAATTTCCTTGTCTTGTTCTAATTGTTTTAGCTTAATTTCCTTATCCTGATCTAACTGTTTCTGCTTGGTTATCTCAGCTAGTTGTTTAATCTCCTTATCCTGATCTAACTGTTTTAGCTTAATTTGTTTGTCATCTTCTAGCTGTTTTTGTTTTGTTATTTCAGCTAGTTCTGCAATCTCCTTTTGGTGTTGTCTTTCTCGAGCATGTTCATCTCTCTCTGCATCTTTTGCTTCTTTAAATTTCCTATCAACATATTCTTCTAGCTCTTTGCCTGTGTATTGCATATCTTTGCCTGCTTTTACGAAATCAGCTAGAGTAGTCATGATGTTAGGTAATTAGATAGCGTTGACCTACACTGACTTGTTTATTCACTTATTTTTCTTTGATAGGTTATGTTCCTTAATATCTGAGCACTGCAAATTGTACTCTTTGTATATACCCTGAAAAATTTAATCCTGAAAAAAAAAAAAAAACAGAGCACAAAAGTATACTAATGCATCACAAGCTGAAAAAGAGATGCACTATTAATCACATTGCATGCCAAAAATATTGAGTATACTCAACTTAATGTTCCCGAGAATCAGGGAACAACAATCCGGTAACACAGGTCACCTTGTTTGCCACTTCAGCACAGACACAAGTTTTCTAAATAGGTCACCTTTTTGGGACTTCGGCATACACACCAATCTTCTAATCCGCTGTTGTTCACCCTGGTTTACAGAGCAGCAACAATTAACAAATAGCAAACGACATGTTATTCGACAATTGCGTACACAATGACAAAGACATGCCCACGAACAAAAAAAAAAGAATATAGTTTACTTAATATTAAATTGTCAATGTCCTGTCCTCGTTCTAACTTTTTATGCCTTTCGTCACTAACCTAATTTAATCTATGTAAGTGTTGTGCAGACCAAGTCTAATTTGCATGGCCAAAAAGTAGTACCATCGTGACGGTAAACACAAGAAAAAGTATGAAAAAAAAATTCAATAACTACTTTGAGATAAATAAAAATATATTAATATTGTTTAAATAAACAACTATATTCAATTACTAACTCAAATAAACAAATAATAGGTAATATAAAGCAACGATTCAGGCGGGCAGCAGGTTACCGATTTGTAAACATTCAGATGCTGAATGCCAATGGCGTGGAACAACCGTTTGTCAATCGTAACACGTCAGAGGCGCAGCGCTATTTTTAGCTTGGAAAAATCGATAATGTTGCTGGCTGTGTATTGCTCCGCCAAGAATCATTTTTGATAGTTATTCATAAATAAATAAATAATTACATGAATAAATAAAGAAAATAAAAATATCAATACTTACAACTTTGAAGAACACATGATTTAAGTAAATAATATCTTAATAAACACAAATAAGCAATATTTCGTCACGATAGGCACAGTTTCGCCAGCAACCTGTCCTAGTTCTGCACACGTCGACCGTCACTGACACAAATTAAATTCACTATTTGTAAACTTAGTCTAGAGCCGTGGATGAGTGTATTAGCTTGGCTCTTTCGTCCAAGCCACACTTCTGACACCACATTAATCTTTGCCTGTCAACAACTCATGTGTAAGGCATCATCAGATTACTTCTCCCACACCATACAAGAAACTTGCAAGTCGTGTGAGAGGAATTCAATGGTACATTTTATTGCCGTAGGCTCTTTACAAGTACGTAACAGTCGCTATCAAAACCACACACAAAGCCACAGAACTGCCTATCACTAGTTTTCTAAACTCTAATGCTATCTCTATCTATTTGGTTACACAAAACTCCTATCAATACTAAACAAGTGCTCTCTACAAAGTTAGTCCCCAGTCTGACTAGTTGGCTCGCGTCGTTACACACCACGCGGAAGGACCTTGACATGTTCTTCGGCTTTCTGCGTGCCGTGATGCTTGGCACGCTTACATTAGCTGTCTCTTGGTTGAGTGGCAATCGTTGCGATCCCGTATGCGTGATTCTGTCGTGACCAGAGTGCTAGCTATCTGGTCAACGTCTCCGTGTCCCATGAGAGACCCAGCCAATAGTCCCCCATTCTATCACCTACCCCGCCCTTATATCGGGGCACTGTATCACCTCCGTCCTTTATGTACTAGTCTTTGACACTCATGTACTATTTCCTTCTGTCCTTTATGTTGCCGTTTCTCTCGAATCTCTTGTTGTTTCTCTGGACTAATTTTGATATTGTTATCTTGTGCGAATGAGTCCGCAAAATGGTCAGCTGCTTGCTTTCTTGTTAAGATGTTTCCATCTTTATGTAGTGCAATATTTGAGTTTCTCCCTGTGCCCTCATCGTTAAGTTGTTTTATTAGCTTCCACAATTTCCTTGTGTCGCTTTCAAAGCTCTGAGACTCTGTATTTTTCCTGCCAGCTTTTCCGTCTAGCCTGCAGCTTGGCCCTTTGAAATTTGGCTTTTGCGTGCTGGAATTTATTGTAGTGCTCTTGGCTGGGTGTGGCCTCTGCTTGCTTTCTACACACTTCCACATCATTATGCAACTGTTCCAGTTCACTACTCCAGTAGGGTTTATATTGTTTACGGGCTCCTCTTGGTATTGTTTCTCGCGCTGCCTGTAGTATGCATTCCCAAAACTCTTCAACTACTTTATTTATGTCTTTCTCAGTGTTCAAGTTTCTAACCAGTATGCTGGTGCGATTCTTGTACATTGCCCAGTCTGCTTTCTTGTAGCTCCACCTCGAGAGGGTGCTGCTTTCACTTACAAGCTCATTTTCTACTGTTAGACTGGCCGATGGTCACTGCCACCAAGTTGTTTCCCAACAATTCGTGTAATGTTCCACTCCAGGTCTTGTGAATGAAAAGCCAGGTCAGGTGTAGTTGTAGTGTGCCATGATCTCGAGTAGAAAGTATGTGGGTCGGACGGCTTGTTAACCAAGATGAATCTATTCTCATCCTGCCAGTCTTCCAGTCTCTCTCCACTCTGGTCCATGTGATCATAGCCCCTACTCTGCGAGTGGCTGTTGAAATCGCCACACACAATCATTTTTTCTGTTAATGGTAGTGTGTCCAGTGCCTGTGGGCGGTCACTTGGACAGTAGTAATTGATGTGATGTAGGTCTGTATAGCCTGTTTTAAGTTTAAGTGTCTGATACTCAGCCCCTTCCATGTAGACTTCGATTTGGGAAGCAGTGATGTAATTTTTTACAAGGGTAAGTATCCCACCTTTTCGCCTGTCCTTTCGGTCAGATTGGTAACACTGGTAGCCTCTGATTTTGAAGGCTATATTTTCATTTAAGTGAGTTTCTTGCAAGCAACATATGCTTACTTTTTCTTGGTCCTGGATGTTTTCTAATTCTATTTTTTTTTTGTTGCTGACTCCCTCCGCATTCCAGTGCATTATTTTAAGTCTTTGTTTAGTATGGCCAGCCGTTCTATTATCATGTCCCCTGGCTCCACAGGACATCTGAGAAGGACCTCCAGTAGTTGGGGTTGGACCCTTTCGAGACATAGGGCCCGGCACTGCAGCTGCCTGGGGTCCAAAGCAGGGCGAGCACCATAACATTTAGCAGTAGTCGACATATTCCATTCTGCGTAATTGCGTGGCATCCTGATTTCTGTGGTGCTCCTCCTGGCTGGTTGCCTCCGTCTTCAGTACCTTTCCTTTGCTAGAGCAGACTGTGGTCTCACTAGAGTTTAGATGTGTACACACGCACACACGTGTCTGCACATGCATGTATGTGTATACACATCTAGAGCACACTGGTTATTTTTCGGCGCCAGAAACTCGCCGTCACCCATTCTCCTGTTAGTAGAAACAGTTCCTTCACGTGAAGGCCAGGAGTTGGACTTTTGCTGCATAGGTTATGTATTCACGAGCCATTGGGGTATTTAAGCAAAGTTGGGCGCTTACCCCAACACTGCGCCCAGGCTACATACAGCAACATTTGGAACCAATACCATATATGATACTGGAGATATACCTCATGAATAATGTAATTCTGTATTTATTGCAATCCCAAAGAAATCAGGAGCCTTGGAATGTGATCACCATCGAACAGTTAGTACAATGAGTCACATGACGAAGATTTTGCTTACTCTTTTCATGCAAAGAGTTAGGAAGAAAATACCTGAAATAGGAGAGGAACAATGTGGGTTTGTAGAAGGCAAGAGTACAGTAAATACTGTATACAAACTGAGAACAGTAATCGAACGTTCTATAGAAGTAAACAGAGATCTACATCTTTGCTTTATTGACTATAAAAACACAAAGGCTTTCGATAATGTGAGGCATATCGACATGATAAAGATGCTTGAAGAACTACAAATTGATGGAAAAGACCTTAGACTTGTAAAAAACATATCTTGGAAACAATAAGCTGCCATACGAATTGATAATAAAGTAGGTCAGTATCAGCCTATTAAGAGAGATGTGAGACAGGGATGTGTAATGTCTCCTGATCTTTTTCCCTGTACAGTGAACATATTTTCCGAAATATTGAAGATATGGAAAGAATCAACATCGGAGGACGATACATCAATAACATAAGATATGCAGATGATACAGTCTTGATTGCAGACAATGAACATGACCTGCAAAATTTAGTAGATGATGTTGTTGCACACAGTGAACAAGAAGGGTTAGAATTGAATTGTAAGAAGACACAGATTATGGTCGTCACTAGAAAGGAAGAAATACCACAATGTAATATACAAGTAAATGGTCATATTCTTAAACAAGTGAATCAATACAATTATCTCGGAACAGTCATAGCATCTGATGGGAGATGCCTTGAAGAGATTAGAGCAAGAATCGCCATGACGAAAGTAGCCTTTTGCAAGATGAAAAACATTCTGACCAATAAAAAGATGTCAATTGAAACGAGAAAAAGAGTGTTGAGGGGCTACATAGAGCCTGTTCTTTTGTATGAATGTGAAAGTTGGACAATGTGCAGTCAAGCTGAAAAACATTTGATGGCTACAGAAATGTGGTTTCTGAGGAAAATGCAAAGAGTACCATGGACATATAGAAAAACCAATGACCAAGTACTACAGGAGGCAAATGAAAATCGTAGACTGATTAGACAAATTAGACGAAATCAGTCAAAATTTTTTGGACAAGTTGTGAGAAGAAATGGACTGGAGAACTTATTAACAACTGACAACATCGAGGGGGAACAGACCAAGAGGAAGACCGAGAGGAAAATACCTGGATGGCTTGGCCACGTGACATGGACGAGACAGGAACACTGAGCTGATCCACGACTCTGGTGATCGAGTGAAATGGCGAGTCATGACCGCCCACGCTTTCCGGCATGGCACATGATTGATTGATTGAGGGACATTTATAATATCAGAGATCAAAGGCAGAATAGGGCAAGCAAAAGCTGCATTTCAGAAAATGAAAAGTATCTTATGCAATAAGTTACTATAATTACATGTATGAAAGAGAATCCCGAAGTGCTATATAGAACACATTTTACTGTATGGATGTGAATTTTGGAATGTAAATGAACAAATTAGGAAGAACTTGGAAGCAACCTCATCCAATATTTTGGCCATATACCATATTTCCATACCTTCTACTATCTACTATTCTACAATATATATACAAGAGAATGTTTTGTTTTCTTTGTGTGTCCTTTATGCGTTCCCGAACGTTTCCGATTGAGATGAAATTGTGTACAGATGTTGTTCTCACTCCCGCGGGAACGTGAACGGAAGCATCAGAAACACCGAGCAACGGGAACGGGTGCATCAGAAACAGAAGAGCCACGGGAACGGAAACGGGAGCATCAGAAACAGACGAGCAACGGGAACGGGAGCAACAGAATCAGACGAGCAACGCCAACGGGAGCAGGGGCCGAACGCGTACTCTGTGCGCTTAGAGAAATGTATTTGAATGTATAATGACTACATATATTAATTAAATGAGACGCTCCCCACCAGGGTGTGGGCGAAGACGGGCCGGGTCGTCTAGTATATATATATATATATATATATATATATATATATATATATATATATATATATATATATATATATATATATATATATATAAGTTAATTATTTAATATTTAGTGCTCTATTTAGTTAGCTAATTAGTTAGCTAGCAAATAAATCACTCTCATTGCACGTGGAACTATTAGTACACATGTGCTCAGATCCTCTACCCACTATGTACTTCAGGGTATAACTGCTGCAAGTAAATGAACATACAACACAGATGAAACGAACATGATATAGTTCAATATACTGATATACATTTCGATAATAGAACAGTGCAAACGTTGTTTATCTATGTTGCTAGGCTGATAGGACCACCGTGAGTTAGTCGTGTGCAAACCAGATCCTATGTCTACTAAGCATTGAACTCCTGAAACAGTGTTTATGCAAATAATGAATTGTCTTTGAAAGATAACTAGCAGCAGTAGTGTCCATTAACTGTACACATTATTTCACACTTCCAGTGTATTCAAAATGAATACAACTATAGCAACGAATTACCGGAATATGATAGCTAATTATAACGAGATTCTGGTTATGATGTCTTACGTTTCTTTGACACACAAAATAATCCTATACAGTCTGGTACCTGTCGGAGTGCTTGGTCTAATTACCAACAGCCTCAATATTGTAGTGTACGCAATGAATTGGCTTTCAGGACAGTATTTTCATCTGCTTCTTTGCACTGTCCGTCTGTGACTTGTGTTTTATCATTACAAGCAGTAGCACTAACATGATCGAACTTCTAAGTCTGGAAGAACCCGCATTTATGAAGTACAATAATGTTCGGATTACCTTCTATGGAGAGATGATATTTAATATTTCTGTTGGTGTGAAGACGTTTATCGCTGTACAACGGGGCTGTTGTGTTGCTTTTCCGTTTCACGTCAACAGATTGTTCACAAACAGGAGGGTTGCGACAGTGCTCCTATGTTTATGTTTGATGAATCTAGCGTGCTATATTAATAATGAATTTTCGAGAGTTACGGAACACTTGAAAGCCAGAGGTGCAAACGGCACATTCTATTACGTCAGTGTCACTTACAACTCACCAGTTTCCGACAAGATTCGTGATTTATTTAACAAGACAGCTGTAATCTGTGCATCTGAAGGTTTAGTTCTCTTATCACTGATTTTTATTTTATATGGTATGACATCAAGTTCAAAATGGCGTCAATCGTTAGCTGCTGAAAATTGCAGCGCTCGCCAGACGACGACTGTTTGGGCCAGAACCTCGAGTTTCCTCAAGCTCAATTTAAAAACATAACAAATAACAACTACAGCAATCACCAAAAGCTGAATATTAAGAAACACCAGAAGCCGTTAAAGGACAAACGAGAACTGACAGTCATGAAACAGGTGTCCCTGGTGTCTACTATACATCTGGTCTGTTACACGCCTGTAGTTATCGATGTTCTTGCACTTAAGACATTTGAGGAGGGAAACCACACATACCAATATTTTATGTTTTCTTATTTCATATCTTACGTTGTACTTTTCTTCAGCCCTGTGAATGCGGCCATTAATTTCTTCGTTTACTACATATACAACCATAAGTTCAAGAAAACTATGTTGCAAATATTTACACGAGCAAATGCAAAGAGCGTGAAAGTTCTAGAGGTAGGAGATTCAACTGTGAACTAATATTAAAGTTTCTCAAGAATTCAAAAAAACGGAATTATGCTGATGTTTCTCTTTCTGTAGCCACTTCATTCATTCAGAAGCATGTCTTTTGCAGAAGCTCGCTCCCATAACAACCTTCCGGAAAACTTCTCGATCACAAGTAAGATGTCCCGCGTCCGATACACCATCTGGAGATCATCCACCACATCATGCATCCTCTTCACTTTGGCCTTCCTCTTCCTCACTTCCCAGTCATATACCCCTCCATTACTGTTCTATCCAAACTTTCACGACGTTTCAAGTGGCCGTAATATTTAAATTTTCTTTGTTTTATCGTTTTTAATAACCAACTTTCTTAAATATTCAGTTCTTGAAGAATGGATGCATTTGTTCTTTTCTTTATCCAAGATATTCTTAGAACCTGACTACAACATTTATATTCAAAGGCATTTATGTGCTGTTCAGCTTGTTTAGTAAGTGCCCAGGTCTCACAGGCGTATGTTGTAATGATAAAGATGCGTGCTCTTAAAAATCTAAATTTTGTAGTTCTATCTGTGCCATTTCATAATTTATTCAGCTGTTTTAGTCTTTGAAGTGCAATAGAAAGTCGTCGTTTAAATTATTTTATTGTATCATCATTGTTGGTAATCAGTGACCCAATGCATTCGAAATTTTACACCACCTCAAATTTTTCCTCATTAAAATATATTTCTTTCTCCATAGAATAACAATATTGATATTAATCTGGCCTTGTGAATTTACCTTTTCTCGCGAGGTGTATAGCACCTTCTACTTCTGAATTCAGTGAACACTAAATAGTACTTCATATTGTTTATACAGTTCCTTTCTGATATGCCATCATCATTCGATAACTCTTTACATGTTTTGTCCATCTTTCAATTACATTCTCTTTGTCCATTTTCAGTTGAGTTGAGTCAATGACCATCTGCAACAGTCAGCGAAGTGTTCCACTACTAATGGCGCCAGTAGCAGTTTGGTTATACACTTGTTTATCCGTCTGGTCTTTCCACAGAGATTTGAGTGTCGGCCGTATTCTCTGGTAACTCACTTCAGCACCAATCTCTCAAAGCCATGATGATCAACCCTTGAATCTAAACAATACACACACTCATTGTCCATTAGTATTGAAACTTATTTTGTTTTCAAAAAGCTATTTACTCTATGCATCCTAATGCCGTATAGTTGGTGTATTTTGTTGCTCACACATCATTTTTGTTACTGGCTACTCCTCAAATGCTTTGCGTTGACTATTTAACCCTAATTATTTCGCTGTTGTACAGTTGTGTACATTCCCAATTCATTTTTCTACATTCGTCGTCACTTTGTTTACTTCTTCTTATAATGTCCAGTTGTAGAATTGTGATTGTCGTCCATTTCATCTTCGCATTCTTCTTCTTTTCTTGTATTATTTCCGTTGAAATCTGGTCTATTGTCTCCTTCATCATTTGCCATTTGTCGTCTATACTGCGTATCTTTTCGATAGCTTTGTACGTATTATGTACAATAATTGCAACTTTCTCACTAATTTTCTGATTTTGTTTTTCAACCATTACTAAATTTAAAAAAAAAATTCGATTAAAAGTCGACAGGGTCGACTTCATTGCACCGGGTTTTATCCCATATGGCTTGGTCTGTTTCCGCAGTGCGGAAAGAGTCGCATAAAGCACGAACTCCGTAGCTCTAGCGAGGACCCACGGTAGTCTCCGGAAAATTTCACTCGTAAACCGGAGGAAAGAACTACTTCTATCTTAGATATATGTGACGTATCCTGGAATAGACCATTTAACAAACAAACACGTGCTTGAAAGAGCGGATATTACCACAGTGCACTCTCTCTTCAAGCAGAGATGCATCCGGTGGCTGGGCCACGTACCTCGAATGGAGGGTGAACGCATTTCTAAAGAACTCTTATATAGAGAACTTGCCATAGGAAAGAGGCCAACCGGAAGACCCCAAATGCGAAAAAAGGATGTGTTTAAACAAGATATGACATAGCATAGATGTTATGGCTTGGATCCAGACCCTCGGGGCAGATTTGCAGCAGACAGATGTTCCTGGAGAACAGATGTACGAAACGGACTGGTGCTCTTTGAGCACAACCTGATCCAACAAACTGAGGATAAGAGGTATATACAATGCAGTAACTTGCTGCGGGACCTGCCTTGTCTTGAAAATGCGAAAATTGTGAAGATGCGAAAATTGTGATAGAAGTTGTCACTCTCGCATTTGGACTATACAGTCACCAGCCGCGCTGTCAGGTGCCTTCCTAGTGGCACAACTCTATAGTCCTGCTGGACTGAAAGAGGCCTACTACCTCCCACACCACGCCCGCGCCTCTTGGTGAGTAGCGATCTTTAGCGATACATTACGATCTCTCTCCTCGCTGCACTATTACATCTATAAATACTATTAAATCACCAGCTCCTCCACCTTTTTACTTTAGAGAAAGGAGTAACTGAGCTGATTGAAATCAGCGAAGTTTAATTCATACAGAGTGTTTAAACTGTTACCTCAACACTCATAACAATATACATCTAATGAGATCAACAAACCGACTGTGGACCGTGTGTACA